>CM040239.1:105040010-105204730 GCA_022545495.1 Chrysanthemum lavandulifolium | reverse complement strand
ATAAAAAGTACCAGGTTTTCTTATCACACATTTGAGAAACTCTTGAATAAATTGTACTTAAGTCCACATGCCAAATAGACTTTTCAAAGTCTAGATTCCATGTTCGATTGTGCCTCTGCCAAGTATCTTTCCTCCCTTTGGATCATTGCCAAATGCCACATATCCTCCATCATAAGCTTCAAAATCTTCCAAATTGCTTCCATCCCAAGTCATGTGCCGGATCAACCACTATCAAAACTCCTTTATCCTTTAGCTCGGTTTGAAGATTGCCCTGCACATAAAATTACACAAGTTAGTTCCTCTTGTGGACCCACGATCTTGACTTGGGTGCGCCACCATGCATCAAAATATTCAAATTTCTTTAGGTCCATTGATGCACGATTGACATGTGGTAAAACCTTGGTCTTAGGCTTCCATTGCCAACTTCTTTGAGGCCTTAATGACATAAAATGATTTCCAACCAGCGTATCGGTTATCACCTTTGGAATTTTTAAAACTTCTTTTGAATCGGTGGTGATATTTTGTATGATGGTTTGACAACGCTAGCCGTGTTTACATTTTGTAGCGATGGTTGGAACCCATTTAGGTGAAGCGGTGACAATAGATTTTGTATTCCCATTCCTCATCGACCTTTGCTCTTGGAATCATATTCTTTGTTAGGATGAGGGTTTGTTTTCTTGAAAATTTTGGTGATTTACCCTCCTCAATGATTCCAAACTTGTAGTGCATTTTTATGACAATTTCTCGTAAGTGTTCAAAAGTACCACACACACAAAACAAGCTTTTTAACACATTGAAACTCATCACCTAATCATTAGAAATTAGACCATTTAAGCTTCTTTGATTACCCCTATGTTTATATTTTTCATCTGTTCCCTAGGAATTTCTGTACTCTACAACTTTCTTGGTAACTTTAGCTCCAAATCTAGGTACAAGGTTGACTTGCTTAGAATCAACTTTCTTAGCTTGTCTCTATCTTTTGATTTAGTTGATTCGGTTCTATCATCCTTAGAACCAGTTCCCAATCTTCAATTATGGGAGCATCGGATAACTTATCGAACTTATCTTAGGTGGTTCGATCTTATTTATCTCTTCAATGAGTTTGTTAAAAGCGAATTCACTACTAAATGACAGTTCTTTAGCGGGTGGTGCATGTTTCATCAAAGGGGTGGTGGCATATCATTGTAACCTAAACCAGTACCATCTTTGAGCAGTTTTGACCTATTGGTTTCCTTACTAGATCGGAAGCATATTGTGTTTTAGCAACCCTAACAACATGTTTTCTTTTCCTCTAGGGCTTTGAATTTTCACACTTTACGCCTCTGCTAGTTTATCTTTAAGCATTTTAATCTCTCTGTTCTTAAGATCAATTTCACCACCTAGTATATTGATCTTTTCTACATACTCAAACTCACATTTTGTCTGAATTTTAGCTTCTCTTCCACCCTCTAAACCAACTCTATATCCTAAGTTATCTAGAGTCAATCTCTACTTCTTTCTCATACTCTCGTTGATAGCCTTTTGAGATTCTAAGTTATCGAACATGATTTAAAAGAACAAGTAGATGTTTTAGAATCATTAGATACCTCGGAATCACGAACCGGAAGATGAAGCATAGGCCATTAGAGCAAAGTTATGCTCTTTGAAGCTTCACTAGCAAGAAAAGCTGCATTTGGACCTTCTTCAATCGATCACTCCAATCATAATCACCAAGTCCATCACGAGCAACCAAAGCGAAGAAGCGGCAGGCTCTTACGATGTCTTCGAATGCCTTCAATTCTTTTAGGAGCTCGACATTCCCTAGCAAAGTGACCTTTCTTTTGCGTTAAAGCACTCCATCTTGCTTTTGTCGAATCCAGCTCTCCTTTGACCATCATACTTGACACATCTTCCAGTCCTCCTTAGAAACTTCCTTGCTTGGAGAGTCAACATAGCCATTTTCCATTGTAGATTGATCTCATCAAGATCATCGGGATCAATTTGATCCGGATCTTGATTCGACCGATAACACTTGTAGTTAAATCAGACGAAAAGCACAAATTGCACCATCAACGACATTATCACTAACGTGGTATTGTTTGCAATAATTGTGGTTATACCATAAGCGGCGATGGATACATCTTGTGAGCTTTTGTGATTAGTGGATACAAAAGCAATGTTTTGATTAGAAGAAGGCGAGTTAGAAAAGTTATTCTCGGACTCATAAACCTTCAAGTTATTGAAGAGATTGTCTAGAGTCATTGTAGCAAAGTCCGTCTTATTTCTCACACAATTGTATGAATAGCCCAATCGGATGATAAGCTCTAATGAACTTCAAATTAATATCTTCTTGAAGGAACTTGTAACTTGCGCCTTGATTGGTGATAAGTTTTGAAGCCTATTGTATGTACCATCAATCTTTTCTCCACTAAGAGCGTTGAAGGTTTCAAAGCGATGCTTGAGCATATTCATCCTTGACTTCTTAGTAGCTTCATTACCAGCAAACCTTAATTAAGAGCATCCAATAATTCTTTAGCGACTTATATTGATCAAAGTCAATGCAAACTCATTAGGTATTCCCGTGGAGAGAATCATGAGCTTTGATCTCCATTTTCCTCTTAGCTTTATCAGGTTCACTAACAATAGTAATCTCCTTACCATCCTCACCCTTCAAAGGAAGAGTGTCTCCCTTTTCAACAACATCCCATAGAGCATAATCAATCATACGAATGTATTGCCTCATTCGCATCCTCCAGATTTGATACTCACCATGTTTGAGCATGGGCACTTTTGAAGCAGTCACCATGTGAGTTTCTTCAGACATCTTACCTTACTTGAGTAAAGTTTAACAGACTTCTTCTTGGTTACAGTTTCTAGATCACAAGCTCTGATACCACTTGTTGATCCCAGTTGAGCAAACGATCTAATATAGAAACTGACTTGTAACAAAAGCTTATCAAGTATTACGCGGAATTTAATACTTAATCTTAAGAAGAAGAATAATTAACATTCAACACCTCAATATTATTTATTAATACGAATACTCTTACGTATTAGGGTTTTGCAACCTTGAAGTGTATCGACCTTAGATATAAAACATACGTATATCTAACCTAACCTAGGACCTCCTTTTTATAGGCTAAGGAGTCCTATACAATACGTAACCTACAAGATAAATATCTTTCCATATTTATCTAATACAATAAACTAACCGACTATACAAGACTAGCGATTGCTTACTATATACTATCGTGGTTACATAATACTACTAGCATGAGTTGTCTTCATCCGTGGTTACACTCTTGGTCCGTGGTTACATCAAGCTGTCCGTGGTTCCAATACTTAGAGTAATTCATTATCCAAGGAACCTAAAAGCCAACAACATCCACCAAATTCACAAAAATCATTTCTCAAATGATATCACTCTTTGGTTCAAAAATTGTTGTGTACAATAAAAAAAGTTAATCAAGACTTGTAAAATCTGTACTGCTAAAAGCAGCAAAGTTTTGAAGTCATGAATAATATACTCTTCTCTGTGGCTACACTACACTTTTTTTTAACAAATAATAATGTCATTTGAGAAAGAATTTAATGGATTTGGTGGATGCTATACTAAAATACCTAAAGTGGTTAAAGTAAATGATGGATTAATGATACTTATATCTAGTATCTCATGTAACACTAAAATGTAAAAATTACTTGAAATCAAATGGCAGGCAGAGACAACCAAAAGCATGTTTTATAAAAAACTGAGTAAAGTAAATAAAATTTACTTTACCTCGTCACGTAGCCATCCTTACGATTATCGTGAAACCGATTAAAGCATCCCGAAATGACGATCAACAACTATATCGGACCAAGGGAACACGATTACGCCACCCATCCTTAACCAAGAATCGATCAACTTCAAAGTTAACATAAATTTTATCGAGGTTTTGGTATGGCGTTCTAGAACCTAAAAATAAAGACAATGTAAATCATTCATGTAATAATCGTTTACACGTTGACGGTTAACTCTCGAACGATATTTCAAAGCAAATGAATCATTTGTCATACCTCTACCCATGGTTTGACTTGTACTAACTTCTCGACCATAAGTGGAGTATGAGCAGTAAATACTTTCGACCCTTCAACAAATCTTCTAAGCCCGGTAACATCGAAGTTTTACTCCTCTTCTCCACATAGGGTGACCTAGGAACATGTTCAAGCCTCCTCTTCTTTGTTTCGCACTGCTCCAAAGCCCTTTTCATGGGACTTGAATTCAGTTTCTCAATAACCTTCAATCTATTTTCAGCTTCAACACTCAACTTCTTACTCGCTCCCCTCTGCTCCTCCTCTTCCTCGTGTTTTTCAGCTTTCTCAAGTTTTCCTTTTGAGACGTTTTCCAATCCATCAACCTTGCCATCCACATCAACATGTGGCGTATCAAACAACTTGAAAAAATCATTGACTTGACTGCAATACTCATTAGCAAGATCTACAGGCTGCGGATGATATGAAAAAGGTTAACAAACTTTTATTATCGCAAGTTATTAATTATATCACAAATGAAATAAGAACAAAACAAAATATCATTAAATTACATTCTCCGTCAATTGTGTTAACTATGTCTCCATAAACACGCATACCAAAGTGGTAGACACTTATTAGTATAACATTAGAATGAAAGGTATAATCACATAAATACCATTTAATTACATTTTCATATGCATCATTCTTCATTTTGTCTCCATCAACTGTGTTAACTTTGTTTCCATAAACCTACATACAAAAGTTTATAACACCTATTAGTAGAACATTAGAATTAAAGGTTTAGTCACATTAATACAATTTATACTTACCTTTTCATAGGTTTCGTGGTTCATTATGACCTGCAGAATAAAGTTTTTAGAAACAAAATCCGTGTATTAGCATACCACATGGTATTTGTTTGATAGCAATGTAACTTGGTCAAGAATTGATAAAGGTAAAAAACTAACTCGAATAATAGTCTCAAGTTTTAAAGTGCGGGCTTCCAAAGCCTTAACCCGTTCATCAACTGAAACAACTTCTACCTCTTTACCCATACTCTCCATATCATAACCCTCGGGGTATACCACTTCGCCTAGCTTTATTTGCGGCCACTTTCGAAAATGTTCATCCTGTGGTCCCCTTTTGCAAGAGGCGGCGCTCTCGGGGTATACCACTTGAAAAATCAATGCTTCGTGTGAACCATTCACTTGACCTCAAAGCATGTTAGCATAATCAAGTTGGGTTTCGAGTCCTTACAAAAGATTTATAAGTTATATGGTATCTAAAATTGTGTATATGTTTAAAGTTAACCAATCAATAAAATACTATATATAATTACCTTGTCAAAAGTTGGTGAAATAATCGGTCTTTCTAAATGGTGTGTGTTTCGACCATGCAAGTGCTCTTGGGATCACCCCGGAGCCTTGTTCCACCACTATTTACTTTTACTCGTGTCAAGACACTCTATGATCCATATCTACAAAATTTAACACAACAAATATAAGTTACGAGGACGAAACATATGAAGATAATTTTCAAGCCCTACCATTAAAGGAAAAAACAGAAATTAATGATAGCAAATTTTTTTTTTTTTTGTTAACCTTGAAAGCATCAACGAATCCCTTCAAGCTATAGGTAGGAACATCGTTGGATTCTTTATCACCAATTCTTTGACGATGGCCATTGGATGATTTGAAGAGACATTTCTAATAGACTCATAAAGCTGCCTCCAAAGGAGTTCCCCATGGAAATGCATTTCATTCATCAAGATCCTCGACCATCCTCGGAAAAATATCATCAATGATAGACCCCAAGTCTTTACCCATTAATATCACCTCAAGCGTTATCAACAGACAAACCCGTATCGCATCCTCATCGAATGATTTAGAAAGCGACTCTTCATCTTCAATAGCGATAATAGATCAATTGATTTAACATGTTGACCTACATGGTTTGGAAAAACTTCGGTGACGGAAAGGGATATCATCACTATGCCATTTCCTAAAGCCCGACCATACCAAATCTAAAACCAATAACTGTGCAAAATTCATTTCGACCAAAATAGAGAGAATGTCCATTCAAATAGTATACAAGTGGAAGATCATAGTTATCATTGTTTTGATGGAATTGTTTCCAAGCATGTAATGAACAAGGCCTTCCTCATTATCGACATAGGTAAGATCGAGCCATGGTCCAAAACATGTGGCTTTAAACATGGAGCGCATGGTGGTCTAATCGATCCTTCATAAGTAAAGTAATGCACTTTGCTTTTAACAATAACTCTAGCATCATACGCCTACAAGAAATAACATATTAAAAAAGTTAAAACAAACAAGAAGTGTCTACAAGTAAAACAAACAATGACCATTAACAACTTGCTACAAGCACACTCATCAACTCAGGCATAAAACATCTAAACTACAAGTATCTACAAGTAAAAGCATATCCGCAGAAAACCAAAACTATGCTCGAAGAGAGCTTGTCAACAATATGAATGGTTGCATCGACACCGATGTATTCAGGACTAAGAACTCATCGCTAAGTGTTCATTCTGTCTAGATCAAGTGTCACTACACGTTAATTACACCTATTTGACAACTAACCCTAAACCTCTTATTAAATGGGGCAAATACAGTTTCGAACCCTCTCATTTAACGCATTCTATATGTTAATTACACATATATAGCTCTTCCCATGTTCGTTTTATTCATTCTTCCTCTTTTTTGGACTAACACAGTATCGTTTTATTAAACCATCTCAAAAAGGCAAAAAAAATTATAAAAAACCACAAACGTGTATGGATGGATCTTCTTTTTTGGTAATTTTCACATAAAACATAACATGATGTAAAGGGATGCAACAAAACCCTAAGTTGCAACAAAAGGGTTGCAACAAAACCTTACGTTGTAGTAAGAAACGAAATTAATCAAGTGTGAATACTTACCATTTTTATCTTTGTGCGTCTACTTTGTCATCTGCTCCATGCACTGTTACTGTGTGTGTGTTTTTTTTTAATGATATTCAATCGTTAAAGTGGAAAAAGAAAAAAAAAAAGAAAAACAAAATTGTCAGATCACTTGGATTTGGGAAATCTTTTGGTTTGCTTTTTCAATTTCCTAAGTGAAAAGTTGTGGGGTTAGTTGAGCACCGACGGTTGAGCGCCGTCGGTTGAGCGTTGACCTTATGC
Organism: Chrysanthemum lavandulifolium; assembly: GCA_022545495.1. Lineage (NCBI taxonomy): Eukaryota > Viridiplantae > Streptophyta > Magnoliopsida > Asterales > Asteraceae > Chrysanthemum > Chrysanthemum lavandulifolium. The sequence continues at coordinate 105,197,553 of CM040239.1, read as the reverse complement.
AAGAAAAAAAATAAGATATTTCTTTAAGATTTGATGTGACACTTAGTGTACTATTGAAACAGTACCGGGAAATGCCACGTGTCGTAATATGTATGGGGTCGAGCAGTTGAGCGTGGCTCTTTTGGGAAAGAGATAAGAAAAAAGTCTTAATAATGGACCACACTTGGAAAAAAGTCCCCTTTTGGTAATTTTCTCTTATATTTAAGATACACTATCAATTTATTTTTTAGAACAAACATAAAATAATACTGTAGTTAGGTATATATGTTATAGACTAAAATACACCGTTGGTCCCTAAATTTGGCACGGTGCATCATGATGAGACGAAACTCGCCCTTTTCATCGTCGGGGGTCCCTATTTCAAGGTTTTCACTCGCTACAAGTCCTTTGACCAAGTCAACATCTGATTTTTGTTTTGTAGTCGAGGGTATTTTAGTCCATACACATTTATACTTTTATAACACATTTATATTTTACCCTTCATCTTTCATCCTCTTCATCATCTACCCAAATCATTCATCTCCCAACATCATCATCTCCCAACAATCATCTCGAAAAAATCATTGATGAACATCCGAACATCGCACATCGCACATCATGAACATCCCATATGGTATGCCGAATTATTTATTTTTTAAATAGTGATTTATAAGCTAATTCTTTTATATTTGCTTATGCCTTATTGTGTTTAAGAGACAGGATGATCTTTATGGCTAGCCATTTTTCGCCATGCTTAGCGAATATTAGTTTAGAAGCAATAAGAAATGTATGCAAATAGCAAAGTGCAATTGGGAAAGTAAAATAAAATAATACTGAGAATAATTTGATATGTTTGTTCAATCGAGGCGCAATCTTGGGTTTGCGGGATCACATTCTTCGGGATGTGGTATTGATGGAGTTGACTACGATTATGGGTATGCAATGGATCGCCATGCATGTCCCTTCTTGATTTCGATCTTAGCGGTTTCTCTAACAAGGACACCGCCCACCTAAAGCCCAAAATGTTTTGGCGTGTGCCCTTTTAGTGGAATCGTCCGGAGTTTGGGAGAGAAGTTTGATTTATCCCCCGCAAAAGCGGTGTTTGAATGTCTCCGAGCTCCTCATGCTCAAGATTTCTTAACGGTTATCCCATTGAAGGCTAGGCCAACATATGTCGGCCTCGAGTACGGACTATCCTTAAGTACCGGCTAATGATCCCTCCGTTTCGGTGATGAGCCTTGCCCATCTGCCGCAAGGTTTGTTTAGATTCCTTTAGCGAGCATGCGGTCCATTGCAAGGAGTTACTGGGTTTCAAATCTGGGCATGATTTGGTTAGGGATGTTACGTATGATGTTCTTAAACGAAAGCAGAATTTCTTAAAAAGAGGCCCCATGAACTTTCTCGACGGATCCGCTTGAAGGAGGTCTACTTACGGCCGGTGATATACTTGTGTTTGGATGGGCGAGGAAACATGCTTGGGTGGATCTTACAGTGTCCCTCTTGTTGGGCTAAGGGACAATGGGTTTGTTGCGGGACAAGCGGTGTTGAAAGCGGAATCGAGCAAAGTTGCTAAACACGAAAGCTTGTTTAGAGAATCAACACGTGTTACCCTTTTGCTTTTGATACATTTGGGTTCCTAGCTTGGCAATGTGGAGTTTTGACTAGGGTTCAACGGGTTGTGCAAAGTAATTTTCGACCCTAAGTCACAAAATTTCATTTTAGTAGAATTGGTTTTGCCATTCAAAGGGGTGGCGGCCTGACTTGTTGCCCGTTTGCCTGCCATCTTATTGTAATCCGTTATAAAAGTCTGTTTTAATGAAAAGAAAATATGCGTTGATAAGAAGTCAACTTTTGTTAGAACAAATAAAAACACAATCAATATCATGTAATGATTGTTATGGACCAGAAAGAAAGCTTTAACACAAAATGTTGCAATGTTTTTGAGCAGCCAGAACATGGTTTACACTTTATCATACAGCACATAGACGAAAATTACAAGGTATGAAAATATTGTTCCTGCTTTGTCAGCCTCGTTGAAGGAAACCCATGCCTTGAGTACATCAAATACATTGTATTCCCTTGGTTTAATGAGTTCAAGGTTGAAAGGAAAGAGCAAACACAGTGGTGCAAAGTGAACTTTTTTTTTTTTAATCCAAACTTCAATAGGCATAATTTTAACTAGCAGTTCATCACTGATCACATATTTGGTTACCTGATAATTCCATTTAAAAATTGGGTCTTTTCAAGTTATGAAGAACTTGTTGCGATTATGCAAAGGTGACTTGCATCTTGCGATTTGAAACCTGCATTGTCGAAAGCATTAAATAAGATCTTGCGGTATATATATTTTCTCTTATTTTCTAAAATAAAATAAAGATTACTAGCCTAATGTAAGTGTCTCTATGTTTCACCGTCCGTGATCATTTCGAAAATAATAAGAATGCAAAGGCCCTATTAATGAAGGTTAAGGTATCGTCCAACCATTCTTGCTAATAATATGGATTCTGCACTTTTTACACTGGACCGACACAGACCTTGTATTGGATGATGATGGTTTGTATCCGAACTGTCTTTATGGTCATTGCGAGGTTACAAAGTTACAAAATGATGCAAGTGCTTTGAATAAGTTGTGATGAGAAGATCAAAGGCGTATGGAATGAATTGTGATGAATCCGCTCGGTTGGCTATCCGAGTATCCGAGGCAATTAAAATAGTCACCGTATAGGTAAATGGGTCGATTTGGGTCAGACTATTATTAGATTATTGATAGCTTTTTGCCTCATTGGTCACATATATTTATCCTTTTTTGTCGTGGAACTCGTGGTGGCAATTTTAATCTAGTTATGAGTAATTGAGTTGATTTGTGTTATATCGATTCTCTCATTAGATGGTAAATTTAATTTTGAACTACAATGAAAACACAGTTTAAGTTGACTAGAAAAAGGAGCTTACTACACAAGAGATGTAACTGGTATGCCTTCCTATACTGCAAATACAAAATTTTGATGACCTCGACACAAAGTGTAGGAAACTATTGATGTAGTTTGATTGCATTGTTTGGTAAAAAAAACTATGAATTGACATCTATTTCTCGAGAATTTATGAGCGCTTTAATGTACAAAGAGTTTAATAATGTGCTCACACAAATATCATAATTTAAGCTGCAAATGACTCATAGGCAAATTATATCATAAGAGCTTATGAGAGTTAAAACTAACTAGGCGATTGCTTTCTAGAACTCGGCTGTTGCTTGCCTACCAATTCAAAGTGTAAGTGCCATAATATTTGGATTTTCCTAAGGGCTGACGAAGGCGGGAATACGAAAGACCTTTGGGTAGATGTTCATAAACAGATTTTTTCCAGGATGATTGTTGGGGAGATGAATGATTTGGGTAGATGATGAAGAGGATGAAAGATGAAGGGGTAAAATATAAATGTGTTATAAAAGTATAAATGTGTATGGACTAAAATACCCTCGACTACAAAACAAAAATCAGATGTTGACTTGGTCAAAGGACTTGTAGCGAGTGAAAACCTTGAAATAGGGACCCCCGACGATGAAAAGGGCGAGTTTCGTCTCATCATGATGCACCGTGCCAATTTTAGGGACCAACGGTGTATTTTAGTCTATGTTATATTTAACGGTGCGCTTGGTTCGAAATGGGGAATGAGAAAAGGAAAGCAAAAGGAATGTAAAAGAATGGAATGGAGATTATCATTATCTTTGATAGTGCTTGGTTGAAGAAAAACACATTAACCTCCAAAGTAGTGGTGGTGGTGGCGGCTGGTGGTGGTGGATGGTGGTGATGGTGGCTGGTGGTGGTGGTGGTTGCTGGTGGTGGTGGTGGATGCTGGTGTTGGTAGTGGCTGCTAGTGGTGGTGGTTGCTAATAGTGGTCGTTGGTGGTGGTGGCTGGTGGTGGTGGCGGCGGCTATTGTTGTTGGTGGTGGTGGGTAATCATTACTATACCTCCCAATTTACTGGTAATGCCGCATTAACCAATACTAAACAATGATTGCATTCACTACTCCTAACCAGACATGTTTAATCATTACATTTATCATTCCCCACCCCTCATACTATCTTTATCAACAACTTACTACAACCCAATCTTTTAATAAAATATTATTTTCTCTTTCCTCCACCTACACAACCAATACATACAACCAATCTACATTTTTTACCATTTATCAACAACTCAACCCAACCTACCAATGAAAATGTGATATGTGGCAAGGTTGAGCATCATATTTGCAAATCACTCAACAACCCGGATTGCCAACCTCACTTTCATTCTTTGCACACTTGCAATATAATATATATATATTTTTTTGTTTTTTTCCTACCCAACCGATTGCCAACCCAATGGATAAAGATAGTCATTACCCCCAACCAGGCACCCCTAAGGGCCCGTTTGGTTTGTTGTTAGGAATGACAATTGGTATCGGATTTGGAATGAGGTGGAATGATAATGGGTATGAAAAAGTGTATCATTACGATTGTTTATGTTTGGTTGATAAAATATGGTATGAAAAAATGTATAGATATTTGAATTTTGTAGTGGAAAAAGAATGGCCACTTGAATGGATTTCATAGACACCAAATTGGTATGTAATGAATCTATGACTATGATATACACATTTCATTCTACCCACAAACAAAAACAAATGAATATGGTATGACTTTGAAAGTCATAGTCTCATTCCCATTCAACCAAACCAAACGGGCCCTAAGTCTTTAGTTTGCGTGGATATATAGATGTAATTATAAGTCTTTTGAGGGATATATATGCAATTCCTCCGAATTGGGTTAACGATAATAAAGTGGATACAAAATAACCGTAAACCTAATCAAACCCTATAAAATATAGTAATGTCAGTTTGACCCCTATAAAATGGACCTCCTGGCGAAGAGGAGAGTTTCGAGTTTTCACAGCTAGACCGTTTTCCATCAAGTGTGTGAATTTCATTCTGTTATAGGCTCAAAAACCAATTTGACATTATCATGACCTTCTTTACGTTTTGTTATTTTTCACACGTTTTCCATGTCCCAATTGCTTTATTTATGTCTCAACTAGCTCATCAATCTCGTCCTTTTCTCCCGTCCAATAACATTAAAAAAAAAGAAAAAAAAAAAAAGATATTATCACTGCTAATTACATCCAACTAAGATATGTTAATTTACATGTAACATGTAATGGAGTACCCTACTACTTACATCCTCCAAAATGATCCTCTAAAGCACAAAATGATGACATGCTATCTCCTATAAACCGAAGTGTAAACATTTTGTAGTTATTACTTATTAGGATTAGTAAGAAATGTTGGGAGAACAAATCACTTCTCACAACTGTAAATACCACCTTCATTTGGCCACTATAATACCATTTGAACTTAAGATATCACTTTCTATCATTTATGTTGATTCCGGTAACAATTTTCCCATAAACTAGCCTATTACGGAGTAACATATTTATCTGTTTAGAGAAAAAGGAAATGCAGTAAACAGTCCCGTCTAATCTATACTGATAGATGAAAAGAAACCCACGTTGCATCCGTAGAATATATATATAAATTACAAGATCATACTTTCAGGATCTTGACAACCATATTATGCAGAATGAATCTAAGTGTCCAAATATATGAAAAATACACTCACTGATTCATATTATTAGTAACTTCTATATATGTCAAGATCCATACAACCAAACAAAGTCCAAAGTCCAAAATAACAAAACACAAACGAAACATGTAGGCTACTATGAACATGTCATGCAAATCTTAGCAGTTTTGGATTACTAAAAGCCGAAAGTCAATTCAATTTTCCATTACAACTGGAAAGGAAAAAAAATAACAACTAAAATGTAAGAAAGAAGACAATCTGGATTACAACCGTCTACGCAAGCGCCTGACATATGGTTCCCCTGATTCTGCTGCAGCCGGCATCTGTGCTGCTGCTAAATCTAACCCCATAACACTGCTGCCACTTCTTTTCCTACTTAATCCCCCTCCTCCTTCACCTGGTCTCTCATCCACCGCCACTGACGCAACTGTCTCTAGAAGCTCTGACAGCAATAAAGGGCATGTTTGTTCTACGTATTTGTACCCTTCTGTTTGCATTACCGCTACAAAACATAACACAAATTTTTTTTATCAGAAACTTTAATTGCAATGCAAATATTATGATCCCCAAAACTGGACAAATTTAAAAGGAACGTTTCACGTCATATGGAGTATGGTAGATCATATGGTTTATCTCGAACTTTAAAACAAAATTACCACATAAAAAAAAATGTACAGCAATACCCAATCCTATCACGTTATTTTACTGTTTAGCCTCATGTTAAAAAAAATATATATTCTTCAAGAAAACCCAGGTAACACATTTACCGATATATAGTAGATCCAAAGACATAAAAAACAAGATCTTTCTAATTATCTAAACTTTGAATTGGGAAGTACTAGTGCATAATCTCTAAACCATACTTCTTTTAATAGTATACTTAGTGATGTAAAAATTCTAAACCTATTTTCGGTCTTTTTTCTGAATACTGAAAAAAATCGACACGCAGTTCTTAAAACCTCTTCATTATTGAATAAGGAATGGAAAATGAACTCGAGTAAACACTACACAAACTCCAAAAATCACATGTTTGTGGGGACAAGGAGTATTAAGAATACTCGAGATGCACATACACTGGATGGTAGAAGTACAAATCCAATAACAATATAACTAAAAGCATTGACTCCTTCCTTACAAGATCATTCTGATTCATGTACCTAATATATCATGCTCTACACTCAACACTGTGACCTTGCGAGTTCCTTGGTGAGCGTGCCATGGAAACTATTCTATCTTATTTATAGAAAAAAAATGCTTATGGGAAGTTTTATGTATTCGTCCAATCAACTTCAGACCTTATCCAATACAAAAAAAGGTTAAGTCAATGTTTTGCTGTTATCATTTGTACTTCTACGTCGTTCCTCATTATATCTTTATCCCAAGATCATTAAATTTGAACCTTTTTCTGTCTAACGTGCTAGACTATGCACATTAACTGATTAGCATACTTACTGCATAATAAACAATCAAAATATTGAAATCGACATAACCTGAACATTGCACCGTCAGTATCTACGGACAACACGCACCTCCCAAGTTTGCCGCAGCAAATTTCAGACAAATGGCTTTAAGCTGTGAGCAACGATGTTGATCGGCAAGAGAAAGTGTTGTTGCGACTGTATCAGCATTAACTTCCTCACACAATTTAGCTTCACACAACTGTTTCAACCGATCTAAACCAAATCGATCAGCAGCAGCCAACAAATGTTGAATCATGTTTGTTGACGTGCACATCGACACCGAGGACGAAAGTTCATCTGAATCGGGAAGTGTATCGGAGTAAATGAACATAAGCATCGCCTGCAAAAGATGGCCAAATATATAAAACCTAATAAATATAGAGAAAATTACCTCATTTACTCTATCAGGTGTGAGACCATTACAATTAATACCTTTTGAACATGTATCCGAACCTAGACCCCCAATATCACAAAGTAAACTCATAATAAAAATGAAACTACATAACTTAACGTAATTATGTAAGAAAAAGTATACGCATTGAGGTTTTAATTACAAAATTTAAAAATAATAATAAAAAAAATAAAAAATAAAAAAATCACCATTTTGCGGGAAAGAATTGTAAGCTCTTATTGTGCTTCTCTTTTGAAACTATTATAAAATGATAGAAAAAATGCGAACATTTGTTTAAATTTTCAAAACCAACCCAATATTTTGAAAAAGAAATCAAGGTTTTGACAATTTTAGAGTGCTATGTTAACTTGGGTGAATCGCAAAATATATTTTTCCATTTCGGGATCCAGATCTAAATATAGATGTTCAGAAAGTATAAAATGTAATGGTGTCACACTCAAAAGAGTTAACTAGGTTAGGGTTCACGTATAGATAATGTGAATAAGCTTCATAATATGCCAGTGTCCATTACCTTGAAAATAGAAGGTTCAATGTCCTCCAACTTTACTTCATCCATATTTGGGTTTCCAACAAGTCCGAAAAATTGGGCTCTGAATACAGGAGAGCGAGCAGCGAGTATCAATTTGTGGCCCTTGAAGGTCTCATCCTTAATACGAAAAGCTATATCACATCCAGTTTCGGTTTCCAACAAATACTTGAGATTTTGACCCATGTCAGATGGGGGTATAGAAATGGTGAACTGCTTTGGTCCCTCAACGCGATTTCTGACAACTCCAACAGTGCAATGCATTGAAAGGCAATCATCTTTAAGATAGTCAGATGTTTCCAAACTCACCCTTCTAAAGAAACGCTTGTAACCCCTGAAAAAAGTAGAGGTTGGTAAAAAGACAAAGCAACAAAAAATCTGAATACAGTCCAATGCAATCACATCTGACTTTTACTTTTTACGTTGTATGATAAGTTGCAAGATAGATACATATATGTTGATACATGTAACTTGTCGAATATGAGCATTTATGTCATAAGAGGACCCTATTTCACAAATGCAACCCCTACTACCGACTATACGTGCATGAATCATAGTCAACACTCACAGAAATATATACAACAATACCCAATCCCATCAGAGCAGGGTATGGGGACAAGGTTGCAAAAACCGCTAGGCGCTAGTCGGGCGGTCGACCACCGCCTAGCGCCTAGGCCGCCTAGGCGGGGCCTAGGCGCCGCCTAGGCGGATTGAACTTTTCTATATAAAAAATGTAAAATTATATGTATTTGATATAAAATATGCATAATTTATATATTTTAAATAATTATATTAATTTTTTTAATTATATATCTTTTGTATATATTGCAAAATTTACATTATGTGTTGTTTTGATTAAGTTTTGGTATACTTTTATTAAAGCCCAATGAGTTATTTGTTGTGCTTATTGTATAAACTTTTTAATGGGGCAAGAAAACACTTATTATTAGGGTTACACAACATTAATAACCTAGCCTTCACTTCTTCTTCTCTTCAACCTCCCTCCACCAATTTAAACAAAATTAAGAAAATCAAAACCCCAATTAAAGTCAACTAGGGTTTCAATTTGGATCCATAACTCCAAATCAACTAGGGTTTCAAAATTAAAACCCAAATCGAAAAACCCCAATTGAAATTTAAAACCCTATATTTTTTTTAAAAAAACGTTGACTTTTGGTTGACTTTCGTTGACCGCCTAGGCCGCCTAGACCGACTAGCTCCGCCTAGGCGGATGTTTGACCGACTTTTGACTTTTCCGCCTAGCTTGGCCGATTTGCCCTAAATCGGGGCGGTGTATGCCCGCCTAGCGCCTAGGCGGCCGCCTAGCCCGCTTTTTACAACACTGGGTAGGATGCAGACAGTCCTCGGGCAGGGAGACTGCTTCCAACAACTCACAGAAATATATACAGTTCACAAAAAGAAGTCTTTCGGTATCTAGCATCTTGCATAGACGCTGTAAAGGGACAAAATATGAAGCAATATCAACACAACTATAGAATGGACACCAACAATTACGCGTGCTTTGTTTTTTCTTTTGTTTATAGTTAAAGTTTAATGAAGTTTCGCTAAAAGCTAATACTGTACGTAACAATGGCGATGTTATATAACTATAAGGACTACACATACAATACGAAACTATTAACAATTGCTCCTCAAATATCGTGATGAATTAGGAGTGTCAAGGTAAAATTGGTGGTTTACAGCTTTCAGGTCAGAAATCTTGGAAGTCAATGGATGAAGTATAACATTTAGAATGGGTTTTGCGAGAATGAGATTCAAAATGGGTTTCTTGCAAGTCATTAGCATCATTTAAGTTCAAAATTATATATTGTTAGGGCAGACGTAACGAATCATGATTTACTAGTAGTCCACCGTCAAGTGTGAGCTTTATTTGCTAGATTGTGATTAATAGTTTAAGAAAACTATTTATTTAGACAGCTACAGAACTACTTAAAGAACATTAAGCATGCATTAGCACAATGAATATATGAGTAGCCACCAAAAAATTGATTGCACCATCAAAATCACATATTCGCATGATAGAATTCGTATACTACTAAAGGAATTATAAAGACTAATATGGAATTACTAGCAGGGTACCCGCGCAATGCGGCGGCGGGTACCTTATGACTAAATTTTGTGGCAAGCAAACGTTTTTCATTTATACGTTCTTTTGTAACAATAACTTTACGAATGAATGACAGCTTTTAATTAGAATAACTATTAGAAATAGCAATGCAAACTATTTCATATCCAAATAGACATAAGGTCCGAATTAAAGAGAGTAACATAGGTAGCATCTTAGAAACATAAATTAAAGATAAACATCACTATAAATTTGATGTAAGATAAGCTCTAGATATGCTATACAACAAATTTGTTTCTTAATATTATAAACATGTAACATTTTCCCAATAAATTTAACTTAAATAAATTAAAACTAAGTTTTATTTGACCAGGGCGTTCATGTTTCAAAATAATATCCCACGTACTTATAGCAAACAATAAATTAATGCATAATTTTAAAAAACAAACACAAAAACATTATGACCCGATTGAACGAAACACATTTTTGAAAGAGGCTTATAACACTATCTACTCGGCCCTTTATTCACCCCATATTATTGGCTAATTGTTTACCCTAACAAAGCATAATGTATATCCACCAATTATTGGTGTAGTGATAACTTTTTAATTGTTTCATAAGGTACAAAACAATACATTATATGACTTTAAACATCTTTCAAACACTATCATATCTTCCAACTAAAGTTCTTATGTTAAGTTGTATTGCAAAGCACTAAAAGTGGACTAAATATTCTTCTGTAATCCGTATTACATAGCAGTATAGCACATACTAACTTACTTCTATCAAAAATTAAACCAAAAGCTTCTATATATGTTATTGGGCTTTTTACTCTTGAAGCTAGAACAAGCCCGCAACTTAGTCCAATTTAAATTGTTATAACCCTAACCCTAAACACAATACCACTCACACTTATCAATTCATTACATTAAACGCAGTCAAAAAAAATTGGGTTCCCTCAAAAACACAAACACCCGGGGTAATTTAGCCACTGTTGGTGGACTGGAAACTGAATCAGTAAACTTAAACCAGGAAGCTTAATCTCGCTCGAACCACAAACACCCCTTTAATCTCGTTCGAACCACAAACACCCTTTTAATCTTGTTCGAACCAAGTGGTTCTTATGTTTGGAAGAATGATTTCTTGTTGTTCTTACTCTTCTTTCTTTTATCCGGGCTCGAAATCACAACCCTTTGGTTTCTTGTTTGTAATCTTTATGGGGTGTGTTTTGTTCTTTCTTGTAATTTTCGGATATTAAACTAAATGAGCTATGCTCCTAAAAGATCTATGATGATATTTCATATACGCTTTGTTAGAACGAATTTGTGAGTATGTAAAAGAGAAGATCTGAGATCCTTTGTACATTTTTTTTGGAAACTGTTTAGGATAGATTGTGAGTTGAGGAGTGATGCAGACTTATGACATGGGTGTGTCTGGGTTTAGGTTTGATGTCGGTTGTTTTTTGCAAACGTGAGATAAGAATGGAACAGTCTTGCACGGTTCTTTATTTTCTTTTGGTTTTAAATTACGGAGTAATATATATTTGATGTTGGTTGTGTTTTGTTTGGTGCGTGGGATGGGGATTTATATCCATGGTTTGGCAGTTACAAATTAATTAATTGGGCTCTTAAAAGTTTTTTAAATAGGTTATATTAATATTGGGCTGTTACAAGTCTATAATTTAAAGACATTTAATTTTTTGCTATAACTTTTAAGTATGTGTATGATGTAAGCTATTGACTATTAATTTCCATATTAAGTAAAGTGATATTGGCTGAATTTTTAAACCTTCTAATTATAGAATAGTCCTAAATGCATTATAAGGTATACTAAGAATTAAGATAAGATTAAGATAAGAAATGGGGGTGACTGGATTAGCTTATATAAGAAACTTATGCCTTACTAAAAAAAGGTTTTAAGCTAATATACTAGCTTGTTAGCATTGTAAAGATGAATTAGCTTATTCGCTTATGTATTATCCAAACACACTTTCTCAAATAGTGTTTCAATTAGCTTATTAGCTTATAATGATAATGATTAGTAAAATGACCAAGAAGGATAATACATCCAAAGGTGGAGAAGGACAAACAAGAAATTATGCGTAAACTTGTAAAGGCCAAATAAGATGGTGATGAAGAGCTTATAAGAAACACTTAATTAAGCTAATTAGCTAAAAAAGCACTTGTAAAGCCCGAAAGACCTTATTGCAGTTTTTAACTGTAATAAGTTAATAAAAACGTGTAATTAAGCTAATCCAAACACCCCATATGAGATTGAGCTAGGGGACCAGGTAAGCAGTTTATTATTGCACTTCAAAGCATAGGTAATAAAAACTACAACTTTTGTTAATAGCGCGCACACACACACATATATGATATGTTCTTAACCATTTTATATCCAATCCTACTTTTCTATTGCTAGCTAACAATTCCCCATCCTCATAAAACCAAGCCATAATTCATCAAATTTCAAATAACATTATTAAGGAAACTAGTTATTTCATAACTATATAAATTAACTCATCATAGCTAATGAAACAAGTTCTAAAATACTATTACCAAATACCAATTCATAGAATTCAAATACTTCACACTATTTAAGAAACAGCAATTTATAATCACACATATACATTCTAGACGGGCCCTTTGCAACTCATATACGCATCAACTAATTCAAACAACTTCTTCTAGAAGGCACAAGTAAGGACTCACGAATAACTAGTAATGAAATGCTCAAAGCACCACCAGTACATCAAATGCAAAACAGTAGTACACAATTCACATAGTAAATTTTCAATGAGGGACATAATTTCATACTCAGATATGTGTTTTGTGTTCACTAGTTCATGGAATAGACAGATTGCCAATAAATATATTGACCACACCATCAATTTAACAGTCACAAAAAGAGATTATATCATATACTAACACAGTTATGGAGACTGACAGAGTTGATCAAGACAAAGAATTCAGGTGGATAAACCAAGAAATCGGTTTATTATTGCATCTCAAAGCATATGTGCATAGAATTTATAACTCAAGTTTCGATGACAGCAAAATACCTATTATGATGTGTTTAAAGTTTAAACGTTGCTAACTTCACAAATAAAATAAATAAAAAACTTTCCTCCACCATCATAAAACCAATCTCTAATTCATCACATTTCAGCACAATTACACGAATAACATTACAAAAAAAACTAATGATTAAAAACATACCCATAATTCTTAACTATATATCCAATCTCATTACAGTTAATAAAAAAGTCTTAAAACACACCCAATTCATACAACTCCTGTAGCACAAAACAAATAACCTATATCACAAGAACTTATAACCACAAATTTACACATACCACACAGGTTCTAATTACTACCAATTCAGAAAGTTCAAATCCTCCCTTACATAAATTCATCACATTTAAACACAAATAAAAGAAACAATGTAGAAAACATACCCATTTTTCTCAATTTTTAATTAATCTCATCATAACTAACTAAAAAAGTCCTACAACACTACCAATTCAAACACTTCACAATATAATCACAAACAATAACTCAAGATACCACAAAAGGTTTAACATACTACAAATTTACACAATTCACATACTTCATTACATTGCTCGCGAAACAACAACTCTACAATCACATAGCACACAAGATTAAACAGCCTAACAATTCATACAGCTCAACTAGTCCTCAATGTAATTCACAATCACAGCAACTCAATAATCACATCCCACACAACATTAGACACACTATCAATTCACGCAATTCAGCTAATTCACAACATAATGCACAATTACAACAACACAAAAATCAATCATACCATATGCTTCCTCTATACTTTACAGTTTACACTCTGTTCCCAAGTGTAAAATGGAAAGAAGAGAAATGGAGAGGGTAAAAACGAGAGAAAAGAAGTGAAAGGAGAAAGAAATTGGTTTTTGTTTTGTGTTCCCAAGTCGGAAAGAAAAGAAAAGGGATGGAACCAAATAATGAAAATACGCACAAAAATCATCTTCTCTCCAAATCATCTCAATTTGGGAAGAAGATTAGTAGGGGAAATTTGGCATCATTTCCTTCCCCCTCCTCTTCTCTTCTATCCAAAAAAAAATCGGAAACATAAATATTTTTTTCATTTCTTCTCCTCTTCTCTTCTTCTCTCCAAAAAAATTTGGGAACAAAGTGTTAAAAGTATACCCTCCACTCTCCACAAAACGATCAAATAATTCACAATATAATATACAAAACAAGAATTCAACTAAAAAAACATTACAAATACCCACAACATTTAACATTCTACAAATCCATACAACTCAACTAATTCACAATCATCCAAACTTCAAATTATTCCTGGTATATCATTTATATAACAACAATTTATAACTAAACTACAAGAGCATTAAACATCCCATCAATTCAAACAATCCATATACTTCATTATCAAGAACTTGATAACCAAATCATACAAATTCACAAAACTCAACTAGTACACAGCATAATTCACAATCACAAAAACTTGATAATCACGCACATACCACATGCTTCCCCTACACTTCAAAGTATATGGTTCTTAACTATCTAATCAATCTCGTCAACTCAACAATAATGCACATACCCAGTTTTCTTAACTATATGACCAATCTAATCATCATATATTATACACAACAAGAACTCAATAATCACACACTTAAACATACCACCCAACATAAAACATCCTAAGAATTCACACATTTTAACTAGTACACAACATAATCCACAATTTAAACCATTCCTCGTATACAATTTATAACTAAACTAGACAATTCAAATTCAAACACTTAATAACGTCAAAAATCTCGAAATAACCAAATCATACCACATTCGTCCACGACATTTTAACATACTATGAATCCACACATTTACGCATACTAGACTATCTAAAACACCACCAATTCACACAATTCAACTAATATCTAAAAACTCGGTAATAACCAAATCATACCACATTCTTCCACGGTATTCAACATACTACAAATCCACATATTTACGCATACTAGACTATATCTAAATATCTAAAAACTCGGTAATAACTAATAACGAAAGCATACCACATGCTTCCTCTATACTTCAACGTATAACGCCCGCTCTCCAAGGCGCGATCAAAATGACTATGAACTTTATGTTTCCCTTTCCCACTTTGATCAAGCAAAGTCAATTCAAACAACGCCCGAACATCGGTCCCATCGCTAGCCAACGCGATGAAAACGGAGACGTAAGTAGCGTTGTCCTCGGCGTTTTTACCGTCAGATGAATTAGCTTATTCGCTTATGTATTATCCAAACACACTTTCTCAAATAGTGTTTCGATTAGCTTATTAGCTTATAATGATAATGATTAGTAAAATGACCAAGAAGGTTAATACATCCAAAGGTGGAGAACGACAAACAAGAAATTATGCGTAAACTTGTAAAGCCCAAATAAAGATGGTGATGAAGAGCTTATAAAAAACACTTAATTAAGCTAATTAGCTAAAAAGGCACTTGTAAAGCCCAAAAGACCTTATTGCAGTTTTTAACTGTAATAAGTTAATAAAGACGTGTAATTAAGCTAATCCAAACACCCCATATGAGATTGAGCTAGGGAACCAGGTAAGCAGTTTATTATTGCACTTCAAAGCATAGGTAATAAAAACTACAACTTTTGTTAATAGCGCGCGCACACACAATATGATATGTTCTTAACCATTTTATATCCAATCCTACTTTTCTATTGCTAGCTAACAATTTCCCCGTCCACATAAAACCAAGCCATACTTCATCAAATTTCAAATAACATTATTAAGGAAACTAGTTATTTCATAAATATATAAATTAACTCATCATAGCTAATGAAACAAGTTCTAAAATACTATTACCAGATACCAATTCATAGAATTCAAATACTTCACACTATTTAAGAAACAGCAATTTATAATCACACATATACATTCTAGACGGGGCCTTTGCAACTCATATGCGCATCAACTAATTCAAACAACTTCTAGAAGGCACAAGTAAAGACTCACGAATAACTAGTAATGAAATGCTCAAAGCACCACCAGTACATCAAATGCAAACCAGAAGTACACAATTCACATAGTAAAATTGCAATGAGGGACATAATTTCATACTCGATATGTGTTTTGTGTTCACTAGTTCATGGAATAGACAGATTGCCAATAAATATATTGACCACGCGGTCCACACCATCAATTTAACAGTCACAAAAAGAGATTATATCATATACTAAAACAGTTATGGAGATTGACAGAGTTGATCAAGACAAAGAATTGAGGTAGATACACCAAGAAATCGGTTTATTATTGCATCTCAAAGCATATGTGCATAGAATTTATAACTTAAGTTTCAATGACAGTAAAATACCTATTATTATGTGTTCCCAAGTCGGAAAGAAAAGAAAGGGGATGGAACCAGATTATGAAAATATGCACAAAAATTCATCTTCTTTCCAAATCATCTGAATTTGGGGAGAAGATTAGTAGGGGAAATTTGGCATCATTTCGTTCCCCCTCCTCTTCTCTTCTATCCAAAAAAAAATCGGAAACATAAATATTTTTTCATTTCTTCTCCTTTTCTCTTCTTTTCTCTCCAAAAAAAACTCGGGAACAAAGTGTTAAAGTATACCCTCCACTCTCCACAAAACGATCAAATAATTCACAATATAATATACAAAACAAGAATTCAACTAAAAAAAAAATTACAAATACCCACAACATTTAACATTCTACAAAGCCATACAACTCAACTAATTCACAATCATCCAAAATTCAAATTATTCCTGGTATATCATTCATATAACAGCAATTTATAACTAAATTACAAGAACACTAAACATCCCATCAATTCAAACAATCCATATACTTCATTATCAAGAACTTGATAACCAAATCATACAATTTCACAAAACTCTACAAGTACACAACATAATTCACAATCACAAAAACTTAATAATCACGCACATACCACATGCTTCCCCTACACTTCAAAGTATACAGTTCTTAACTATCTAATCAATCTCGTTAACTCAATAATAATGCACATACCCAATTTTCTTAACATACCACCCAACATATAACAAGAACTCAATAATCACACACTTAAACATACCACCCAACATATAACAAGAACTCAATAATCACACACTTAAACATACCACCCAACATATAACATCCTAAAAATTCACACATTTTAACTAGTACACAACATAATCCACAATTTAAACCATTCCTCGCATATAATTTAAACCTATAACAACAATTTATAACTAAACTAGACAATTCAAATTCAAATACTTAATAACGACAAAAAACTCGAGAAAATAACCAAATCATACCACATTCTTCCACGACATTTCAACATACTACGGATCCACACATTAGCGCATACTACACATTATCTGAAAGACTGAAACACTACCAATTCACACATTTTAACTAGTACACAACATAATCCACAATTTAAACCATTCCTCGTATACAATTCAAACCTATAACAACAATTTATAACTAAACTAGACAATTCAAATTCAAATACTTAATAATGACAAAAAACTCGAAATAACCAAATCATACCACATTCTTCCACGACATTTCAACATACAACAAATTCACAAATTTACGCATACTAGACTATATCTAAATACCACAATTTAAACCATTCCTCGTATATAATTTATACCTGCAACAACAATTTATAACTAAACTAGACGATTCAAATTCAGATACTTAATAACGACAAAAAACTCGAAATAACCAAATCAATACCACATTCTTCCACGACATTTCAACATACTACGAATCCACACATTTACGCATACTACACATTATATAACATCCTACAAATTCACACATTTTTACTAGTACACAACATAATCCACAATTTAAACCATTCCTCGTATATAATTTAAACCTATAACAATTTATAACTAAACTAGACAATTCAAATTCAAATATTTGATAACGTCAAAAATCTCGAAATAACCAAATCATACCACATTCTCCCACGACATTTCAACATACTACGAATTCACACACTTACGCATACTACACATTATCTAAAATACCACCAATTCAACTAATATCTAAAAACTCGGTAATAACGAAAGCGTACCACATTCTTCCACGATATTTCAACATACTACGAATTCACACATTTACGCATAATACACATTATCTAAAACACTACCAATTCACACAATTCAACTAATATCTAAAAACTCGGTAATAACGAAAGCATACCACATGCTTCCTCTATACTTCAACGTATAAGGCCCGCTCTCCAAGGCGCGATCAAAATGACTATGAATTTTATGTTTCCCTTTCCCACTTTGATCAAGCAAAGTCAATTCAAACAACGCCCTCACATCGGTCCCATCGCTAGCCAGCGCGATGAAAACGGAGACGTAAGTAGCGTTATCCTCAGCGTTTTTACCGTCAGGGTAAAAGTAAATAGCCCAATCGTAACCACCGACGGTGAAAGTGTCGCTGGAGATGTATTTACCGGCTCCCATGCCTTTGGCGAGTGAGTAGCCGCGGATTGTGAAGTCGTGTGACCCGTTTATTGATTCGTTTATTGATTTTGAATTGGTGGTTGATGGTGATGGTGCTGACGTCATTTTTGTTGTGGCATGTAAAATTGGGGGTGGATGATGACGTGGACGGTGGTGAGATTTGGGGGTTTTTTGGTTTTGTGATGGTGGTTGCTTGTTTGTTTTGTATACTTGTAATTCGTTTTGTAAAAATAATAAAAATAGGTGAATGGGAGCGGAGTACTTATTGTTATTGCAGCTGTACAGAGAAAGTTGAGGGGTCGTTTAGTGAAATTTTTCTTTTTCAAAAATTTAGTTAGGTTTAGTTGGAGAAATCTCTATTTTTCGGAAAAATTTTTATATGAAAAGGAAAAGCGAAACTCGCTTAGTAAAGACTTTTTCCAATAATTTTCCAAAATATGAATTTCATTTTCCAATTCTTAATAGAAAAAATGAAAATACCATTACTGGCTTCTCACTTTTTTCATTTCTAAAATAATAACCCCATTTCTCTCACCACACTCTTATCACGCACCTTCGTCCACTTTCCATCATTTAAAAAAAGAAAAGTAGAACCTCAATTAAGCGGGTTTCAAATTTCTCAACTTCTCAGTAGAAAAACCATTCCTTTCTTTAGAAATTTAGAAACGGAAAAGAGGAAAATTTTTCACCAACTAAACGGCCCCTTAATTTTTCATATGAAAAAAGAAATATTAAAAATATGTTTCGTTACACTTTTTTTAACAATTTTCAAAAATATGAAATTATTATTCTCTAAATTTTAATTATAAATATGAAAAGCTCATTCTATTATTCTCACTTTTTATATGTATGTTTTAATACATTTTCATCTGTTTTTTACATTTTTATCAGTTTTTATACATTTTCTTACGTTGTCGTCCATTTTCTTACGTTTTTGCCCTATTTTTTTACATTTTCGTCCGTTTTCACTTGTTTTTTTACGTTTTCGTCCTTTTTTTACGTTTTCGTTATCTTTTTTATGTTTGTGTCCGTTATTTTACGTTTTCTTCCGTTATTTTACGTTTTCATATGATTTTTTAACGTTTCCGTCCTTTTTTTACGTTTCTGTCTGTTTTTAAGTTTTCGTTCATTTTTTACGTTTTTGTCCCTTTTTTACGTTTTTGCCCCTTTTAAGTCTTAAATCTGTTTTTTATATTTTCGCTCTTCTTTTACGTTTTCGTCCGTTTTTACCTTTTGTCCGTTTTTACGTTCGTTTTCCTCTGTTTTATCCGTTTTATATGTTTTGTTATGTTTTTACGTTTCATCATTTTTACGTTTCGTCCGTTTTTACGTTTTCATATGTTTTACGTTTTCGTCCGTTTATTTATGTTTTCGTCCATTTTTTACGTTTTCGTCTGTGTTTTTACGTTTTCGTCTGTTTTTTACGTTTTCGTCCGTTTTCATATGATTTCGTAAGAAAACGCGCAAAAACACTAAAAATAGACAAAAACGTAAAAAAATGACTAAAATGTAAAAAAGTACGAAAACGTAAAAAACGGACGAAAACAGACGAAAACGTAAGAAAAGAGACTAAAACGTAAAAAACGGACGAAAACGTAAAAATGGACGAAAAGTAAAAAACGGACGGAAATGTAAAAGACGGGCGAAAAGATAAAAACGTAAAAAACATACGAAAACGTAAAAAATTAGATGAAAGTGTAAAATAACATACGAAAACGTAAAATAACAGCCGAAAACATAAAAGCGAAAATGGACTAAAACGTAAAAAACGGACGAAAACGTAAAAAGAGACGAAATGTAAAAGCGAGCGAAAACATAAGAAAATGGACGAAAAATGTAAAAAAAACATACGAAAACGTAAAAAACGGACGAAAATGTAAAAAACAGATGAAAACCTAAAAAACGAACGAAAACATAAGGTAACAGATGAAAACGTAAAAAACGGACGAAAACGTAAAAAAAACAGACGAAAACAGACAAAAACGTAAAATAACATACAAAAACGTAAGAAAACGTAAAAAACGTAAAAAAACAGACGAAAACATAAAAAACTTAATAAAACCGGATAAAACGTATAAAAATGGACAAAGACAAATGATAACTTACAAAAACGGAAAAAAAGCATATGAAAACGTATAAAACCGCACAAAAACGTATACAATGGATAAAAACGTACAAAGATCCAATATGGGGGAAAAAGTTGATTTATAAAAGAAATTTTGTTTGAAAAGAGCTTCATCTAAACATTTTTTCATTTTTTTAAAAAGGAAAAATGTAAATCCATCTAAACGGGTTTTCAAAATCTCAACTCTTCTTTAGAGAAAAAAAACCAATCCCTTACAGAAATTTAAACGAAAAACAAAAAAAAATTCACCAACTAAAATACCTCTCATATTTTTTTTCCTTTCATAAAAATGATACTCGTGAATAGCGGTGATAGTATATAGTAACATTAATTTGTGTGTGCATATTTATTTGTGGAAAAGGTTTATGAGTTGCTGTAATTAATAATTAATAAAGTGTGTTGACTTTTATAGATAAATCATTTTAGTCTAACGATATTACTCACTTTTTAAAATTCAAAGAGTTTTAAGCACATATTATGATTGACCATTTTTTGCTTTATATGTAATATAATTGATGTTTGAAAAGTGTGTTTTATCAAACTTCTAACATTTTTTATAAAATTGTACGTACGTAAAAAAACATGTCAATATTGGGCTTGTTTTGTTCGTAATTTAGAGCTCTTCGCAACAATATTTTTTCATTAAAGAATTCGATAGATATTTACTAAATATTTGACGAATAAAGTTTGTTATATAAAAAAGTTGTAATTATCAAAAAGTTAAAGGGTGATTTTTGTATGTTTTTTAATTTTTGAAAGAAAGTCAAGAAACAATTTAGTGATGTCGTGTATAAAAAAGTAATGTCGGTAATGTCGTATAAATATGTACGCGACATAGGCTAATATATATATTTTTCTTTTTTCTTTTTTTTTTTGATCTTTGTCCAATAACAAATAGACACGTTAATGCCAGGTATGCAGGGTATATATTTACGCGATATGCATGGGTATTTTTGTAAAGGTGGGAAAAGTATGGGCATATGTAGACACACCTTTTTGAAAATGGGTAGTGAGGTAATTTTTTCAAAATAAAAACATGAACATTTATTTTGAGAAAGATGAGTACTAAATATGGATTGAGAAGTACTCAATCAAATAGAGTAGTTGTTTTTGCTTAAAACATGTGAGATAAATTAAAAAGAAAAGTTGGAGACAGTGAAAATTGATTAAAATGAACATATTAACATTATTTGCATTTCTTATTACAAAATATATATAAATAAATAAATAAACACTAGTATCATGAATTGCTTAAATAAACGAATTTTTTTACTGCAAACCTCAATATTAGCTAACTTAAATAAACTGACAGGACACACAAATAACAATAATTTCATTTATGAAAACCATCAGCATAAGCTACTTTTAGAGGAGAGGATCCTAAACATAAATCTTACATAGAGCGTAACCACTATAAGAGAGATGTACATGTTACCTATGGAACTGTTAAAACCGAATTACAAAAGAATAAAAAGCGCTAGTCTTGTATGTCAGAGAAGAACATTGGTGAATATGCTCTTGTATGTTGCTTCACGAGTTAATAAATTGCCAACTTTGTTAGATTTTGTTTACCGAAGGCGTTTATCACATATCAGAATTCTGTAACTTGCATGAGGCCCCTCAGATGTATCTCGCATAGTTAAATGCCAACCAATGGCCTTTCCTATCTCTTGAAGTTCATCCATCACCGAAATAGAATCACGAATATACACACGTCCCCCAGGTCTTAATATCCTGTTCATTTCAAGCATGATGCTTGAAATGTTGCATCTGATGCATATCAAACCATGACACAATTATTTAGAATCAGCATATGGTTATTATAATTGAACTCAGAAACTATTTTAACTAATGGTAAAACATATTAATCTTGTGCCCTTTATATCAAGAAGAAATATACCTTTTTTGCTCAATTGAGAAAAGACCCGCTGCATGCAAGAGATCATAGGTTCTTGGGTATGTGTCAAATGCTTCACACCTGTAGTTAATAACTCAACGGTTTAGAGTTCAGACAGTTCCAGTCATATGGCAAATTACAGATGGGTTCAGTATTGTATATTTAAGGTTGATCAAATAAAGAAGAAAAAGAACAAATTTGGCAAGACCAAAAAGATGACATCATGATGATTCGGAAAAATGGATGAGTTCGTACCAGTCATGCATGACTCCCAGAAGTCCTCGATCATAAATGACAGGCAAGGTGTTTGGACCACTAACAGGAACAACATTCATAACCCAGCAATCTAGTTGATTGTCAATCAAGGCTGCTGCAAATCTGCCAAAAATAACGAGGTTAATATTTCTAAGTACTCGTTTTCAAAAGCTAAAAGGAAAAGAAAAGAAAAAAATCATGGCGTGATGAAAGACAAAGTACCCTCCGAAGCCGGCTCTCATGTCCATGACATTTCTGAGTTTAAACTTTTTCCAGTGTAAAGAGCGGACATAACTATCTATTATTTCTTTCCAGTATTTTGATTCTGCTTTAAAGAGATCATTTCTAGATACAAATGCATCAATCTTTATGCTTTGGAGCCTCTCAGGAGGATTATGCAATCTTGCAGGCCATGTGGTAATGTTTGCTCCAGACCCGTCCTCAGGCAGTGGAGTGATACAAGGCTTTAGATCAACATACCTATAAATTCGGTAAAGAAAGTGAGTCAGTTAGGCCTTTGTAAGACATGGTTGTTCACAAAACTGTAATTGTGCATGAAAAAGGCCATACGATAATTCTGAATATGTAGAATATGAACAGCAATTTACCACACATCGTCTGGGTTATCCTCCTTATCACATAATGGGGTTGGGTCTGTGCATCACGGCTTAAGTAGCAACTGTTGTCAAGGGGTTTCTGCCATATTGCAATGTATCCCTCCTTCTTCACAAGATTCCAACAAAGCCGATTTGTAAGGTTGAGCATCTCTGAGAAAAAAAGATGGTCTTATGTAAACAGATATATCATTACACTCTCACATTTACTATCGCAAGAGACTAGAGATGGCAAAATGGTTGAGTCGAGTATGTTGGTTAACGGGTCAAAACATGCCTTTTTGGCGCTGGTTGAAGGTTGATCCATAAAATGCATACTTTTTAAAATGCATACTTTTATTGATATGTGTGTCATATATGATTTCTGAAAGGTGATTTAGACAATTTTTAACATAAAAATTACACTTTGGTGACTTTCGATCCATTTTCTTATAAGGTTAATGATTTTACCCGTTCAACTCATTGGAGATCGAACATAACACACATTGACCCATTCATAAGTAAATCAGTCAAAACTGCCATATGGGAAATGCTTAGAGCCTTAGAAACCCTTATTAATCAGACAATGTTTGAACCTAGCCAAAAGCACTACAAAGACGTGTTGTAGATAAAAGTCATTTTTAACTCAAAATTGGTTAAAAAACTAACAAGAGTTAGTCTGGTAAATAAAGCTGACCCAACAGAAGACTTAAGAGTTGCAAGCACTATTGTGTCCTCCAGTTCAACAGTTACACCACCACTCTTAACAGGTCAATAATTTGGTACCATAGCCGTTTAGCGAACTCTATTAGCATTATTATCACATATTTGAATTTTTAATTTACAGATTATGTTTACAACAGATATTCAGAAGTTTGTTGTATGACTTGTATCAGAGTGAAGTGGGTTCATATTTATAAGAGCATTAATTTTCCGGTCTTGAAGGCATACTGGACATTCTAGTTTATCGTAGTCAAGCAATACTAGGCGAGCAAGAATAACTTAAAAGCGAAATGGTATATTCATCTCCACTTAAGAAAGTAAAACTTTTATTAACCATTCTAACATCAGACTGGTGACATTACCTTGCCATTGTTCTTCTAGGAGGGGTTCATGCTTGTAAACTGGTTGTGCCGCCCAGACAAAGTATCCTCCCGCCCTTAGCAATCTGTTGACTTCAAGCAGCAAGATCCCATCTACATAGTAACATGCATAGAAAAGTGAGTAAATTAGACAAGCCCCATTTTGGGTAACTTTGGTTTATGTAAACCAGGTGCGAGAACTATCCCACGTGTGTGAGGGGCAGAAATTCAAAAATAGTATAAAACAGATTTATGCACATATATAGTTAAAAGAACAAGGAAACAAGTTGGTTGGGGATACAAAAACTACCCCCCAGGAGTAATTCACTGTAAAGCTATTTTACTGATATGCATTAATGCTAAAGGTGGCAAATTGCGCGGGGCGGTAAAAAGGTCAAAGATGAAAGATATTTGGTATGGACCAGGTTATTTAGGGTTGACCAGAAACATCAATCTTTTTAAATAAATTATGTCTCAAATATGAGTGAAGAAAAAGAATATTTCTACTTTAATCATATTTTTAAAATTCACGGACTTAGGAAGTCTTGAGCAATAAATTAACACTTAAGAGTGACTTTCAACCTGCATAATTCATTCAACCCATTAGACTCATTTCCTTTTACGCCATTTTTTTATTGTAACTGTCACAAAACCTGAGATAGCCCATTCATAACTTGATTAGTCAAATTTTGATCTCTAACTAATGCACTAACTGAGCATGATGCAAAAACGGATTCCATATGACCATATCCATACCCAAGTCTGGAAACAAAACTATTGTCCCCGTCCCTAATCGACAAGCTACATGCCAATTGAACAATACTAACTATACTGATCACATTGCAAGCAGACATACCAAATTTATGTTTGAGGAATCTAGGAGGTGTGGGGATTAACATGATGCGCAAGCATAAGTTCTGGATCTAGGCCTAACATGATATAGAGAAAAAGTGGTAAAAACTTAAAAATGTGTTATGTGATCAATGATTTCATCTTATGCAGATGCATAAAAAGGACATCAATTTGACACAACTACTTGCTCTTCTTAGCAAGCAAAAATTAGAGCCAATCACCATGAAAGCTTACCATCACGAGTCCAATTAACTCTACATCTTGAGCAATGAATTAAATCAAAAGCCTGGCTAGGATAAAGCAGTCGCCTTGTTGCAAAAGCTGCCACCATTGCAGGCACACCACGCTCCAACGCAAACTGAATCTGATTCTCGTGTACATCTTTTGGAGCTACAGACATAGTGAGTACATTCCGTGAAGCTAAATATGCACCAAAACTTGCTACACCACATCCAACGTCCAATACAACCCGGGTTTACGCCCAAATGCAATGGCTGGGATCATCTATTAACACACGCCAAACAACAAATACGTAAACTAGTTGTTTTGCAACTAAATACAAGAAAAGCGATGTATACCTTTGAAATCTGATCCAAGTACTGATCTGCACCATGTATGAACTGTGTTCCACCACCAGGAAACCTAAACTTATCTTTGTATACAACGATCCAATTTTGACCACCCTTATATTCAGCTAGCTGAGCATGTGGTACATTGTTATACCACACCTGTAATAAGTTCCAAACAAATAACCGTCAATACAAAGACACCATTTACAAAAATTCATATTTGCTCCAATACTGAAACTATATTATTAAAAATTAGTGAAATTACCATAACGTGATTCATGTACCGGTAATCACTAGCATAAGATTATATCCAAATTCACAATAAACACAAAACACAAACTACCTCATCACGACTCCTCGGCCAAGGAATCGGTGCCTTATACCCTTTAGGCGTGGGCACCAAACAATCCAACCCCTTATCTTTCTCCGGACAATGCCGCTCAAACTTCTCCCGTTCTTCCCCGCCCCCAACTTCTTAATCACCCCCACATTATCCAAACACGGAATATACTCCCTCATCTTCGCCGCACACTTCTCAAACCTCCCAACCTTCACCCTCACACACCCCACCTTCTTCGGCCACTTCACTCTCATTACCCCATTTCTCCACCACTTCCACATCAAACACACCCACTTCAAAATCATCCCTCATCACCCCATTCTCATCCACCACCCCCAACCTCTGCACAACCGGCGGCGCCGCCTTTGACGGCCCGACATCATCCGCCGCCCCGGACATTTGAAGTGGCGGCGCCGTCATAGGTGGTGGCGGCGCCGTCATTATCAATGTGGTTAGATCATATGACTTGTTGAGGTTAGGTGAAAGTGAGACTGAAGGTGTGTTTGGATATGAATTGAAGAAGATGTATTGTTGGTAGTTGTAATTGTTGGACCAGTGTTTACCGAAGTAGAAGAATGATAAGGCTATGAATATGATTCCAACTGTTTTTAATAAACTTTTTGGGGGTTTTAATAGATCGGGGAATGGTTTCATTTACTGTATGATTTTGGGTTTGTGTTGCTGCTGCATTTAGTTATTACCTGAAATTTGATGATCACTGTCTCTGTTTGTGTTGGAGTCAGGGGTTGGTTTTGGTTTGCCGAGGAGGTATTAATGTTTAGGTCCCTAGATTTTGGATTCAAACGCTTTTAGACCTTCAAATAGTCGAGCTATTAACATACTCTATCTAGGGGTGTTGATCGGTTCGGTTATCGTTGTCACACCCAAATAACATGTTTTGCAATGAATGAAATACCGGGGGTGACTGTCATAACATCAAAGTTATTATTATATTAAGCACCTAAAGTGTCGTTTGAAAATATCGTTTGATTAAGTAAAATAATCGAGTTTCAAAAGATAGGTCCCAAAAGATTTCAATGTACTAAAATGGGTTTGTTACAATCAAACGATAGTTAAGTGCATAAAATATATGTGAGACGCGTCGACACCGCGACTCTATGATAAGTCCACATGAATGCCGTGAAGTGAATCGCCTTAGACACCGCGAGATAAACATGCTAAAAGTGTCAACACAATGGTTGAGTGAGTTCATAGAGTTTGTTTAACATGTAAGGCTTTTAAAGAACGTTCATGCAGCAAAGGCAAAGATCTTGGTCATTTAGAATAGTCCCAAAGCAAAGGCATTGTAAACCACTCGGCCCAAGTTTCACCATCTAAAACTCAGAACCCGCAATGCTCACAACCCACCGCCAAAAGTAGTATGTCTAATAGTCAAGTATACGTTGTCATAATAGTTCACCATATAGCATCACGTATATAATAATGTATGTCGTGCAAAGCCCTAGAATAAATAATATCGTCCGTAACATAGTGAGCGGAGGTTGGTCGACCCTCTAATAATGCTTATCCATACTAACTACCGATGGGAGACTAACAATGCGAATGTACGAACGGAACATCATACAACTATTATATACAATTAAGAACACTCCGAACATGGGAGAATTTGCCACCGCTCCGAACAGGGGAGACTTTATGTCGTGGTCACAAGACGACGGTTCAATAAGTTCAAACAAGTCATAAGTTCATAATTAAGTCCAAGTGTTCCATTCAAAAGTTCGTAATTAAGTTAAAGAGTTTAAGTCGAGTTCAAAAGTTCAAAACAGTCAAAGAGCTCAAAACATATCAAAAGGTTCAAAATAGTCAAAGGGTTCAATATAAAGTCAAACAAGTTCAAAATAGTCAAAGGGTTTAATATAAAGTCAAACAAGTTCAAAATAGTCAAAGGGTTCAATATAAAGTCAAACAAGTTCAAAATAGTCAAAGGTTCAATATTAAGTTAAAAGAGATTAATTATATGTCAAAATGTTTTAAACCAAGTTAAAAGAAATTAATTATATTGTCAAAATGTTTTAAATCAAGTTAAAAGAGATTAAATATGTCAAAATGTTTTAAATCAAGTTAAAAGAGATTAATTATATGTCAAAAGAATTAAATCAAGTTAAAGTGTTCAAATCTATGCCAAAAGGTTCCTATCAAGTTAAAAGAGTTCAAATATATATGTCGAAGGGCTCAAAATCAAGGAAAGTGGTTCAAATAATAGTGTTCATAACATGGTATCAATTTAGTTCGGCATAATCTACTTACTAGCATA
Source organism: Chrysanthemum lavandulifolium (assembly GCA_022545495.1). Classification (NCBI taxonomy): domain Eukaryota; kingdom Viridiplantae; phylum Streptophyta; class Magnoliopsida; order Asterales; family Asteraceae; genus Chrysanthemum; species Chrysanthemum lavandulifolium. Next base: position 105,168,928 of record CM040239.1, on the reverse strand, counting down.
AGTAGTGAAACAAGATTATTTAAGTTCATATAGTGCAAAGTAAAAGCAAGTAGTTGAGCATGTATCTCCCAAAGAGTTTATAAAACAATTAAACGAGTAAAAGTGGCCACTGAACTCACCCGATGCAATGATTATGATGACAAAAGTAGATACACTGAAATGATGTGCGATCTCTATCTGCAACCTAATATAAATGATATGTTCTAATGTAAGCCATGAAACAATGTCGTGTATGCAAACTCATATGATATCCATACCACTTGTACATTTGAAAATAAAGTTTATCGCCGAAATATATGTTTATGACATCTCGTCATGTTATAAAATACTTTACAAGTACTTACGTTGAAACGACATCCTACGATAGTCGTTTAGTGATTTATCAAGAAATTATAGTTTTTCATCGCAAAATAATGTACTTTGATAATTCGTGAAAGTGGCTAAGTGGCCTCGAAAAGCTAGTCGTAAAATAGTGAATATCGAGTATTAGGAAACAAACTTAGCGGTTTTGAAATGCTTGTAACATTATCTAAAAGTCGTAACACTGAACTTTTGTCCATACGAGTCTCGATCATAGATAAAAATGATGGTGAAGTGAGGTAGTCGGGCTAAAATGCGGTTTCGGTAGTTTTCGAAAGTTTGAGAGGTCATAAGTTACTCGTTATAAATCCGCTTGATGAGCATTTGGACATTTTGGAAAATAGGTCGGTGAACTAACTTATACTCGGAGATACTATTTTACCAAAACCAACTCGATCATTGAGAAAAACGGCTCGAACATGGGTACCGAAAAACCGGTTTCAACACTTAGAAATATTTTAGTAAAAGCGAAGGAAATAAGTTGTGAACGTGATTTCAAATATGTATATCTTTAGCATTATAGGTCCGTTTTCTACGTTCTTTATATCCTCGGAATCGTGATAGTATGTATTAATATATTTTTGATAAGTCGACTCTTCTAGTTTAGGTTTACAACTCGTTTTTGACCTTTGAAAAACCCTTGACAGCAAGTATATTTTCAGAAAATTGGTTTTCGTCGCTAAGCTTGAAAATAGCGTAACTTCTTCGTTATAAATCCGTTTTAACCCGTTTAAGCGACCACGGTTTCGTTTTAAAATCTATTTTCTGAATATATAGCCCAAAATAATCCATGACCTGTCGAAATTTCCAGATTTTACAAAAATGAACAGCCCTTCATTTAAGTTGTCGAAAATGATTTTTCTAGTTCAAAGCTTGTACTAAACCCTTCCAATCAACACCAAAGCTAATCTAAACCTACAATACACCTTCTTAGGGTGTCATGGGTTCTTAAACTTCACCAACAATGATAGGTTTCATAAGTACACTAATTATAACATTTATGTTCATGAAATTTAACAAAACTTGTAATAAGTGGTATAAATACATAAGAATACTTGCATGATTAATACTAGAAATATGAAATAGATCAATAATAGGTATTGTAAGATTATGAAAAATATTTAGAAATTTACTTGAGTGATTATGAGAAATTGGTGATGAAAAACTTAATTAAACTTCAAGGTTTTAATCCTAAACCTTAACTAGTACTCAAATGGATCTTGATTATACTTGATCTTGCAAAATTTATGATTTCTTCTTCTTGTTCATACCATGGCAGATCCATATGAAGGAGAGGGAAAGAGTTTTTGCTAGTTTCACCTTTTTGTATGTGTAGGAATGTGTTTATTTTAGGAAAATAAATGCAAGTAACATAAAAGATCTATCAAAAGGGCAATTTGGTGATTTAGGTTGTAAAAATTAATTTTTCTACTTCTTATGACTAGGGGGCGTGGATTAAGGATGAGAAGAAAGAATTCTTGTTGTGATTTGATGATTAAATGTATTAAAGTTAAGTATAATGTATATTTTGTACATATAATTAGTTATTTAGCGTAGCGTTAGCTAGAAATCGATTTTAACAGAACAAAATAAAATATATCGGAGTCATAAAAATTATAAAAATACATTTCTCGCAAGAATTGAGTGAAATAATAATTATCGAATAAAATTTCGAAAACCGTCGTAAATATATGTATACAACATTATATATACAAAATAAATCCAAAATATCGGGTAAACTAATAATATAATTTTTATAGTTTTAAAATGAGTATAAAATATACCGGACAATTCAGGAAGTGTCGGATCAATTATTCAAAATAAATGATAAATGCGATACCGTTTTTAATAAATAAATATCGTTAAGAAATATACAAACCCATGCATGAACTAATATGCAGATAATAGTCGTAAATATAAATTTTTCTCCGGGAAAGAATAGTGTTTTGTGAATAGTAATTTTTTGAAATAACCTCTCAAAATATCAAATCGACCTAAAAACGATGAATAGTAAAATGATGAATAGTAACCGATGAATAGTAAATTCCTGAGATGAATAGTAAAAATTTCAAAGTTTGTAAAATGACCTGAAATTGAGAATTGTGGCAATCGGGTTGTTCGGTTAGTTCGGTTCGATTAATTCGGTTAAAAAAAATTTAGGTCAACCCGAGAACCGAACCGAACCGAACCAATTTCAAATTCGGTTTTCGGTTTGGTTCTTGGGTTGACCCGAATTTCATTATTTTAAAAAAAAATTAATAATTACATAGATATTTAGCAAAAAAATATATTTCAAGCATAAAAAGTGTTTTATTATATTATGATAACCTTTTAATAGTATTTATTTATATATAAATATACATAAAAGTATATAAATATGAATTCAGTTTTCGGTTCGGTTTTCGGTTCAAACTGTCAAACTCATATCCAACCCGAGAACCGAATTAGTAAGACATCTAACTGTTACAATTTTCACAACAGAAGAAAAGGTTTCATCAAAATCAACCCCTTCTTTTTGGTTAAAGCCCTTAGCAACAAATCTAGCTTTATATCTATCTACCTCACCATTAGATTTATATTTTATTTTAAAACCCCATTTACAACCTATAGCCTTTCTGCCTTCAGGTAAAACAACAAGCTCAAATGTATCATTTCTATATAAAGCTTCCATCTCACTATTCATTGCATCAACCCAGTGCTCATACATGCAAGCCTCCCAATAATTTTTAGGCTCAAAACTTTTATTTAGTTCAATAACAAAGCAGAAAGTATCATTTTTAAGTTTTGCACAGGACACAAACTTTTCAAGACCAAATTTGACTTTTGAATCAACAATATAATCATTATACTTATTAGGAAAAGTTGATGTTCTATCAGTCCTTCTTAAGGAAGGTTGACCATTATTATGAAAACCAACTTCTGTTGCTTGTTCAGGAAAGGGACTAAAATCACCCTCAGAAGTTGTCACACCACTTGGTGTTGCAGCCTTCTCACCAACATTGATAGTCTCATTGGAACCAGGAGAATGCCCCAAATCATCCTCCAATTGGTCAATAGTTGGACCACTCAGATGTTGGGAGTTGCTTCCATCACCCAAATGATGATCATTTTGATTAATATTACCCAAAGGGGTACCATTTAGCTTACTGTCATCATTGGGTGTGTCAGGGTCTTCACAAGCAACTTCATCAAAGAAATTAACATGATTCAAACCCTGACTGAGAGGGTCAGGAGTAGCAGAAGAATTTTTAATCTTGAAAGGGAAAACTTTTTCAAAAAATCTTACATCTCTAGAAAAGATAAACTTTTTTCTTTCAAGACTGTAAAGTTTATAACCCTTTTGAAAGTTAGAATACTCAACTAAAACAAATTTCTCTGCTCTGCTACTGAACTTATCATGATTAGTAAGAATAGTAGCAAAGCACAAACAACCAAACATTCTTAAATGACTTAAGTCAGGTTTTCTTTTAAAAACAAGATTAAAGGGAGACTCTCCATTCAGCACTAAGGAAGGAAACCTGTTAATCAAATAAGTGGCAGTTAGAACACATTCAGACCACAAAAACAAAGGTAATCCCCCCTGAAACATAAGGGATCTAGCCACATTTAAGAGACCACAAAAACAAAGGTAATCCCCCCTGAAACATAAGGGATCTAGCCACATTTAAGAGATGGCTTTGATTCAAGTGCATCTAGGCAATTGAATCAAAGCATCAAATTGTTTCCACAAAGTGCTCAACTTATTAAAGTACTCAGCAATAGAACAACCATTTTGAGACAAAGAATTGATTTTATGATGCATATTAAAAGTAATTGAACCATCAACTTTATCAAAAGTTTCCTTTAACTTTGTCCACACATCAGAAACCTTTTTAGAAAAAATTTGACCCAAAAACAATTCTTCTGATATAGAGTTTAAAATCCACCCCAACACAACAACACTAACCCTGTTCCATTGTCTACCCAATACTTCATCAACATGTGACCTTATACAAGAACCATCTATAAATTCAGTTTTATTTCTGCCCTCTAAAGCCAGTAACATGGCACAAGACCACACATTATATTTTTCAGTTCCTTTTAATTTAATAGACACAACAGTCAAAGTAGCAGAGTCATTAGGGTGTAAATGAAGATGATGACTAAGATCAAGTCACAGGAACATCATCTTCATTATCATCAGAATTATGAACGAGTTATTAGAATTATGCACAGACATGATAAAGATAATCAAGAATCACACAATAACACTAAAAAAAAGGCCAAGAAGGTAGTTCCTAGGCTTTCCTTGCCACTCAAGGTAGTAGGTCAAGGGCAGCACACAAGCACACAATCAAGAACAGGAAAAAACCAAACAAACAAAAAATAAGCCCTAACACTACAATCAACCAATCTCAACTTCTAAAATCCCAAATCCTATCCTCCAGTAATCTAATGCAAGAAAATAAAAAACAGAGTTAAAATAGAGAGCGTGAGAGGTGTTACAGAGCACGCAAAGATCCAATAAGCAGCGGAAAAAGAACCCAGGTTATGATCTTGTTCACTTAGTCAAGAATCACAACCCACACGATCTCAATAACCCAGAATCAATTGAATCACCACCCTAATTTTCAAGAATTAGGGAAACCACCAAAGAACCACCAAGATTCACCAGAAACACCAGTAAACCAACCAAGAACACTTAACCAACCACCAATCGAAGCCAGAGATCAAACCCCCAAAAATTACCCAAACCCTAATTTTTCCAAAAATTAGGCGTTTAGTAAAATCTTTAAGAAATAGTCAATTAGAGTCAAAAGAACCCAATTAACTACGTTAATCGAGTTTAGTCACCCTTGAACTTTAAGCAGCCTGCTTCTATCCACCTTTAATCTTTTAATATACTAAAACTGAAAATACAAATAGACACAATTGGTCCTTGTAAATATGTGTTTCATATTTGAGTTACTTTCTAACAGGTACCGGTACAATTCCTCGGTCCTTTTGGTTCCTCGAGTTTTTTTTTTTTTTACACTCCTAGTATAAAATGCCCTCACCCAATCATTTATAGACTTATAGTTGTGTTTTAACTATTAAGACTAGTTTACAATATCAAACACTAAAATATGTAAAATAAGAACAAAATATAAAAAATCCTACCTATATATAGAATGAAAAAAAAGACAGTAATCCTAGTTTGGAGTAGCTATCGACATGTGTAACAATAGTTAAACAAAATTTTGTTTCATCTTCATAATCGATCAGATCATGTATCCTTCCAATCAGATTATCTTGTTGAACCATACATAAAAGTGCATGATTGATAAAAATGGCAGACAATGCAAAACTCAAAGAAAGGTTGTTATCGCGCAAAGGTGATTATTCGGGCTTGTTTGAAGAACATGATGACAATGATGATAATAACTCCCTGCTCGATCGAATCTCCAAAAAATGGGACGATGTTCAGTTATTTCTTGTCAATGTTTACGATATGGGTAGATCCGACCCCAGACAGATTATATTTGCTCTTAAATCTGGTTTGGCTTTAGCATTTGTTTCGATACTGATATTTTTTAAAGAACCACTTAGTTACATGAGCCAATATTCCATCTGGGCTATCCTCACTGTCATCGTCGTTTTTGAGTTCAGCATTGGTACGTACTTAATTATCCCTCCTCCCTAATCTGTTTATTCATTTCATTTTATGATTGATGATGCATTTTCATGCAAGCATATATGTTAGTTAACTCCACTTGAAAAATCTTTTTGGAAACAAAAAAGTTATTTGATTTCAAATCCTTACGACATGCACAAACTAACTGAAATACTGACTACGTTGTTGTGTTTTAATAATCTTTTCTTAATTACTCCTCTCGTCTCAAACTAAAGTGACACACGCTTTTAGAAAAGTACAACGATTACACCTTTAACAATCAAATGACTGTCCTTAATAGTATAAATGTTTTGATTGGGTACTCGTAGTGATTTGTAAGTTAAGGACACAAAAGAATAGTAAGGTAAACAATTATTTTGGGACGGCGGGAGTAATATATATACCTACTAAGGCCCCGTATATGATGTAGCCTGCAGGGTACTAAAAATATGTCGTATGAATGTTATATATGTAGGAGCAACCCTTAGCAAAGGATTTAATCGTGCATTGGGGACATTTTCTGCTGCAATACTTGCATTAGGAATTGCTCAACTATCGGTGCGGTGGGCTGGGGATTGGCACGAGTTTGTGGTTGTTATCAGCATATTTATAGCAGGTCTCTCAACACTTTTTCTTTTTTTTTTTTTTTTTTTTATTTCGTTTTATTTACGCTACAATTCAGTATAATAATACTTTCTTTACAGGTTCTATTTCAAGCTATGTGAAACTGTATCCATCGTTAAAGCCATATGAATACGGATTCAGGGTTTTTATGTTGACATTTACTATAGTGCTTGTGTCGGGGACTTCACATTTCAGTAGAACAGCTTCTTCTCGATTCTTATTAGTTATTGTTGGAGCAGTCATATGTTTGGTTGTGAATATGTGCATTTATCCAATTTGGTCCGGAGAAGATCTCCACAGATTGGTCGTCAAAAATTTTAGGGGCGTTGCTACTTCGTTAGAGGGTAATATATTAGATAGTGAATCAATTTTACTGAAGCCTCAATTAACTAACTAACTTACTCCTCCTTCTTGCATGAATTGACTTGAATAGAATGCGTTAAAAGTTACCTTCAAAACGTGGAATATGAGAGGATACCTTCAAAAATCCTTGTATACCAGGCTACCGATGACCCCCTCTATAGTGGATATAGAGCAGCAGTGCAGTCAACAAGTCAAGAAGATACTCTGGTACATTTTCAAATTTAATTCCATTGTATATGTAAACTAGCTACCTCCAAGTATTTTACCATTACCAACAACTTTACATGGAATTTTTACAGTTGGGCTTCGCCATTTGGGAACCACCTCACGGACGTTATAAAATGTTCAAATATCCATGGGGCCAGTTTGTGAAAGTTAGCGGTGCATTAAGACACTGTGCTTTTATGGTTATGGCGATGCATGGCTGCATACTTTCAGAGATACAGGTATAAAGATAGTTCTTGGTATAATTATAAATGATAAATAGGACAACAAAATTATTATTGATATACGGAGTAGTAAATTTCTAAAATGCTCCATAAATTTTCAGTGATCCTGAGCAAACCAGAAGCCGTTTTAGTACTAGCTTTACTCTTATTAATGTTAAGTGTGTATTGTGTAGGCGCCACCTGAATTGAGGGTGATCTTTAGAAATGAGATACACAGGGTGGGGACTGAGGGTGCAAAAGTGTTGCGCGAGCTTGGAAATAAATTGGAAAAGCTAGAAAAACTAAGCCCAGGTTTTGACTTGCTTGAGAAGGTGCATGAAGCTGCAGAGGAGTTGCAAATGTTAATAGACGAAAAATCATATCATTTTGTCCACTCCGATCATTGGGCAGGTGCGAGAAGACAAAAAGAATGTGAAGATCATGATCACCTTCATGGCCAAAAAGACGAGGAAACAATGGATTCCTCCCATCATCTGAGACGATGTCATACATTGAATCGTCACGTCACGAATGTGTCCATGAACCCTTCTTGTTTTGGAAACTCGTTAGAGGAGCAATCACATTGGCCTTCACGTATGTCAGTTCTTGGGGATGCTATACTTAATGAACGTGAAGTAAGGACTTACGAGAGTGCAAGTGCTCTATCTTTGGCCAATTTCACATCTTCCTTGATTGAGTTTGTTGCAAGGCTTCATAATCTCTTGAACTCGTTTCAAGAGCTTAGTGATAAGGCAAAATTTGCAGAACCAAGTGTGCACGTGCTTTAAATAAATGTCGGTTAAATGGCCATGATCTACAAGATTCCACCTATGATACTCTAATATCGTACAAAGTCATTGTCATCTAAATTTAGAAGTAGCAGTTTGCTGGTAATATAAAATTATATGCACGGATTTAGGACGAGCTAACCCAAGAGATTGAGTTACATTGATTTTTGTTAAAATACAGATAATTTAATAGAGTTAACGTTCAACCGGTGTAAGTAAGTCGAATTTAGTCTCAAACCGGTCATTAGAAATATGCCGAATTTAACCTTAAGTAGGCAATGGCGAAACATATAACTTACAGATGTCACCAAGAGATGCATCTGACCTCATGAAAATAACATATGCTGCCATAGAAGAATGTATTAAATGTCGGAACAAACAATAAATCTAATTGGGAACCTAAACTGACATACCGACTCCTTTCTTCAATTCCAGTTATAACAAAAATGGCGCAAAACCGTGTTTTTCCTTCTAGCTTGATGCGACAGCGTTAGCAGAAGAGAGGTTTGAGTCACTTACCCAAAGTTTGTGTTCAGCTTTTGGTTCTTGATTCCATCTTTCTAAAAGTTTCTGGTTCCCTAGCTCAGTTTTAAACCCGATGCCCACCAGTCAGACTCAGTTGACATGGGACATATTCACCTAACTATACACATAACCCCGTAAGACCAAGAGTATGGTAAATCACTGGATTTTCTCAATTCTGTATTAGACCTTTGGAGTCGATTAAAAGTTGTTGCATTGCTAAGCGTTAAGAAAAAGTTTATGGCAACAAAACCTATACTCCTTATCTATTTACTTACTACCTGTATGGCTGCATCATCATTGAAGGACCATCAGGCCATCACAGAACCTATAATCTTTATTTCCAGTTAAATACAAGATTTTTTATATAAAATTTAATCTAAGTTGATCATGTATAGCAATACTCTCGCAACGCAAACAGGTAGTACTTTAAGATAATCACTAGCAGACAGATACCATATAAGAATCGAATAGTATATTGTATCTCATTTCAAATATCGTTCACTATGTAGTTCTCAGGTGGGGCAAAATTCATACAGTTGCAAATAACCCATTCTCAAAACATCAATGATGTTGGGTCTACAAAAATCAAGATCAGTCAAAGAAACCACTACAAATCATCTTCTCAAAGGGTATAAATCAAAATCCAATAACGCAGTTTTGTTCTTCCAAACTCGAACCAAGGACTTTACTCATTTCTTGGTTCTTGGCTTCTTGCCCTCCACCTAGTCTGAACTTGTCGACTTTGAGAAGACGGCCCAGGTCCCTGATACACCCCATTGTTCGGATTAATCTGAACCTGCTCAGCTTGACTCTGCTGCATCATCCCATTGTTCTGAAACATCTCAGCTTGACTTTGGCTTCCTTGCGTGGGTCTCTGATTGACCCTGTTGTTGGAATTGTATTGATACATATTTCTGCCTTGAACTTGTGTGGGTGCATGTGCACCTCTATTAACCTGTTGACCACCACCACCGTTCCTATTTTGATACTGATAACCATTGTTACTATTGTTTCTATATGGCTGGGGATGATAGTCAAATCGGGCCCTAGGAATACCAACAGGGTTTCGGTTAACCTGTGGATTTCTTATCGGATTCATGCCAAGGATACCCGAGTTTGCAGCTTGAGATCTAGACATTATACTCAGCACTTCTGGCCGCACTAGAACCGAAAGCGGGTGGTGTTGGTCCGGCGATGTGAGCTTCTGATAGCTACTTTGAAATGCACTTGCAATATCCTTGAGGTTTCGGTTCCCAACAGACCTTGCAGAATTCATTGGTTGCTCAAAAGGATCTTCTATCTATAAGTGTCAATCATGTCAAAAGCAGGTAATCATATTTCATGTGTGTGACACCATGTGATATATGTACATGCTATAGGTGACGATTTCAACTCATTTACTTATAAAACTGCCAAACTATGAAAACTAGCAAAGATAACAGGTCAGCAAATGGGTGGGATGGGTTGGAGGTTGCCCAAAGTTTATTTTTACCACATACCTCTTAAACTGTGTTAATAAAAACCTTGTTTCTAATGTAGAAATAATTATTTTGTAATCATAACTAATTTGTTTGAAAATACTAAGAAAATGCATAAATAGTTAACAGGCCAACCCGGCTGATTCTCAAACTTGCCTTGACCCGTTACCCAGCCCGCACATCTTGCCACCTATATATAGTACACATACACATATACATATACTAGAGAGATAGAAGACTTACAAAAAGTGCATATGTTTTGGGCTGCCAGATCATGTTGGTAGCAATGTCTTCCCATTGTCCATTATGTGGACTAATCCCTTGTGTTGCAGCCCTCAAACTGATGTCACGAAACTAATACAGCAATAAAATTTTATTCAGAATCCCAAATAGCAGTTGCTGAGATGCATATAAAACTTACCTTTTCAAGAAACGAGATAAAAAGATCAGCCAAGGAGCTCCTGTTAATCGGTCTCGACCTATCTGATTTGATCCTGTTTATGTTCACACTACATATATCTTCGATATGTTTCTCAGCAGCAGCTCTTACACCTGTTCACAAGTTGTATTGCATTACTTTTTTAAAGGCAAAAATGCATCTAATATTTCACAAAATATACAAGTATAATACCTGTAAGAGCAGCAACCATATTTCCAGGATAGATTTCATTAAGAGCGGGGAAAATAGGAGGTTCGCAAGTCTGCAAGAAATGAGGATGATATATTTTTAAAAAATGTGCATAAAGAAATGTGAAATATCATGCCATGTTCCATAAGAAAAACATAAAAGCTAATAAAAATACCTGAAAATGGAATACTATAAGCAAGCTTAAGGAATAAGAGTTTAAGGTTCCAGTTTTGGGATCATTGATACCCTGTGCTTTTGCCCACTCTTTCGCCTGCACACATAGAATTCATAATCAACACATGGAATGTATTTCTTTGGATTATTACTTATAGTCAAGAAAATAACATACAATTAAGACCATGTCACGGAAGCGGCCGTCAATATCGTTTATCCAAAACAACATTTTTGATTTCATTTGACCGCTCAAATTGTTGATAGAAATGTCACAAGATATATTGTCCTTGTTGCTTTCACATTTCAAGATCGGCACTCGTGCATGAGAGATATATTTCACCCCATGGAACCCACCTGTGAGTCGTAATAATGAATATTAAAATACAAATAACTATAAACAAGACGTTAAATACTTATATGAGTATATGACTATAAAGATAAATAGTTCCTTTCACCTCCTAATAAAATAGTGAACATGTAAACTTATTAATAAGGCAAAAGGCATGTACAAATGACAATATAAAAAAATCTCATATAAGTTAAATAAGCACACTTTGGCATATACATAGACATAGTGTTCACGAGTTCTTATTCTAGAGGAAAACTAAAGGAAACAAAAATGTTGTGTTCTCGAGAACTTTTTAGGGGGGGAATGGAACAGGAGGGAAGAGATTAGTGCTTTTCCTTTAAAAAGTATGGACTTAGATAGGAAAGAAAGAGAAAAAAATAGTATCATCGCTTAAAAAACTTTTTAAGACACAAGTACCCCTCATCCACCCTTGCTATAAACACTTTTTTTTTGCTGTTGAACCGCACAGCAAGTTCATTTCATTCTCATATCTCCTTCCAACAGGAAGATCGACATTATTATATCTTTGGTGCATAAAAAGCTACCTTTGTTTACTGAAAAGCAATTGCAAATCACAGATAGTATTTAAAAGAGTCAACTCTGTTCCAGGAGGAACAATGTTTTCATAGATTCATTGTGATGGATACTTGTCCAGAAAAAGAGATAGTTCAACATTTTAGATAAATTTGTTGTACCATCTTGGTAAGACAAGTGATGTAGATTTACTAGGACATATTAATGCTGTAATTGGGTTCTTAAAACTTTTGTTCGTTCTGCACTTACATTTCACATCTCACAGGATTTAATGGTGGTCAATGAGCTACAAGTGTTTAGTCCTGGACAATCAGAAAGTATAGCTGTCTATCCAAATATTAAAATGTGTATATACTAAATTTAAATGTATCTTTAAACAACCATATTTGTTGCAACTGCTATGATATTGATCATTTGACCCTTAAATAATCACACAATCATAAATCATATTTTGTCTTTGTAAATATGACAAAATTGATTATTGTCAAATCAAGTACTTCAAGTTAAATTAATCAGATAATTAGTAAAAACGGAGCACACAGGCAAGCAAATTGACATAACAAAAGAAAACATAAAGCATACCTCTTCTTTTCAAAGCTTTAAGGACATCCAATAACATATTCTGTTTGCATTTTTTTCCGGCAGAAGAAATGTATGAACCATTGGCCAACTCGATGGATACATCCAGATCCCCCCATCTTGTGAAGAGGTTAGACACAAATGAACCAAATGGCTCTACTGTCGCACCTGTTTGCACACTCAAATTCAGTATTTACATGATGACACAATATAATATGGGATGACAGTGTAATTATTTACCTCTAAGAATTTCCAACGTTCCAACTACAGCTCCCAGATCATTTAATATTTGAAATCGTTTATGCCAATCCTCCTCTGTGGGATTTACCACCTGAAGAATATCCCTGAGAGCAATTGCTAATGTATGAGGGGAATTCATCTTCGATCCCCAATTAACACAGAATTTGGCATATATGACTGAAAAAAGCAAATTGGTTTAAAGATCAGTTCATTTTTAAGTGTTCAAAATAAAGTAAATTGTATGCAATATTATTGCCATCTAATAACGCAGATTACAAAAGTTGGTTTGCTATAATGTGATTTCTACGGTAGCCGATTAGCCCTGTTAGGACTAATTGTAACTTTTGCTAATAAACAGTATCCAACTTAAATCGAAACAAAAACTGAAAACTTAAATTTATGAAATGGATCTGTAAGATAGGACAAAAGAGAATGTGATCTTTAGTGGATGGCTCGTCACCAGATACATTGTATTTAACACTAAATGTCAATACCAAAAAAGCATAATAAATACGGATTAATTCCCATATAAAACAACGTGTATTGAAAACAAAGTGACAGCAATAAAAAATTATAATTTATAAATACATGTTTCGTACAATTGTTACCTAGGAGCCTCCAAATTTAAGTGAAATAAAGTGGACAAGAGTGGATGCGTGAACAGGGGAATGCAAGTAAAAAGGCTTACCCCAAATTTGTTTATAAAGGTATATACAGCCCTAAACTTAATTTGCAGATGATAAAATTGGTAATGGTGATAATGATAATACTCATAATATTTACTCTTGGTCAATTCAAATCGACAAAAGTGGCAAATCCTAAACAAGAAATACAATAGTATAAAATTCCACCCACGTTTTTTTCTAATCCTAAGTTCCTAATGGCTGATGATTTTATGCTTATATACATGAAACCCGGAAAAGGAAGTTGAGAAATGTGATCTTCATATTAAATACCCCAATAATCTTCATCATACAAGCCTTTAAAAAGCAAAAAAAGAATTTAAGATGAGTTTCAAGATTTACGCTCACTTTAACCAATCAAGTCCTTGCGGTTATTTGTTGATACAACATAAAGTGCCAAGCACTACACTCTAAACTGTACAAGTCACTTTGAAAATTTTAATAAATGTCTATCCTTATTTAATTGCCTAAAAGTATAAACACTAAGATGATTCATGTAATATCCACACCATGTTCACAATTTTCGTAATATGCTAACAATGTTATTCATTCACAATCTCATTACAAAAGGTTATTTGACCAAAATATAGGCACACCATGAAATGTAATATAAGAAGAAAATAGAAAGTTAAGGGAAAAAAAAAACCCAAATTATTCTATGCAGATCATTAACAAATTTCACAAAATTATATACTCCGTACTATCCATCATGCTCATGAACTATTTCTCTAAAACTAAAGCATTTCACATTTTCACCCTATACGCGATGCATTTCATACTAGTTCTTAACCTCAGCAACCAAATATATAATCAAACTAAAATCGCTACCCTCTTTTTTATGTTTTCCCTTACACATAAACGAAGTCTACAAGTCCAAACATCCAATGAACATTCACAGAAACAAATAACTTTCATTGGCAAAGTTACCTACTATACTAAAACCAATACAATCAAGTCAACACCATAAGATAACAAAATAAATTCAGTACCCACCAACACATTAAATGACACCATACCAAAATACCCATCTAAACTTCAAACAAAACGCGGGCACGTGGCATTCGAATTCACATTAAACAATCGGCACCTAAAGCATTTCACCCATATACGCCATCAATTTCTATTAGTTCTTAACCTCAGCAACCATAATATAAAATGCAGCCAAAACCGCTTAGTCGCTTTGTTTGTTCTCCCTTCCAAATAAACCTCAAACTAAATTAAATCCCTATATACGCAATCTACGACTCCAAACTCCAAACATCCCACGAAAATTCATAGAAACAAATCACTATTCTTTGCAACTCACCTACTCCACAAAAACCAATACAATAAACATAAATAACAAAATACAGTGGCCGACCGAGGACTAAATGTTACGAGGTTCATTTCAGAAAAATCGGCAATATTAACAAAAATTTACACTACGCAACAAAAATCCACGAATACCCATCTAAGATTCCAAACAAAAAGTAACATTATAGCAATAAAATCAACAACTAAACAAAACCCATGAAGAAGAAACCAAGATTCATACCATATTTTTATAAAAAATTGTCGATGGGGTTGAATCAATCAAGATTAGAGTAAAAAAGTAAAAGGGGTTTTAGAGATTGTGTTTGTATATAATAAATGCATTTTGGAAACAAGGATTTTGGTGAGTGTAAAAGTGATCAATTTGAAGCAGCCTCCCAGATGATTTAGGTTTTGTGCTATAAAAGGGAATGTGATTTTTGGTTTTATAAAGAGTAAGTTGCAAAAATAGTCCTTGTGGGTTTGTTAAATTGCATGTTTTGTTCTTATCTTTTTGGAAGTGCAAGCATCGTCTTTGTCGGAAAATTCTAAGTGCAATTTCCGTCCCTAGCTTAAACAAGATGACTAAAATGTTATGTGTGAGGTCTTAAATTCAATTCATGGTATGTGCAAATAACCTTGAAATGGCCACATCAACCTTCTGAAAAAGGAAGGTTTTACCCGATTTCAGTATGTGTGACGGTTAGTTCAAACCTCATTAATAGTCGGCCAAAAGGTTGAAAACATGGTTACCAAAAAATTAACTAAAATGTCTATCCTTTCAATTTTAAATAAAAGTAAAAAGATAAGGATAAGATAGTCATTTCACTTTGGTCAGAGACGAAAATTACATTCGTAAGTTTCTCATACAGATGGTGATGTACTTTCAAAAATACAAGGATCAAACATGCACTTTAAGCAAACTACAAGGATTAATTTTGCAATTTACTCTTTTATAAATGTACGTTTACTTTTAAAATATTCTCCTTTTGCCTTTTATGTAACTTTTTTGCTATTTTTATCTTGGGTTTTAACTCATGCTTAAGTCACAATTGCAAGACACCAAAGACTGTCGAGACTCACTAAAAAGTCTGCATGGATTCACATAAAAATACGCATGTGTCTTTTATGTGGGTCCCAGTGTATTTTCGTTGTCTTTTGTGCTTAACTCACATGCTTCAGAGCATAAGTTAGAAAAACTCTTTTATCTTTACTATATAGAAAACAGATTTTGTTAAAAACTTGCGAAATAAGAGTAAATATTTTTTTAATTCTTAAACTTTCATCCTTTTTGATTCAAACCCGTAAACTTTTTTCTATAGCAATGGCTACAACTAAACTCTTAAGAGTTGCATTAAATATCACACCATAACCCCTAAGAGCATCCACTATGGTGTTTCAAAAATAGGTCTAAAAATGTATGAAGAGGTCTAAGATTTTTTGTACCATAGTGAGGAACCATTTCATGTCTACATGGCATGAAAAGGTCTAGGATTTTAGAGAGGTCCAAGAAGTGTTTATTATCATTTTTTGATTTTAATAGCATTAAATTATGTTGAACAATTTATAAATCTTAAAGCTTTAATCATAGTGGGAATATGTTCATAGTATGAAAAGTTTTAAGAATTAATGACAATGTAAGAGGTGGCAATTTTATAAACCTTTTAAAAGGTCCACCATAGTGGATGCCCTAAGTTTACAAATATAACTATTCGTCTTTATATACCATCGTTATACATAGGTAATCTTCTACTAAAAAGTTATTGTCTCATAGATTAAAAGAATAGTAAATTACACAAATGATCTATGTGGTATCTTCAAAAATGACATTTGAGACCTCTATTTTTTGCCGTTACATAGGTAAATTATAATTTTCAAACTAGTCGTATTCATGGGCCTTATTTTAAAAATAAGGATAATCCGTATGATAAATATAATTATCACCCGTGTAATAGAAAACCTTGGATTATTACACGGATAATCACTAATTTCAAAAATAGAAACCTTCTATAAAGCTTGTTTGAAAGATAAGAACTATTTTTGTAATAAAAAGCTAATAGTGAATACGAGAATTATTTCGGATATACCACATGGACCATCTGTGTAAGTTACTCTATAAATAATATGTACGCGGCTTATTGGGCTTGAACGATGTTAGCATGAGAAAGGTAAATTATGTGACATCGTGGTTAAAGGACACGAGAACAAGATTTAAATACATATCTTGTTTTACGTTACATATCTATCTATCATTTGAGCTATCATCGTGTAACAAGTTTTTATAGTCGTGTTATAAGAAGTTGATGCCTTTTGAAAATATTTATGTCTTCGAATTAATCATTTTCAAGTTTATGCAGTTTTCCTATCAGTAAAACACGATTTTAAACAAGTTTGGCATCAAATATGGAGTAATCAGTATTTACCATTTGCGGATTTTGTAATATTAAAGTTACATCACTCTTATATATTCATCACTAGATTTTGAGACCCGTCCTATGAACGGCACAATTTTATGATAGAAACAATTATTCAATGAACGGCATGTATTTTTTTAATTTAATCTAAAACATCAAACACAAAATAAATAATAATACCACTTCCGATTACTTAATAGGTAAAGATACGTAAAACTGTGTCATAATACTTTATTGTTTAAAGCTAACCAAATTCTCTTCTAATCAATACTAGGCGAGTACCCGTGCATAGCAACGGAAATTCCTTGTGGCAGACAATTAACGATATGCAATATTGTGGTAAAGTATTTCGTGTAACGTTCAAAATAGAACGTGAAAATATCAAAATGTAATTACAGACGGTTGTAACATGCGATAATTTAACTCAAGCAAAAATTCTTAACATGTATAACATAACAACAACCTTTGATCGATTAGGGGTGAAATAATCATAACGGAAGTAGCTGCAACAAACTCATTATCCTTATACATCGAACATGCTACAAACTCGTGAAATAATCATATGTCTTCAAACAGCTAAAGCACATCCATTTTATGTCATATTGTTAAGTAAACGTAAAATTTATCTCATATGAATTCACAATACAAACTTATATGACAAAAATCAAGACTTAACCTTTATCTCATCCATCAAACCCAATCATCATCCCAAATAAACATTTACAACCTAAAATGCAAACAAAGTAAATGAATGATTAAGAAGCTTTAAATGAATATAGAATTAAAAACCAATTAAAGTAGACGAATCGGTCATTACGTCTCTAATGGCTTACAAAGATATAACTTATTTGTGAGCTTGCGTGTTTCTTGTAAGTTCTATAGCTCGAGACTACATAAAAATTAATTAGAGACCATAGAAGCATACACAAAACAATTTAAGGATCTTTATGCTTTTTACAGAGACATTGTTTAAAATGACAACATTCTTTTATTTTCACTTAAAGTTATCGGTTTCACAAATGTTTCTAACCTTCGGTGCAATAAACTAATACCAAGTATAACTTATAGTGAACGACACAACAATGACGAAATAATACGCATGATGTCAGAATGTCAACTGAATTTATGACCACATTAGTTTTCATTATGCAATGGAAAAAAGGTGTATTCATTTTCATTCTACGTAGATCTTAATTATTTTAATCAAGACTAAGACCAAATTTAGCTCCAAGCATGCATTGGACATATTCCTTATCGCCTTTATTATAGGTTCTAATATATTTATAGCTAATTGTTCTTTGACATTTGTACTCATTTCACCATATTTATTACTCATTTGACCCAAGTTCAACAAGTTATAACTCAAATTAACATAACCAAAATAAAATCCAAAGTTGAGTATCTTTGATTTATATATTTTCTGATGTATGGGATTTTTTTTGTTCGTTATCTTTTGTCGGAGTTATCAAGACCTATATACGGTCTCTTAAGGCCACAATGGTCTTGTTTCATATGAATTTTATAACTTTTTCCTTTAATGGGTAATTCTACAGTAGAACGGGTGTATAAGAAATGAGTATGAAACATGGTCGTGGTGTCCACATGGAAAGAGAGAAACAAATATGGTGGTGTCCACATGGAATATCTTTTCTCTTATCCATGACCATTGAAACCTAACCTAATTTAAAAAAACATGCTTACTAATCAAGCTTATAACTTGTTCGTAAAGCTATGTGTTAATACAAATAAGCCGTAAAAACGTTTATTTATATTTTACGATCTTCTAATGTTTTGTCGATAACAAACGTAAAATCATTTTAACGAAACAAATAAAATAGGTAAATAGTTTGAGCTAATAGTTTTCTAACACACTTACGTTTTCACATAAAACACTAAAACAAGTATAAGTGATTTTATGATTTAGTAATACATATGTACAACAACTAGTGTTTACATATTGGGCAAATATATACATAACTAGTATGTATTATATAATGGATAAATAACTACAACCCATGGAGCATATCCATAACCCATGGTATTGACCCATACCCACTTGACTAGATACATTGCACTCATTAGATACATTGTATCTAAAAAAATACCCATGGATCAACCTATAACCCATGACCCATGACCAAAATACCCATGGGCAAAGAGGAGCGTCCCATGGATCCCTAGCTTTACGCTAGACGGATCCCTTAAAGGAGGGATCCGGGGAATAGTAGGCATTTTCTCTCTATAAATAGTGAGCCATTTCTTCATTGTTTCTTAGCCCTTTCTTACATACTTTCTTCTTGAGTTAAAAACTCTCTAACCCCAGATCCAAGTGATCTATGTATGTAGATTTGTTTTGTGTGATTCTCTAGGTTCCTCTTAAAGGCGAGATCACCACCTTTGAAGTCAAGCAAGCTCAAGTCCGTGAGTTGCCATGCTTCCTCATCATCAAGACTACTGAAGTCCTCTTGTTTATGGTTTTTTTCTTTCTTCTAAGAAGTGTTGTGTTGAAGACATTAGTGAAAGATGTCTCAAGTGTCAAGACGAAGACATTAGTGAAAGGTGTCGATTGTCCGTAGTGTAGGCATTAGTGAAGGGTGCCTAGAAGTAAAGTTACAAGACATTAGTGAAGGGTGTCTTGAAGATCTAGTCAAAGGCATTAATAAAAGGTGCCTAAGATGTACATTCGATATGGTGTGTTTTGATGTACAAGATAGATTAGTATTAGATCCAAGGATATTGATATCCTTGATGATGTTGTAATAACGAGTTGATCTCCTTTGGGGTTAGGTGATTGGTGTAGTGTTGGGTAGTAGTTCCTCCATTGTAATGGAACTCGGTATCTAGCCTTGTACCGGATAAAGGGTAGGCGACGTTGTGATAGGATTTTTTCTCCTTGGTGTAAAGGACCCGGTGGTTAGCCTAATACCGGAAAAAGAGTAGGCGACGTTGTGAAGGTTTCTCCACCATAAGGAGTTGGTGTTGTGTAGTGATTACGAACTCTCGAGTAGGTGACTCGGGGAGTGGAGTAGGGCAAGGAAGGTGTCCTTGTAGCCGAACCACTATAAATACTCGCGTTGTGGTTTTGTGCTTCTTACTCTTTATATTTTCATTACATATTTATATTTCTATATGTTTGTTTATCAACATCCAACACACATCCAAATAGATCGACATAAGTCGATCTAAATAGATTAAAACGAGTTTTAATTGGTAAAACTATCAACCCCCCCTTCTAGTTTTCCACAATTGGTATCAGAGCTTCGTTACCAAGTTTCTTAAAGTATATTGTACTTCAAAAACTTGATACGATCCATAGTAAATTGAAAACTACAAAGAAGGTTTTTCATAAAACAAACACCATGTCTTTTAAAACTCTTTATTTGGATGTTGATTAGATGAAAACATTTTTCTTATTACTTATTATTCATTTAATTGCACTAATCCTCTTTGTCATGTTGCTTAGTCAAAGCTCATACCTACTAAGCCATATGAATCGACTGGTAACAAAAATACCTTCCCTAAGAAGGTATCTTAAACACAAAGGAGCCAGAATTGTCTACTGACATTTGTTGTGTCATTTGTAAAGACATTCCTAAGTGCATTAGAGGTATGACTTTCTACTTATCTCTAAATGACATTTAAATAAGTATGCTTACATAGGTATTTATATGATTATCTTTTGTGCATATACATGTATTACATGTAGCTTCATTAGGAAGCCTCTTCTCACATACGTGTTACTTTTTCGTCTAAAGTCGTGGTATATAAAACTTATGTTTTATTTCACTTAATCCAAAAATCATATTTTTCTAATAATAAAAAAAACACAAATCTAAAAAATTCCTCCTTCCCCATAAATAAATCCTCCGTCGCTCACTTTTTCAAATCCTCACTTTTTCAAATCTTCCACTTTCAAAAATGACCTCTCATTCAAAACTTCATCCTCCTCTTCATCCCATCTCATCTCAAACTAAGACCAAGAAGGTTCATCAACAACATGGTTTACATCACCCTCGTGCTCATCGCCTTAACACTCATCGCTCTTGTGTTCCCTATGATGAAGTTCTCATACGGAGACATATACTTTGTGTTGTTAATCTACATTGGGATTATATACCCAATCCTTTGTATCATTCTTAGCATTGAAATTAAATATTACTAGCTTATCTAGTTTATTATCTTAATGTGTTTTCTCACATTTTTTTATCTATATCTTTCGTATCTTTTCGTGATACATTAGAAACCATTAATGCATGCTAAAAGAAAATGTAGGCTAATACACATATCTTGGTATAAAACTATAAAAGTATGTTTTTATCAAAAATCTGCTTCTGTTTCTCCAGATCCACGGATCCCTGTAGGTATGCTAGTTGGATCCCTGATAGAAGGGAACCGTCCTTCTGGATAACAGATTTTTTATGCAAAATAAAAACCATTTTCTTCCTAAAAGAAATGTTCTACTAGAATGTCAAACATTAAGTGAGTTAAATGTCATTGTTAATAAACATCTTGTAAAAACGTTAGGTAATCATTGTTTTACCCGTAATACGTCACATCCTATTAACTTTTCTTTCCTATAGGTTTCGCTATGTCGCATGAATATGAGTTTGATTTTTCACCACTAGCGCCTACACTCCTAACATCTCCTTGAGCCCACATACCGCAATCATGTCCGTGGGTTCAATAATCTCAAACCCGTCACTTCCACGAAGGACGTATTGTCGACACTCTCTACAATACGAAGAGGTATCAATACCTCCTTCCGAACCATAGATTGGAATGTCTTCGAAATTAACGAGAAAATATGTCCAAGGTTTGTATTGGAATTCTTCCGTCAAGTTGAACTCGTTCGTAACGAGGATCGTTCTCTATCTCTTTGGTTTTGGATCCAAAACCAAAAGTTTGTTTTAACCCTTGGACAATTTGCTCAAATTCTCCGAATTCCAAATCATGGACAATGTGCCTTCACCGATGATTGGTCTCTTGATTCTCTCTTCAATTTTCGTGAAGAAAATAGTCCATATTGTTAACACATACCTTCCCCGCAAGACTTGACTCACACAATATGCAAACCTCGACCCTATTACTCCGATCCAAACATTATTTTTACATGGGAAATCCGAGAATAGTACAAACCTCTTGCACTCATCCTACGTGAAAATGTTTGGAGTCTTAGGGGAAATCGAGAAATCCTTCCCGCTTGTTGTGCTCACATAATGTTTTGTTTGCTAACACAACAACCATACAATCTCGCCAACTTCTTCGCAAGGCGAATTGTAAATCTTCAAGGCTCCAAGAATAAACTCATCCCTTATGGAATGTTCTTGACGCGCCTCTATCATAACATCATGCACTTCCATCCTCAATTTCAAAGTCCGTTGTACGTACTCGTGAACAAGATGATGGAACCTCTAAACGCATCTCTCATGAAGACTTTCTTCATTCCTGAATCGGAAAACACTCATCAATCATTTGATGATCCATCTAGCGAAAACGCTCAAGGAACTTAGCCTTCTTCCTAAATAGGGTCAATCCTTAGTATCCATGCTTTATCAATATAATCCAATTTCTTTCATAAAATAAAACATCTTACATTTGATATCTTAGTGTTAGAACCTCTTAAACTAACTTTGAAATATGATGCATTGTCCAAACCCTTGCATACCTTTAGTAAAGGTTCTGCTTAGCAGATAGACGGATCCTAAAATTTGTGCTAGACGGATCCCTACTCTTAGGGAACCGTGGGATCCGGCGAACATAAAATGCAATTACAATCATTGTATTTCAAAACATGTCTTTAGATCACTTCACACTAAGCTAGACATAGTGACTTAAGACAAATTGAGCTCTTTTCAAATTTGAGTAAATTCATATTCATGCACAATTCACTTAGATCACACTCAAGACACTTGTAGATCTATCGTTTTACTTAAACACATTACTCTTCCGCTCTCAAGCTCACTCACATGATCCCTCACATCTAGCTTTAGAAATCTTTCAATTATGGCAAAATTGATCATAATCATCCTTACCTCAAATTTGGTCGAAATTGATCAAATTCTAGTTTTTCCATCTTAAGCCTTTAGGATATTCTCCAAAACATTATCCTAAGTCACTATCTGATCTCTAGGATCATTTAGCTCCATTTGACGCTCTCAAAATCTTTAGTGTCATCTTTGTTCATTCATTGGTACTCATGAAAGTTCCAATTTCTTCCATAAAAGGCAATCATTAGCTACATCACTCATTACCCTTAAGTACTTAAGCACCTCTTCATTTAAGACACTTAGATGAACTAAAACACTCAAGAAGAAATAGGCATTAGACCTTACAAAACATCATTGCATCTTTTCCAAGCTGTTGAAAGACGGATCCCTAGGATTAGCCTAGGCGGATCCCTCAAAGGAGGGAACCGTGGGATCCGTATGACAGACTCATGCCAACTCTAGCTAAAACAATCATTTCAAGCTCATCTTACTAACTTAAACACTCCATCTCATCTTAAATGAGTTCCTTGATTAGTACAACTCTGAAGTTGACTCTTGTGCATGTTAATCATCACATTCCAATGAATTTTAGTGGCTTAAGTCTTGAATGCACTTGCCAAATCCCTTGCTTTATAAA
The DNA here is from genome assembly GCA_022545495.1 of Chrysanthemum lavandulifolium. Lineage (NCBI taxonomy): Eukaryota > Viridiplantae > Streptophyta > Magnoliopsida > Asterales > Asteraceae > Chrysanthemum > Chrysanthemum lavandulifolium. Next base: position 105,145,215 of record CM040239.1, on the reverse strand, counting down.
CCATATTGTTAGGATTCCTAAAGTCATCATCTTCATCCTCATTTTCAGCACTTAGAAACCTTTACAAACCTCTTGAAATCATCTCATCATGAGGAAAACTCCAAGTGGTAACTCATCCACCAAATAAACACCCAAGAAAATTGCTCGTGTTGTACACGAAATCTCTTCAACCGAATCATCTCCGGTCAAATCCACAAATGCAAGGATTTCTCCTCCACCAATCAAACCAATCCCCAAAAGGATAGTTCCCACAAAACTACCTATGCCAAACACCACCATACCTCCTAGGCCAAACAATCCCATATCCACTAAACCATCACCATTGGTTCCTAGAGTTATCTCATTCACAACTCCACTATCATCACCACACCTCTACAATTTAGAGGATTTGCCTCCTAGGCCGTCTCATCCTCCTCCACCGGCAACATTTTCCTCATTAGGAGGAATAATGGTACAAAATCAAGGTGTTGAGTCAACACTAGCTCCGGCTTCCGTTTCGCCGTCACCATCAAATAATCCCATTTGGATTATGAGAAATTATCAAAGTCAACCACCCGACCATATGTAAGTTGACACTTCTCTACCACCACCATCATTCTTGGTCGAGCCATCTTCAAATGTGCCTCCACCAATCCCTCTGTCGTTTGAGGCTCCCCAATCCGCTTCACTTGATCCTTTGCATCAAGCAAATTCTTTTCTTCCACCACCACTACCTAGCCATGACAAAGATTGCTATCATTGTTAACATGTTGAAAGTTTGATACATGAAGGATGGGAAGATCAACGTTTCATGTTTTATCACCTCCTCGAACGTTTCGACGAGATTAAACCTAAACAAACTTGAGCTAGAGGATTTTAGTGGTGTCATAGTATCAAGCGTTACCTAGATAAGTCTAGTAATTACAAGTCATGTATCGTTCATTTTCTTAGTTTTTAGAGTCATGTATATCATACCTCTAGTTTTATTAAATGAAATTACATGCTACTTGCTATATTTCTGAGTATATGATTATGTTGTATAATACATATTTCACTTTGATGTTAACATTATTTGTTATATCACCATTGCTGAATTTAGTCATCAGCCAGACGGATCCCTAAAATTAGCCTAGACACTATTTTTCTACTAACTTGAGTCATATTTGCAGGAAATTATGCATTATACTTGTTTTTTAACCTTTGTTTTGTAGTTATTCAATTTACACATGAAGACTTTGACACTCTAAAGCTAGAGGGAGCTTTGTGTCAAAGCAATACATTGCAAAATCACTTGCAATATTAGGATTACATTTCATGACGTCCCTTTCCAAAGTTGCAATCATCAAGGGGGAGCATATTCGTCACATATACAAAATCTTTTGCAAACTTTGTTGCAAATGAACTACCTTAGTATTATTTTTCTTGACGCCCTCACATAGGGACGGACTCGTCAAGGGGGAGTTAAGACGAGATCCTTTCCCGTTACTTGCTCTCTACTTTTTCTTTCTAATCTATTTTTCACATGTTTTTCTTAAAGCAATGTATTAGTTTCCTTTCAAGCTCTTTTGTTTCGACAAAAGGGGAGAAGAAAGTAAAACTACAAATTCAAACTTTACTAATTTTAGCTTTTCCTTAAAATAATTTTATTTTTGTCATAAAAAGGGAGATTGTTAATACAAATAAGTCAGAAAACGCTTATTTATATTTTACGATCTTCTAATGTTTTGTCGATAACAAACGTAAAATCATTTTAACGAAACAAATAAAATACGTAAATAGTTTGAGCCAATAGTTTTCTAACACACTTACGTTTTCACATAAAACACTAAAACAAGTATAAGTGATTATATGATTTAGTAATACATATGTACAACAACAAGTGTTTACATATTGGGCAAATATATACATAACTAGTATGTATTATATAATGGGTAAATAACTACAACCCATGGAGCATATCCATAACCCATGGTATTGACCCATACCCACTTGACTAGATACATTGCACTCATTAGATACATTGTATCTAAAGAAATACCCATGGATCAACCCATAACCCATAACCCATAACCCATGACCCATGACCAAAATACCTATGGACAAAGAGGAGCGTCCCACGGATCCCTAACTTTACGCTAGACGGATCCCTTAAGGGAGGGATCCGTGGGATCCGGGGAACAGTAGGCATTTTATCTCTATAATTTCTTACCCCTTTCTCACATACTTTCTTCTAGAGTTAAAAACTCTCTAACCCCAGATCCAAGTGATCTAAGTATGTAGCTTTGTTTTGTGTGATTCTCTAGGTTCCTCTTAAAGGCGAGATCACCACCTTTGAAGTTAAGCAAACTCAAGTCCATGAGTTGCCATGCTTCCTCATCATCAAGACTACTGAAGTCCTCTTGTTGATGGTTCTTTCTTTCTTCTAAGAAGTGTTGTGTTGAATACATTAGTGAAAGATGTCTCAAGTGTCAAAACGAAGACATTAGTGAAAGGTTTCGATTGTCCGTAGTGTAGGCATTAGTGAAGGGTGCCTAGAAGTCAAGTTACAAGACATTAGTGAAAGGTGTCTTGAAGATCTAGTCAAAGGCATTAGTGAAAGGTGCCTAAGATGTACATTCGATATGGTGTGTTTCGATGTACAAGATAGATTAGTATTGGATTTAATTTGTAGCCCAAATATTAATTTGTAACATGAATCGATTTAATATGTAACATGCAACTCCTCCTTGTAAGCATGTAAGTTTGGTTTATAGAAACAAATACTAACCTGAGCAAGTTGATCGTGTATACATGGCGATCATCCTCTTCAGCAACCCCATGGCGATCATCCTCTTCCTGGATCTCGTCATCTCCAAAAATTGGACAGGTTCCTTGTTTCCAAAAATCTGTTGAATTCATGTCTTAATATCAGTGCTATCACGTTGGATCGATACCTCTCGGATCATCGTCCAATTTTACTTCGCGAAAGTTCATTTGATTATGGTCCGATTCCGTTTCGGTTTTACCTTTATTGGTTGGAAGCGGATGGTTTTGAAAAATCGTTATTGATTCCTGGTATGGAGCTCCCGTAGATGATAATAATGCTATTCGTAAGTTTTTATATAAACTGGAGTTTCTAAAATCGAATATTAGAAGATGGTATATTGTATACAGGAATAATAAAAAGGGAGTTGATGTTAAACTCAAGGAGGATTTGAGGTTTATAGATGAGGAGATTGATAAAGGTAATGGTTCGGTCGAGATAGTTAATAAAAGATAGGAGGTGCTTAATAAGTTACAACATGTGGTTAATGCTCAAGCTTCGGAAGTCGCCTAAAAGGCCAAAATCAAATGGTGCTTTGAGGGAGATGAGAATGTGAAGTTCTTTCATGGTATGCTAAACAAGAAGCGTAGTCAATTGAATATTCGGGGTGTTATGAAAAATGGAACGTGGGCTGATAATCCGGACATTGTGAAACAATAATTTTTTCATCACTTCAAAAATAGATTCGATAAACCTTCGAATCAACGTGCGCGTATTGACATGAGTTTTCCGAATGTTTTATCAATTGATCAACGAGAAGATTTGTAGCGTATGGTGTCTAAACAGGAGGTTAAAAAGGCGGTTTGGGAATGTGGTATGGATAAATCTCCCGGACCGGATGGTTTCACTTTTGGTTTCTATCGCCACTTTTGGTCGACTATTGAATGTGACGTGTTTGAGGCTGTTAAACATTTTTTCACGCATGGTGATATTCCAAATGGATGTAACTCGATTTTTATTGCTTTGATCCCGAAAATTCCTGATGCTAACATGGTTAAGGATTTTCGTCCCATTAGTTTGATTGGGAGCTTATATAAAATTATAGCTAAAATTTTAAGTAATCGGCTCGTGGATGTGATAGGAGATATTATTAATGAGGTCCAATTGGCTTTCATCGCGGAGTGACAAATTTTAGATGGGCCGTTTATTCTAAATGAGGTAATGCAATGGTGTCGAATGAAGAAAAAACAAGTTCTTATTTTCAAAGTCGACTTTGAAAAAGCTTATGACTCGGTTCGATGGGATTTTTTGGATGATGTTTTATATAAATTTGGTTTTGGCAATAAATGGCGTGTGTGGATTCAAAGTTGTCTCAAATCGTCTAGAGGCTCCATTCTTATTAACGGAAGTCCTACGGAGGAATTTCAGTTCTTTAGAGGTCTTAAGCAAGGTGATCCGTTATCTTCGCTCTCATTTATTCTTATAATGGAGAGCTTACATTTATCGTTTCAGTGTGTAGTGGATTCAAGATTGTTTACTGGAATTAGCCTTAATTCCATGCTAAATCTTTCCCACTTATTTTATGCGGATGACGCGATGTTTCTTGGTCAATGGAGTGAAACGAATATTGACACCCTTGTTCATGTGTTGGAATGTTTTCACCGTGCTTCGGGTCTTCGGATAAATATGTGTAAGAGCAAAATCATGGGAATTCATGTTGAAGATGGGAAGATAAAAAATGCGGCATCTAAACTTGGGTGCTTAATTCTCAACACTCCTTTCTCTTATTTAGGTACGAAAGTTGGAGCGAATATGTCGAGGGTGCATGCTTGGAAATAGGTAGTCGATAAGGTGACGTCTCGTCTTTCAAGATGGAAGATGAAAACGCTATCTATCGGAGGTAGATTCACTCTTATTAAATCGGTATTAGGGTCGATTCCTATTTTCCATATGTCTATATTTAAGGTCCCTTCGAGTGTGCTTCAAAAACTTGAATCTATTCGAAGTCATTTCTTTAATGGGCATGATACTAGAAACAAAAAAGCATCATGGGTGAAGTGGAGTAAGGTGTTAACCGCGAAACAAAAAGGGGGGTTTAGGAGTTTCCAGCTTATATGCGCTTAATAGAGGTTTAATGCTCAAATGGGTATGGCGGTTCTATGCTCATAAAACATCTCTATAGACAAGAGTTATAAAGGCAATCCATGGTTCTGATGGTAGATTGGGGCGGGAGTCGAAGGCTAGAATTTGGACTTGTTGGACAAATATTGTTCAGGAAGTGAAGCAAATGCAGAATCAGGGGGTTAACTTCTTCGAATATATTCGGCTTAAATTAGGGAATGGTGATAATACGCTGTTTTGGGAAGATAAATTGTGTGAAGGTGGGTTTCTTAAAGACTTATTTCCGCGTTTGTATGCGTTAGAGCTGATGAGAAATTCCACAGTTAGCGTGAAGTTGAGCGAGTCCAGTTTAGAAAATTCTTTTCGTCGGAAAATGAGAAGTGGTGTTGAAGAAGTGCAGCTTGGTGACTTGTATAAGTTGATTAGTACGGTTACACTTACTCCTAGTGTTGATAGATATGCTTGGTCGTTGGAAAATTCAGGGGAGTTCTCAGTGGTTTCTATCCGAAAGATTATAGATGGAAAACGGTTCCAGGGTGTTACTTCGTCAACCAGGTGGGTTAAATTCTTGCCAATCAAGGTGAATATTTTTGCTTGGAAAATCAAAAGTGATGCTTTGCCTACGAGATATAATATCTCTCACCGTGGCATAGAGATTGATTCTATTGCTTGTCCTATCTGTAATGGTGGGGTGGAGACTTCTAGTCATCTATTTTTCCAATGTAGATTGGTTAGGTTGATTGCTCAGAAACTTTATTCCTGGTGGAACGTGGATTATGCTGATGTTAATACTTACGAGGAATGGTGTACTTGGATGGTGTCGTTTCGAATGCAGATTATGCTCAAATATGTATTTGAAGGCATCTTTTATGGCTTGTGGTGGTCGATATGGAATTTCCGCAACAAACTCTTATTCGAGAAGGAGACTCCAAGTCAGGCGGCTATTTTTGATAATATTGTTTCTATTTCTTTTAATTGGTGTAAGTTTAGGCGTAAAGCCTCATTCAAGTGGAATGATTGGCTTAAAACCCATATCTTGTTGTAGTTTAATTCTAGCTCCTTGCTAGGTGGTTTAATAAAATTTGTCGTTCAAAAAAGAAAAGTTGATCGTGTGCAACTCCTCATTTCTTATACATTGATTTTCCGATACTATTTAGTATTTACATGGTTGGTTTGTAGTTAAAGATGAAATACGGTATCTCCAAAGCCCAAAATTAAAATTTTATTCTATTCACCGAGCACATGGAGTCGGTTCCATCTCGTTCAAAGTATACATTATAAAGCAAGTTATTGGACCTTGTTAATTATTGAAGGTTTATGCAAATCCAAAATACTCACTACCGAATCTGTGACCAAAATATATTAATTTACAAGCACTAATTAACCCAAAAGAAAGTTTGAAAAGCATCAACGACGTTTAGTCCCTGTTGTTGTTTCCCAAGCTTTCAAAACGTTGTGTACTATTTCTTCCACACCAACCCCATGTTTTACCTGCAAATACATATTGGAAACAAACAATCCAATTTAATTAGAATGTAAGATTAATTAAAACATAGATAATTCGAATTGGATGTAACCAAAAACGGAATAAAAATTTGAAATTAGAGTAATTTCAACATACATACCTGAGCAAATACAAATGGTCCACCGTCCCGCATTTTAAGAGAATCACGCTCCATGACCGCAAAATCAGCCCCAACTACTGCTACAAGATCGTCTTATTTATAACCTGAAAGTACAAAAAAGTATTTCATTAAGCCATTCTGAATCTAAAACGAATATTATGTATATTTTAAATGCATAATTAGAAGATGAAGGAAACCACATACAAGAAGGTCAGCTTGTGTAATGTCAGGTCCTCCTTTAGGGGGAATTTCTTTCGTGAAATGATTGGATATGGATGAGGCTGGTATAAAAACACATTGGGGTTGTTTTGGGGGTTGTTTATAGTGACACCGTTCAATTTGAATTTTCTCGCCTTGAAATATATTGTGTTTCCAGTTAAGTTTCGTGTCTAGCAAAAGCATAGGTGTTTCCAGCAATGGTTTCTTGCATTTAGTTTCCACCTAATCAATACTTTCCTGCAATAACTTGTTGCAATAACTCAGCCTTTGATTTTCCTTCAATAGCTTATAGACTTCAATACTTTCCTGCAATAGGTTTTGAACTTTTGTTTCCAAATGCCAACATTTTATTTCAAACTGCAATAGGTTTTGAACTTTTGTTTCCAAATGCAAGCCTTTTATTTCAAACGCATTCTTTATTGAACTTTCCATTGAACTTTCCTTAATTAAAATTCAGTTTTTCACTTTTCAAGGTTTTGGGTTTTTGTTTTATATGTAGTTATTAAGATGTGTCGAATCGAAAAAATTGTGTTGCAATTCGAAATTTTGTCCAGGAATGTGCAAAATACTTTCTTGCATATTTGCAAAATACTTTCCTTGAAAATTAATAAATGTATTAATCAGGTCTTCTAATGTGTTGCAATATGAAAGGAAAGTATATGCATGTCTTCTAATGTGTTGCAATTCGAAATTTTTTCATGAATGTCCAACTTTGTATTTGAAGGTGTTTTTCAAGTTTGACCAATAATAAAGTTTTCACTTTCAAGGTTGATCATACACCCATTATATATAGTTAAGATGAAGTCAAAAAAAAATATAGAATGTAGATGATATGTTAAAAACTTACTATCATGTTGATTAATTCATACGTTATAATCACATTATAAATATTTTTATTAAGTAAGGTACAAATTATAAGTTGAGATCTTTTTAAAACTATTGCACCTTTTACACAGTTTTACAAAAACAATGAATGTTTTAAGTATGTAAAAACCTATATATTTATATTCGTGTTAATCATGACGAAAAGATGATCACAATGATCATAATTTTGCATATTAAAAATATGAATTAGTATGTACTTTTTACATGTTTATGTTGATTGTTATTATATTTTAAGAGATATTTGTCTGAAAATGTATCTTATTTGTTAGTTTTTATGAGTTGTATGTACCATCATTTCAATCATGACTATTTAGTAACTAACTTTTAAAATTCTGATTATTTTGTGTATCGTCTGATGCATTTTTCGGTATTAAGGGTATTATTATGAATTGATTGAAGCATTTTGGGAATCGATACACAAAATAATCAAACATTAAAAACTTAGTTATTAAATAGTTTGATTGAAACAATGCTATGTACAACTCGAAAAAGTGACAAGTATATACATTTTAGACAATTTACCCTAATAAATATTATTAAAAGTTTAATAGTTATAGGAGTGTGAAAGAAAAAAATGTGAAACATTTTACGATGATAATAAAAATTATTTTTGAAAAGGTTAAATCTATCTAAATGTAACGTACCTTTTAAATGTTTAAATATCACCAATGAACCCCTAAAAAGTATTACAGTGCCCTACAAACTTTGCATTTTTTGTATTGGTATCATACGTTTGCTTATGTGTCACGACTGGTTACCGGCTAAACCGATCAATTCTGCTTATTAGACAATTTAATTAGAGTAAATTACAACAATGGCCCCTGAACTCCGCTCCGTTTGCATATTTGGTCCCCAATTTCTATTTACTCGACGTCGTCCCCGTATTGCCAAACGGTGACCCGTTTGGTCCCTACTACCCCATTATTTCTTACAATGGTTACAATGTGTGGTTTGCTGATGTGTAAGCCATGGTTTTTAGTCATATGCTCCATTTATAACTTTTTTCGTTCGTCTCTAACAACTCTTCAACACAATTATGTAGGACCATTTTTTCTACATCCTAGTGTTTAAAAGCAAATACATTAAAAAAAAAACAAAGCAACAATGGTGGTCTGCACATGTGGTCAACAAGTTGTTGTCAAGACTTTCTGGACAGTCATGAATCTAGGTCGCCGTTTCTATTGTTGTCCAACAATTGTAAGTTTAGTTAGTTGGTGTAATGTATATCAAGTTTACACAATGTGTTGTTTACTTACAAAATGTGTTGTTTATTTACATAATATGTTGTTTTAGGGCTCAAAATGTCCTTTTCTTGGATGGTTCGATCATCCGATGTGCCAAAGGTCAGTAGAGATTATTCCTCGAGGAGGATTAATGCTCTTAAAGATGTTGTTGATTTGTTTGAACAACATCGGTCCAACTAAAACGAATATCTCATCACTAATTGGGTTTTTCTTTGTTGTATTTTTACTTTAGTGCCTGACATCTCTTGATCCATCCATCATTAAGTATTTTTGGGTAGTTGTTGTTAGTTTGTGATGGTGGTGTATATGTTTTTTAGTATTTTAGTGAAGCAGTATGTGATAGTGTATGGTGAAGCTTTTAGTATATGGTCAAGAATTAACATTGGCTAAAACACATTTCATTGTGTTACATATGAGTTGTAGAAATAGATCCTACGTCAAAACAAATTTATGTCAAATCTGTAGATCTCCCGGATCCTTGATTTTTAACGGGCCGGATCCCTTTTAAAAAGGAACCAGCAGAACCGGAGGAACTGATGACAGAAACTCATGCCAAACATAAAAATCATTTAATGAAAACTTACTTTAATGTCAAAAAGGAGTAAGTTAAAATATAGGAGTGTCATTGTTAATAAAATAGAATAGACAATAAAAACGTTAGGAAATCCTATCGCTTTACCCTAGCTCAAAACTATGATTAAAATAATTAAAGGTATCACCGACCAAAAAATACTCTCACATTAAGAGTAGGCGACGTTGTGAAGGATTCTCCGCCACATTAAGGAGCTTGTGTTGTGTACTGCTTAGAAACTCTCTAGTGGGGTACTCGGGGAGTGGAGTAGGTCAAGGAAGGTGTCCTTGTAGCCGAACCACTATAAATACTCTTGTCGTGGTTTTGTGTTCCTTTACTCTTTATCTTTCCATTACTTACTTATATGCTCATCTATCAATATTCAACACACAATCTAAATGGATTGACATAAGTCGATCTAAATACTTTAAAACGAAATTTTAATCGGTAAAACTATTCAACCCCCTTCTAGTTTTCCACAATGAGAACTTGAATCACTAATGACATACTCAGAGCTTGTAGATTGTTCATGTCGCATATACCAAGCAAGCAATTGGGGTGAGATCTGTATCATCAGTGCTTGAGTCATAGCTAATGAGTATGATTTCTGAAAATAAGAAAAACACAGCATAAAAAAACAGAAAAATAGAGCTTCACAAACACATAACATAACGACTATAAAAAAACCCCAAAATAGTCCCAAAAATAGATCATCACTAAACAGTCAAATGTTAACCCAAAACAATCCCATTTTTTTTTTTTTTTTTTTTACCTTTTTAGTTAAAAAAAATTATGTTAATGCTAAATTCAATACACCCAATGATAGATCAAAATATAAATAACAATCCTTTTTGTTTTTGGGCTTCAATGTTTGTGAATTAAGGTTATAAGATTTTGAGGGTTTGAGAGAAATTTAGGTTAGACGGTTGATTCTGTGTGTTTGATCAGGTGGGTTGGTATTTAATGGGATGGGATTAAATGAGGTGGAAACATCTTTAATGAGGTGGATATGTTTTATATTGTTTGTGTTAAATCTGATGGAATCTAAAAACATATAAACCCCTGCATTCTATACATATGCTTCTAGGCCATAATGCTTCAAAAGCACCTCTAGTGTACTAACCACTACATAGTCAACAACTAATTGCAGAAATGCACCAACCACATTGATTGAGGGGTAAAGGGTTTATGTGTGTGGGGATAAATCCTTATTATCAATATCAAAAATACTCACGAAGAATGATTCAAATTCCCTTAGGAAAAAGAATAGTAAATCAATCCCGTGTGTGATCGTGTAGTACGGATTAGTCAACCCGGATCGTTTTCCCAACGAGGCGTGAATTGCCAACGTCGTTTTAAGTTTGGATTTTATGCTTGATGAAATGATTTGAGATTTATTATAGGAACTACGGGGATGGGTAAGTAATTAAAGGAAACTAACTACGGGAAATCCTAAACGCGATCTAAATTAATACGTAATTTAACAAACGCGACTAAAATGCAACTACGTCTAAACGATGTCCTAAAAATGCCTAAATTTACAATTACTCTAAAAATATGATAAGAAAACTATTTTAGAATTAAAACTAATTTTTTGGATTTTTCTTGATTTATTAAAAATTAAAAACTAATTTAAACTATTTAATTCTAATTAAATTTCTAAAAATTATAAAAATCAAAGAGAAAAATAAGGAAAAATCTTTTTTATGCTTTTTGTAATTCTATTAAACTATTAAAATTGAAAAATTATTTTTTGGAGCTTTTTCTCAATTATTTTCAATAAAAGGCTATTAAAAATTGATTAAAATCTAATTAAATTGAGAAAAATAGCAAATGATGACTAAAAATTATGAAACTTTCAGGAAAAATCTAAAATTATAATAAGAATCTATGAAAAATAGAAAATCAACAGCTTATGTGTAAGATTATAAAGCTGCTGTGTAAATGCTATATGGATAAGCTACAAAATTAAGCTAAAGAGCTAGATAAGCTACCAAACAGTATCACAAGCTAAACTATACTATATTAAGCTAATCACTACTGATTATCACTACTCCTAACAAGATCAAGCCTCGAATCACTTAATAAGCCAATCATTATAATGGCCAAACAGTGGTTTAAGACCCTTTGTTTGAGCTTATGCTGAAGCTACAAGGATAAGCCAAACACAAAATTACTTAAGCAGTCCTAACAAACACCGGCCAACTCGATTGTACCAAAATTCAGACCCTAACTCTTTGTTTTCAAGCTTGTGCAACAATTTCTAAAACTGCCTGTTCACACTTATGTGTGAGCAGGGCATTTACAAGCTGAAATTTGAGCTTATTTGAAGCTCAAACTGACCAAATTAGATGAAACAAAAAATGAGTATCAGATTAAGACCAGTTGAAGTTTAGGATTCCAAAGTTTCAAACTCTTAAACTCAAAAGTCACTTAGAAAATGAATCTCAAAGTTTTGATTAAAACTGCTTTTACAACTTATGACAGAATTTGACTTTTAAAGATTTCACTCAAACTTTGACTAAATCTAATTTTGATCCATTCTAATGACCATATTATGATGTTTTAACACTGATATTGACTACTATAAGCTAGATCTAACAGATTTGAACCAATTTGCAACAAATTAAACTCACTGATTTTGACAGAGTCTGGTACAAGAGCAGATAACAAGAGTTTTGACTTAGTGAGCTAAATTGCTATGACCAAAGACTGCAAATGATATCCAAATGACTTCCTAATCAGGTATCAATAACCAAACACTGATCTACAAGCTTTAAACACAGAAAATTCAGCTAAACCAAACACCCCTTATACCCTCTCAGATTAGAACTAATGAGCGATTAAGAGCAATTTAAGCTAAACAACCTTCACATACCAATCAAACAGTAACAAAAATGAATAATGAGCAGATCAACACATAGATTAATGATCAGATTCATATTATGAGACTTACAAGAGGTCCACAGCCACAGTGGCTAGCCAAAATGCAGATTTAGAACCTCTAACCTACTAATACCCCTAACCTAATCAATCCAGCTCAGATCCAATACCAAAACCAGCATCATCACCATTCCAAACCAGATCCATACCAGCAAAACAGATCCAAACACCGAGATTTCGTGACTTTTGTATTTTGAGTGATTTTGAGATCAAAACTGATTTAAGCTCACTATAAGCTACAAACAAGCTTGAATGAACTATTTAAACAATAAATCAGTGTTGAATAAATCCAATCACTGATCTAGAGTATTTTTTTATTTTCAAATGATTTTTGTGATTTTATTTGTATTTTTTTTTGAGTTTTTGAGAAATTGAGCTAAAGCAACTATAACAATCTGTAATAAGCACTAATAATGAGAATAAAAGCAGTTTTGAATAAGAAACTTAAACAAAATACTGAAAATGAAATTATATTAATAATGAAGATGAGTACAATTCGTATTTAAAACATTAAGAAAAGTAATTAACCACTACAAATAACACCTAGAGAGATGAAAAATTACAGAAATGAGATAAGAAGAGAGATTCCCTATGTGAACGATTATGGGTCTATATATAGCCTAAGCTTGAGCTTGAGAAGCTTCGAATCCACCTCTTTGTGCTTCTTTGAGCTCAGAGCACCATTGGATCAAGAATAACCGCTTCCCATCTAATCATAGCCCTTAGATCACTTCGATGACATGTCTTAGCAAATGAGAGCAACAACGTCAATAGCACACGGATTGATGAGATGTCATCCCAAGTGTCGATATTGTCGAGGAAAGGACGAAAAGGCCCTTAATTGTGGTAATTTTGGGGAATTAACACGCGGGTTAATTAGGGTTTATGTTTCTGGGTAAGTTGGGTAAAAGGGGGGCGGGAAAGGGTAAACGGTTTTTTTTTATATTATTTTGACTTCGTTGACTGGTTCTATGGGTGGTTTGACCGGTTTATTACTCGGGTGGGATTGGTTTTTCGGGTCAAGGTAAAACCGGGGTAATAGCTAGATTAAGCTTGGGCTCGGGTACTCATTTGGGCCAAGTGGATTTAATGTGTTTTTGGGCTTGGATTATATTTGTAAAACAAGTGATAATATAGGGACCAAATTTGTACAATCCGAATTCTCCAAGGATCAAAAGTGTACTTTCTGAAAATCTTAACCAAGGGCCATTCTTGTAAAGCTCAATAATCCAAGGGTGCTTTTTGTTATTTTCTGATTCTTCAGGGACTAAATCTGACAAAAGCTCAAAGTTGAAGGACTATTCTTGTCATTTCTTCAAACTTTGCTCAAACTTCCAAAATCATCTTCTGATAATAATATCTTCCAAAATAGGCAATCCCGACCTTTCAGCTCAGCTAAAATTCTCTCAATCTCTCGTGCTCGGATTTAAATCTGTTTTGGATCCTTTTTGCGCGTTTTTTTAATATCCGTACCTGCACATATACAAACTCAAGAAAACCATAATTATGAGCAATAAACGGCTTTTCCTTGGTTGTTTTGGGTCGGTTTGATAGTGAAAAGATATGTGAATAAGCACATATCAAAATACCCCAGACGAGACCATTGTCGTGTCCTCACGAATGCAATCAACTCACGCTTCTAAAACCAAGGATTTCAATCTCTTTCTACTAAACCTATGAAGAAGTAGCAAAGATTCCTCAAAAGAGATTAAGAAAACCTTAATTCTAAAAACGCCCCGTTTACCTTTTAATTCACATGTATAGATATAACGATTAAGCACATCAGATTATGAATGACGGTTTGTTGAACTTTCATGTCGATCAATAACTCAAACATTTTTCAAACGACACGTTAGGATCACGGAGTAGAAAACACAACACAGCGTGAAGTGACCATACGGATAGAATACATCGTCCCTGATTTTTCACAAGCTCCCAAACTAAGCGTAAAACCGAAATCATTGTTACATATGACTCTAGATGCTAACACTACCCATGGAAGTTACTTGTGTACTTACCTTTCGTTCCCATTTTCCTATGTCCTCTAGATTTTTTTATTTTTGATGAGAAATGAATTTCTTCAAGTTCTCGTTTCGATAAGAATTATTCTGATAAAGATACAAAGCTAAGTCGATAATTAGTTATCCGTCTTCTCTCAAGAACCATTGTCGTAAAAATGAGGTCCACATCAAGGAATTTTTATTCACTTACTTTTGATTTTTTTCAATTTTCAACATTTTTCAATCAATTTTTTTTTTTTTTTTTTTTTTTTTTTTTTCATTGCACTTATACTTTTACTTATATGAGTGTGAACCACGGAGCTTCACGGGTAATTCCAAGACTATAGGCTTCATGAGATGAGAATCCCGGTGGTTAGGCTAAGACCTCATTCAATCCGGCTAAAGATCCAAGGGTCCGATCTCGAAACACATGACTCACAACTTTACTTATTACTTTTGCACTTATCAACGATACTCAAGACTTATTTATTTATTACGGATCCTTGATGTGTACCCAATTTTTCAAACAAAGATTCTCTTAAAAGATAAAGAACTAACCATCGCCAAGAACTCGACATCTCTAATTATTATGACAGATATGGGGTGAAACAATTTTGTGGGAACAAAAGCCATAAGTACCTTCGATGGGCTCTAAAGAGAACCAACTACTCCACGTTTAGCATCTAAACTCATAAGTAACTCTATCATTTCTCGATCTCGCAAATTTAAAATCCCAAATAATGAGATCCGCAGATGCTTAATGATAATTTTAGGTTATCTATGGTTAAGGAACAAGCTAGGGCTCAACACGCCCGGTCAAGTCAATTCCATTTCTACTCTCACCGGTGGAAAGTCAATCAAGGTGTCAAAACATATATTAACTTAGCAAATGTTTAGTCAAATAATCTCAAGTCTCGCATTTTAAAGTCACTTATTAGAAACTAGCAAATCCTTGTCAAAGCTTCGCATATTTAAAATCACTTAGGGAGACTTGCAAATTCTTGGCCTTGTGAGCTAGAATCGCATTTTATAGCCTCTGATCTAAGCAATTAGCAAAGGCTATGTCAAGAAAAACGCATATTTAAAGTAACTTCTAAGAGACTAGCAAGAATTTTTCGATCATAAAACTAGCAAAAGCTTACGAAAAATTTTAAATTTCACATTTTTACACAATTTTTCATTTTCTAAGGAAAAACGGGGTTACGAGAGAAACACGACACAAATAAGCAAGTGCGGTCAAATCAAATCGAAGATTACCCTACCCCAGACTAGAATGGAACATTGTCCTCAATGTTTAAAGCAAGGGTATCACGAAAATCTAAAAGCCGTTTATAAAGTATGCTCAAAGATAAACGTTAGTCGATAAGATTAGGATATCGGATTTCCATCAAGTCGATCATGAAACTCGAGTGGAGAAAATGACAAACTCGAGCACGAGAGTCTTCATATCGAACATCCTACACAACATCACAAACAACCAAACACGAGAAATCGAAGAGATGAGACCTCTTCTCGCCACTTATTAGAAATGAGAAAGAAGAAGGATAAGCATGGGGTGCCTCCACGAAGCGCCATCGTTTTTGGTTACCGAGTCGCTAGCTTGACTCGATCCCGAATTCGCTTGTTCTTAGGAAAGTTTGGAGATCCGGACAACCATGGATGGAATGTCCCTCCGAAATAGTGTTTCACACGATGACCATTCACTTTGAAATTAGGACCGTCGGGCTGAGAAAGCTCAACAGTTCCATACGGGAAAACTTGAGTGATGGTGAAAGGTCCGGACCAACGGGTTTTGAGTTTGCCCGAGAAAATTTTCAATCGAGAGTTAAAAAGGAGAACTTGATCACCAACGTTGAAAACGCGGTTTTTGATCTTTGCATCATGAATCCTCTTAGTCTTCTCTTTAAAAATCAAAGAATTCTCGTAGGCCTGATCCCTAAGCTCGTTTAATTCATTCAATTGAACTTTTCGGTGATCACCCGCGGTCTTAAGATCGAAATTAGCATGTTTTAAGGCCCAGAATGCCTTATGTTCGAGCTCGATGGGCAAGTGACAAGCTTTTCCATACACCAACTTGATGGGGTGCACCAGATGGGTGTCTTGTAAGCGGTCGGAAAGCCCATAATGCATCATCTAACTTATCGGCCCATGAAGCTCGATTCTCTCCTACGGTTCTCTCTAAAATTCTCTTCAAACCACGATTCGAGACCTCAACTTGTCCGCTCGTTTGCGGGTGATACGCGGTAGAAAGACGATGGGTAACTCCATATTTAGCCATAACTTTAGCAAATTGCTCATTACAAAAATGGGTACCGCGATCACTGATAATAGCACGAGGTGCTCCGAATCGGGAAAACAAATTCTTCAGAAACTTAACAACCACTCGGGCGTCATTGGTGGGGAGCGCCTTCGCTTCAACCCATTTGGACAAGTAGTCGACGGCCACGAGGATATACTTATTCCCTCTAGAGGATGGAAATGGTCCCATAAAATCGATGCCCCATACGTCAAAAATCTCACAGACTTGAATAGCATTTTGTGGCATTTCGTCCTTCTGTGAAATTTTCCCTTGACGTTGGCAAGAATCACATGATTTGACTAAATCATGGGCATCTCGATAAATGGTCGGCCAATAGAAACCTGAATCAAAAATCTTCTTGGCGGTGTAACTCGCACCATGATGGCCACCAGTGGGTCCGTTATGGCAAGCATTAAGAATATCAATAGCCTCTTGGCCATGAACACACCGCCGGATTACTTGATCCGCACAAATTTTGAACAAGTAGGGATCGTCCCAGAAATAATGCTTAACATCTTTGAAAAACTTTTTCTTCTGTTGGGACGACATCCCTTTAACAATGAAATTCCCCGCATGGTAATTTGCAATGTCGGCAAACCATGGGGTGTTCGGGTCTTTCTTAGCAATCATCCCAAGTGTCTCAAGAGGAAATGTTTCAGTGATCTCCTTTTTCTCGAGCACACTTTGATGGGGATTCTCAAGTCTAGACAAATGATCGGCAGCAAGGTTCTCCGCTCCTTTTTTGTCAAGAATAGTAACATCAAACTCTTGAAGGAGGAGAACCCACCGAAGTAACCGTGGCTTAGCATCTTGCTTTGCCAAAAGATACTTTAGGGCAGAATGGTCGGTATACACTATGGTCTTTGACAAGACAAGGTAGGGTCGGAATTTCTCAAAAGCATAGACAACGGCCAATAATTCTTTCTCAGTAGTCGTGTAATTGTGTTGGGCCTCAGACAATGTCTTACTCGCATAGTGTATTGGCTGAAAATGTTTCGACTTTCGTTGCCCCAAGACTGCCCCAATTGCGTAATCACTAGCATCACACATAAGCTCAAAAGGCAAATCCCAGTCGGGGGCAACTAAGATCGGTGCCTCAGTAAGTTTCTTCTTAAGAAAATTAAATGCCTCAATGCATTCGTCGGTGAAGATAAACGGAGAGTCCTTTTCAAGGAGATGGGTCAGAGGGCGGGCTATCTTAGAAAAATCTTGGATGAAACGGCGATAGAAACCGGCATGACCCAAAAAACTCCGAATACCTTTGACGGTAGAGGGATGAGGAGTTTAGCTATAACGCCGACTTTAGCTCGGTCGACCTCAATCCCGATTGAAATCTTATGGCCGAGGACAATGCCTCTCGAACCATGAAATGACACTTCTCCCAATTCAAGACCAAATTAGTGTCTTCACACCTTTTGAGCATATGATCTAGATGAGAGAGGCAAGAAGTGAAAGAATCTCCATAAACCGAAAAATCGTCCATGAAAACTTCCATAGACTTTTCGATCATATCGTGAAAAATAGCCATCATGCACCTTTGAAACGTTCCAGGAGCATTGCATAAACCAAATGGCATACGTCGATAAGCAAAAGTTCCATAAGGGCACGTGAAAGTCGTTTTTCTTGATCCCGGGATCAATCGAATTTGGAAGTAACCGAAAACCATCGAAAGCAATAGAACTCATTCCCGCTAAACGCTCGAGCATCCGATCCATAAAAGGTAGCGGAAATGATCCTTTCGTAGCATCATTCAACTTTCGATAATCAATACACACCTCCATCCGTAACGAGGCGTGTGGAAATCAACTCGTTATCTTCATTAGTGACGACGGTCATCCCTCCTTCTTAGGAACACAATGGACGGGCTAACCCATGAGCTATCGGAGATTGGATAAATGATTCCGCATCAAGGAGTTTCGAACTTCCTTTTGATAACGCCATGAATTTTCGGATTAACCCGACGTTGTTGTTGAATAACGGGTTTACAATCGCCTTCCATAAGAATTTTGTGGGTACGAAACGAGGATTAATTCCTTTGATATCGAAATTTGCCAGCGATGGCACTCTTATGTTTACGAAGAATATCAAGAAGTGCGGTTTCTCCTCATCTTTCAAGTTTTTAGCAATGATAACGGGAATTTGTTCGGTTCTTCAAGAAAAGCGTATTCAAGATGAGGAGGTAAATCCTTGAGCTCGGGCTCCAAAGGTTTTCGTTAGACGCTTGTACTTCTTTAATCTCTTCAATCGTAATCTCTTTCGGAGGAGTGACGGTAATGGATCTTCGCTCAACAATTGTTCAAGATAAAGAATATCTCCTCCGAATCATAAACCCATCATCAATTCCGGTGGAATCGATTCATCAATAGCAAGAAATTCATCGATCTCTTCCAAAGGAAATCACCTCCTCAAACGGAGTGAGAGAAGGGAAGAGTCGGCAATGATTGGTTCGAAAGTGAATCGAAGAAGTGGAATTGTTAGCAAAACCGAGAACTTTTGAGCGCACTCTTCACAAGAAACATCAATAACGCCGATTCGATTGATGGAAGCATCGTCGAAATTTGAGGAGTACCTCATCGTTTGATCAATATTGAATGTGACGGCTTCTTTTCCAACTCGTAAAGTGATCTCTCCTCCATAGACATCAATCAACGATGTCCCGCTCTTAAGAAACTCCTTCCGAGAATTAAGGGTACCGAGGATCGGCATCAAAATCAACTACAACGAAATCGGTGAAAATCGAAATCTCCACACTGACAAAGACATCCTCGGCTATACCCTTTGGTTTCGTGAGTAAATGCGGTCGGCTAGCTCGAGAGTCATACACGTTGGGGTAAGTGGGGTAATGAAAGCTTTTCGAGATAGATTTTGGCATCAAATTGATACTCGCGCCAAGATCGGCCAAGGCGGAGCATTGAACAATTCCTTGAAAATCACATGGGATGAGGAATTTGCCGGGGTCACCTAACTTAACGGGAAGTTTCTTGAGGATAACCGCCGAACAATTCTCATTCAGAGATGTCGTAGCAAGTTCATAAAGTTTCTCCTTGTTCGTGAGCAATCCTTTTAACGTAGAAGCAAGTTTGGGCATCAAAAGAAGGGCATCCGCAAAACTGATCTCCACATTCAAGTCTTTGAAGATTTGGAAAAACGTTTCCATCTGATGATTTGACTTTTCACGAAGAGTTTGATCTTTAAGACGAGACGGATATGGGATAGACGGTTTCGGATTAGCTTTCTTCATATTCACGGAGCATCTTCGGCTCGAGAATCTTGGACAACCGTGGGTTGGACATTCACAAGATACTCCTTTATCGTTAGGAAGCACCGGGTCCTTCGTCACCCCGGTCTCACGGTCTACCACACGAGAAGAAGAAGAATGAGTGGTAGGAACCGTAGGTCCATCATAAGCAACACCACTTCGGGTAGTGATAGCTTTCATGTCACCTCTCGGGTTGGGAATGGTATTACTCGGAAGAGAAACGGAACCCGAGGGTTGAAAGAAGTAGACGGTTGATTGGCCTGAAAGAAACTAGCCATCATATTCCTGATCTCAGTCATCTGTTTATTACTCGTAGCTTCAATTTCCTTCTTGAAATCTGACCTCATGCCGTTGATTTGATTCTGTAAACTTTTGATGGTATGGTCGGAGCTCTTCATGTAAGATAAGAACTCGTTGTTCGGAGCAACATGATTAGAAGGTTATTGGTAATGTTGTTGAGGAGGAGGTGGTTGTTGGTATTGTTGAGGTGGAGGAGCTTGATAATGTTGATTTCATGGTTAACTCCTCTGCTTTTGGTTGTTATTACCATTGAAACGGTTTTGATTATGGTTTTGTTGTTGAGGTTGGTTGAAACCGGGAGGTCCGAGATAGTTGTTTGAACGGTAGCTAAGAAGATTTCGATCTCCTTGCGGTTGATTGTAATTTCCTGTAGCAGCATAAACATTCTCATGTGCGAAGCCACCGGAGGCTGGGCACTCAGAATAAGGATGTGGACCTCCACAAGTCTCACAAGTCGGGTTCACCGCTTTCACTTGCTGATTTTGACTAGACAGATGCATTTGATACATTTTCAACATAGCCGTGTTCAAATCATCAACTTTCTTATGAAGAGCCGTATCGGGAGAAGAAGTTGAAATGGATCTAGATGATTCACTCCTTTCAGCAGAAGAATCCCAATAATTATGATGGGCGGTCATGTTCTCAATAAGATCGTAGCATTCCTCGGGACGTCTTTTCATGAAAGTTCCACCGGCAGCAGCAATTGATAGTATCACGATGTCTCAACGTCAAACCATAATGGACCGATCGATTTGGGTGACAAGCAACATATTATGATTCGGACATCGATCAATAGCAAGCTTGTATCGTTCCCAAGCTTCAAACAAAGATTCGTCGGGATATTGTCGGAAATTACTAATATCGTTTCTCAATTTCGTCACCATCGATGGTGGAAAGTACTTTGCCAGAAACTTCGAAACCATCTCCTCGAAGGTATGAATCAAATTCTTCGGGAGTCGATCAAACCAAGATGTGGCATGATGAGTCAAAGAGTATGGGAAAAGATAGAGACGAAGGCGCCATCGAGACCCCATTTTGTTTCATACTACGAGTAACCGTTAGAAACTTATCAAGATGCTTGTTTGCATCATCATCGGTAAACCGTGAAATTGGCAATCGCTTTTTACTTGTTCAATCATGTGATGTTTCAAGCTAAAATCGGTAGCTTGGATATTTGTTTGCGAATGGGTCCACCCTCCCGCATATAGTAGGTTGACATAACTCCTCCATCGCTCGAGATCGGGAGCTACATTTTGATTAACAGGAGGTGGATTTGGACCGGTGTGGTGGAACGTTAGCGCAGACCATAGTATGTAACTCTGCACGTTCGATTACGATTATGAAGTCGTCTAGATCGAGAGCGAAAAGTGCGCATGCACTTAAAAACCAATCAATTAAAAGAAACCGATATTCGAAACACGGTGAACTTAAACCAATAATCCCGAGTGAATAAATCACCTCTACAAGACAAACGCATGCGAGCGGAGAAGCTTAGTAGGTCGTGAAGCTTATTAAAACCCGCTTTACGATCGCAATTTAATGTCGACCGTCCTTGTACCCACCACACGCTTTGTTTATCAAATAGAGATTAATAAATCCACAAGCGACACAAAGGCAAGTTTTAAATCTTTTGTTCGGGAACTTATAATGATAACACCTCCGTTGAGAATGTTATATAATTGATGGCTTTATTTATTATCAAAACAAAGAGAAAATCTTTTTGTATTTTTATCTGATATAGATATAAAAGAAAAGGAAAATATTTTTGTATTTTTTTTTATTTTTATAGAAAAATAACTTCACGAATGAAGGTTCTCAAGTCACTAATCGACAAACTTCAAACGATATTGTCGTGACACAACCTCAAGAATGCGCCAAAATTTGATTGAAGGGTAAAGGGTTTATGTGTGTGGGGATAAATCCTTATTATCAATATCAAAAATACTCACGAAGAATGATTCAAATTCCCTTAGGAAAAGAATAGTAAATCAATCCGTGTGTGATCGTAGTACGGATTAGTCAACCCGGATCGTTTTCCCAACGAGCGCGAATTGCCAACGTCGCTTTAAGTTTGGATTTTATGCTTGATGAAATGATTTGAGATTTATTATAGGAACTACGGGATGGGTAAGTAATTAAAGGAAACTAACTACGGAAATCCTAAACGCGATCTAAATTAATACGTAATTTAACAAACGCGACTAAAATGCAACTACGCCTAAACGATGTCCTAAAATGCCTAAATTTACAATTACTCTAAAAATATGATAAGAAAACTATTTTAGAATTAAAACTAATTTTTGGATTTTTCTTGATTTATTAAAATTAAAACTAATTTAAACTATTTAATTCTAATTAAATTTCTAAAATTATAAAATCAAAGATAAAAATAAGGAAAAATCTTTTTATGCTTTTGTAATTCTATTAAACTATTAAAATTGAAAAATTATTTTTGGAGCTTTTCTCAATTATTTTCAATAAAAGGCTATTAAAATTGATTAAAATCTAATTAAATTGAGAAAATAGCAAATGATGACTAAAAATTATGAAACTTTCAGGAAAAATCTAAAATTATAATAAGAATCTATGAAAAATAGAAAATCAACAGCTTATGTGTAAGATTATAAAGCTGCTGTGTAAATGCTATATGGATAAGCTACAAAATTAAGCTAAAGAGCTAGATAAGCTACCAAACAGTATCACAAGCTAAACTATACTATATTAAGCTAATCACTACTGATTATCACTACTCCTAACAAGATCAAGCCTCAGAATCACTTAATAAGCCAACTGCTTATAATGGCCAAACAGTGGTTTAAGACCACTGTTTGAGCTTATGCACAGGCTACAAGGATAAGCCAAACACAAAATTACTTAAGCAGTCCTAACAAACACCTGGCCAACTCTGATTGTACCAAAATTCAGACCCTAACTCTTTGTTTTCAAGCTTGTGCAACAATTTTAAATCACTGCTCACACTTATGTGTGAGCGTGGCATTTTAGTTGAAATTTGAGCTTATTTGAAGCTCAAACCGACCAAATTAGATGAAACAAAAATGAGTATCGATTAAGACCAGTTGAAGTTTAGGATTCCAAAGTTTCAAACTCTTAAACTCAAAAGTCACTTAGAAAATGAATCTCAAAGTTTTGATTAAACCGCTTACAACTTATGATGAATTTGACTTTTAAAGATTTCACTCAAACTTTGACTAAATCTAATTTTGATCCATTCTAATGACCATATTATGATGTTTTAACACCGATATTGACTACTATAAGCTAGATCTAACAGATTTGAACCAATTTGCAACAAATTAAACTCACCGATTTTGACAGTAGTCTCGTACAAGAGCGGATAACAAGAGTTTTGACTTAGTGAGCTAAATTGCTATGACCAAAGACCGCAAATGATATCCAAATGACTTCCTAATCGTGTATCAATAACCAAACACCGATCTACAAGCTTTAAACACGGAAAATTCACTAAACCAAACACCCTTATACCCATCTTGTATTAGAACTAATGAGCGATTAAGAGCAATTTAAGCTAAACAACCTTCACATACCAATCAAACAAGAATAAAATGAATAATGAGCAGATCAACACATAGATTAATGATCAGATTCATATTATGAGACTTACAAGAGGTCCACAGCCACAGTGGCTAGCCAAAATGCAGATTTAGAACCTCTAACCTACTAATACCCCTAACCTAATCAATCCAGCTCAGATCCAATACCAAAACCAGCATCATCACCATTCCAAACCAGATCCATACCAGCAAAACAGATCCAAACACTGTAGATTCTGCACTTTTTGTATTTTGAGTGATTTTGAGATCAAAACTGATTTAAGCTCACTATAAGCTACAAACAAGCTTGAATGAACTATTTAAACAATAAATCAGTGTTGAATAAATCCAATCACTGATCTAGAGTATTTTTTATTTTCAAATGATTTTTGTGATTTTATTTGTATTTTTTTTTGAGTTTTTGAGAAATTGAGCTAAAGCAACTATAACAATCTGTAATAAGCACTAATAATGAGAATAAAAGCAGTTTTGAATAAGAAACTTAAACAAAATACTGAAAATGAAATTATATTAATAATGAAGATGAGTACAATTCGTATTTAAAACATTAAGAAAAGTAATTAACCACTACAAATAACACCTAGAGAGATGAAAAATTACAGAAATGAGATAAGAAGAGAGATCCCCTATGTGAACGATTATGGGGTCTATATATAGCCTAAGCTTGAGCTTGAGAAGCTTCTGGAATCCACCTCTTTGTGCTTCTTTGAGCTCAGGAGCACCATTGGATCAAGAATAACCGCTTCCCATCTAATCATAGCCCTTAGATCACTTCTGATGACATGTCTTAGCAAATGAGAGAGCAACACGCGTCCAATAGCACACGGATTGATGAGATGTCAGTCCCAAGTGTCAGATATTGTCAGAGGAAAGGACGAAAAGGCCCTTAATTGTGGTAATTTTGGGGAATTAACACGCGGGTTAATTAGGGTTTATGTTTCTGGGTAAGTTGGGTAAAAGGGGGGCGGGAAAGGGTAAACAGTTTTTTTTTATATTATTTTGACTTCGCTGACCGGTTCTATGGGTGGTTTGACGGTTTATTACTCGGGTGGGATTGGTTTTTTGGTCAAGGTAAAACCGGGTAATAGCTAGATTAAGCTTGGGCTCGGTACTCATTTGGGCCAAGTGGATTTAATGTGTTTTGGGCTTGGATTATATTTGTAAAACAAGTGATAATATAGGGACCAAATTTGTACAATCCGAATTCTCCAAGGATCAAAAGTGTACTTTCAAAATCTTAACCAAGGGCCATTCTTGTAAAGCTCAATAATCCAAGGGTGCTTTTGTTATTTTCGATTCTTGAGGACTAAATCGACAAAAGCTCAAAGTTGAAGGACTATTCTTGTCATTTCTTCAAACTTTGCTCAAACTTCCAAAATCATCTTCGATAATAATATCTTCCAAAATAGGCAATCCCGACCTTCATTTCATTAAAATTCTCTCAATCTCTCGTGCTCTGATTTAAACTGTTTTGGATCCTTTTTGCGCGTTTTTTTAATATCCGTACCTGCACATATACAAACTCAAGAAAACCATAATTATGAGCAATAAACGGCTTTTCCTTGGTTGTTTTGGGTCAGTTTTGATAGTGAAAAGATATGTGAATAAGCACATATCACACATCAACAAACTGCATCAGTTTAATTGACTACTAAGACAACAAATGAATTGAGAAAAAAAGCCATTATTACACAAACACATAAAACAAACCATAACCTAGTTTACTAATACCTTTTGCCACCTAAGTGGACTTAGAAAATTGCCACATAAGTGGACTTTTAAGTTTTCTGTACAAGGACTTAGAAAATTGCCACATGTGTTGGTATAGAATTAGGCATTTATCTTCCAATAACATGATTATGTGTTCCTTCTGTGACTAGCTATGAAGAAGGTCCAACAGTTGACCCACCTTGCCCATTACCAACAAATGGTTGACTAAAACCAACATAAACTTGACCAGCACCATGTTGCACTTGACTAACTTGATAAGTTCCACTACCACTACCTTCAGAAATGTTGACACCTACATTAAAAATAAGTTGATAAGTATCCATGATATTTAAACTAAACAAACAGTTAAAAATTGAAACTCAAATACCTACATGTTCTTGGAGCTTCACCTTGTCCTTTGCATGTAGACTTATTGTGTCCAATGTTTCTATAGGTTTGACAAGTAATGGCTAGCCCTCTATTATCAGTTTACCATTTTTGACAACTGGTTCATGCTCAAATTTGGACCTCTTTCTCTTCTTCCTTGGTCTGCCTATCTAGACATGATGCTTAGGTGGAAAAAGTATTAATGGACATGTTGTCTTCTCCCAGTATTTGCCTCCTCTAACTGGTTATATTAATTGAGAGTATACTTTCTTCCATTTACTCAACCAATAACAAGGATTTACCAAAGATTCTGGAGGTCCTACTTCCTTTTCATTGAAAGCCATATTCAAATAAGCTACAACAACATGCTTACCGGTATCCCTATCAATTCCCATTTCAATTATAAACATCTCATATTTTGTACATCTACAACACATTGGTCACCCCATGCCCCTGATACTTGATACTTAACTTCTACATTCCATTGCACCTTTAACAAATTAGCCACTTTCTTAATGGCTTCCAAGATTTTAGTTGCAGTAGGGGTAAGAGGACCATCACATTTGTCAAATGCACCTTGTACAATAACTATTCTGTTATTGCAATATTCCCTAATGCACTCTAAAAGTGTAATGACTGGCTTGTCCTTAGCTATAACTATTTTACCATTAAACACCTCACACATGTTGTTGAATAATAAATCTGTAATGGCTCTACTTACAAATTATAAATATGAAACCATTAAATGCTATACATGCCTAACAATTGTTGCTTTTTCAATGAAATAATAAATGACATTTACTATAATTAATTTATAAATAAAATTGATGAAAAAATGTATTATCAGAAAAATGAGATTTTGCCTAATGTTTGTGTGATATCTTTCAACCATTCATGTGCTTTAGGGTTCAACCTCTTCAAATGTTGTATACACTGTCAAAGTCATTAATAGTTGTAACAGATGCACATCTTCACAAAGCATCCTTGTAGACTTGTCCACTCCAAGTCTGTTTCATATTTTCATGCATGTGTCTCAAGCAAAATCTGTGTTCTGCCATTGAGAACACAAATTTAATGGCTAGAATGAGGCCCTGCATAAACCAATTCAACAATCAAATAATAATTCATATGGTGTTGTATTTAATAATTCAACAAGTGAAGCATATTACTAACCTTTTGTCTATCACTGATAAATGTAAAATTTGAATTGAGTTGTAGCTCTATGTCATCACCCAAGCACAGTAAGAACTAGGACCACGAACTCTTACTTTCAGCTTTAATACGGGCATAAGCCAATTGGTAAATTCCATTGTTTGGATCAAGTCCAACAACTGTCAATACTTGTCCTGGAATGACCCCTTCATGAAAGCACAATCTAGGCATAAAAATTGTCTTTTGCAAGCCTTATACCCCTCTTTCAATGCTTTCAAACAAAGATATATTCTCTTAAACACCCTAGTAGGCAAATCAGGATCAATATCCCTATCAACTGCAAGCTTGACAGTAATATTAGGGTTTGTAGATTGCAGTTCACCAACATAGTCTCTAAGCATAGCGAACTGCAATGTGTGATCACCTGAAATCTCTCTTTCACCTTTAGCTTTAGCTCTGAATGCTTTGCTTATAGAGACCTGAAGCTCTAACTCACGTGACAGTTGGTCTTGACTGGCTTTGTTAGGATTTGTGGATTAACCTTAACTTGGTCACAAATCTGCCTTGCCAAGAATTTATAAGTGCGGTTTTGATTTCCTTTCATTGAAGGCACCTGTGTGTATCTTTGTGTGTCCTCACCACCAAATTATTTGTTAGTGGGTCTTTGGTAGCATACATAACCCAAGGGAAGAGATTCCCTTTATCATGGCTAGCAACATCTTCACTTTCATCACTGGTACCTAGAATTTTCCTTTTTTTACCCTCCCAACTAGGCCACTTGATCCACTAGGCCCAACACCCACTGTTTCACTTGGGCCTGTTGCTCCACTACATTTTGAGTATGTAAATACTGGTAATTGGTTAGTACATATTGCTCTAATGCTATGGGCATCATTCTTTATCACCTGCAAATTTTTTCTTGTTTCAATGGAATGCAAATACACTCTATCCTTTAACTTTGTTGCAGTAGGAAATTTTTGACCAGTGTAAAATGAGTACTGATTCATCATCTTTAACATATTCCTCCTATCATAACTTGGTTCATCATCAGAACCTGTTGCACTCTCAAAACCTTCTACATTTACCACTTCTGTTTCATCTCCTTGAAATAACTCATCTGGTAGTTGAATTACTACTCTAATGTTGTCATAAGCTTCATTCTCAGTTAGATTAAACACATTTATTTCAACCTCAGGATTTGTTATTTGGTTTTCTTCATCAACTAAAACAACCTCTTCTTTATCTTCATCTGTATTTGCATTATCACTAAAGTCTCTTTCATATTCAGAATCAGGAGCACTACTAGTCATGTCACCTTCACTTCTACTTTCTAAAAATGATGCTTCTACATTAACAATTTGGGGAACCACAAACACACCAACCTCTTCTTGCATTGCATTTTGGGGAACATTTAGTTCTAGATTTAAATTTAAGTTTAAGTCCATGTCATCTACTCTAAAATTTTCATCATGACTTAAGCTAGAAGTATTGTCTACATTCATTGCTTCAAGATAACTAAACTCTGGATGCCTATCCAATTCATTATCATCAAAGTCTATACATTTATTCAGATCGTCTAGCACATCATTTACCACATCATTGTGAAAGTGAGGTTTATAGTGTCAAACTATAAACTTATATGTGGAAGGCTATTGATTTGGTTGTCAGCAGATTCATTCCCAGTCAATTGTGTAAATGTGATAGCACATGAACTTGTAGGACACCAAACAGACCTTCATGTATAGACTTAGGTGAAACAAAGTTAAGTGTACTACTATATCTACTATCATGCCATGTCAACAACAACATTTTACCAGAATCTTTTTCTTTAGAAGCACTAGTACTGGGTTCACTAGACACATCTTCATGGTACTCGTCTATTGTTGCCCTGAGTTGTCCGGGTGACATTTGGTAACAATTAAGCTATAGAACCATGATCTATATAGACCTCTATTAGCTTGAAACTCGAAAATAGGGTACTTAGATAACGTACATCCTTATCACATGCTAGTGCATACAACCCAACATTTAAATCACTCATGGGTCTTAAATATTGATAAAACAGAGGCTCATTATTACTTTTGTAGCCTAATTGTGTGACCATCTTGTCTACCTCAAACACTGAGAAAACTTGAGTGTCAACACTATCAAAGATATAGTCTTCACCACAAACGTATTCTCTACCAGAAACCCCTAAATGAACCGCCATGTGTATGCATATGGTAAACAAATTGGTGCACACTCTGTGCATAAAAAATGAACTTACTTAGTAAGTCAACATAAGTAAACACAAGATCATAGAAAAATAATTTCAAGTCATTACCATATGCCTTCTGACATTCGATTTCCAAGTATTTGGTTGACTCTTTTTTTCCTCATCTTCTATGTTGTTAACCCCATTGTTGACAAAGATTTTCGAACAAGAAGATCAATGTGCAAATTATAGTCAAAGAAATTACGGGATGAGAGATGTGAGATTAGATGGTTGATGTGAGTGGGAAACTTGGGAGTGAACTTGTCGGGAATTAGGGCAACGAGATACTTATTAGAGTAAGTGGTAGAGTACAAAGGGAGTAGAGGAATTGACTAAAAAACCATGGCTTAAACATCAGCAAACCACACATTAAAACCATGGTAAGAAATAACGGGTAGTAAGGACCAAATGGGTCACCGTTTGGCAAAACAGGGACGACGTACAAGAGTAAATCGAAATAGGGGACCAAATTTGAAAACAATGCGGAGTTCAGGGACCGTCAATGTAATTTACTCATTTAATTATTATATTTATGCTTATGTGGAATTTTTGTTTTCTATCTTTAATTAGTTCATCTTCTTTCTTATCAATCTTAAGTGATATTGAAACCATGATAGTTTGACAATCAAAAGTAAAACCCGGTCATATATCTGAGTTAAAATTAAAATTATATATCCGAAATAAAACTAGAAACTATATTAGATGAAGAATAGAAAGAACAAAAGCGGTTTTAGTTGAAAGTGAGGTTTCGTGTGGTAACTTGAAAGTGGGTTTAAAATGATCTTAAGAATGTCATTTGATATGGGTTTTCGAACGTGAAGTGATATGGGTCTCATTAGGTATTTACTCTTTTAAAAGTAGTTTTAGATGAAAAACGTTTTTTGTTATGTTTGTAGTTTGGGTATAGATTTATGTTGTTTGCGGTTATTGAGGTGGTCAGTTAAATAGAGTAGGTGGCTTGAAAAAGTGGTTTGAAAATTTTGAGGAAGATGATCGGAGTGATATTGCGTCTCGTGGCATGCACGCGTGTCAAATGCTCAATTTTGTAGGCTAAAAAGTTTGTGCTAATATTAACACAAAAAAATGCAAAGTTCAGAGGATATTGATTTCGGATTCATTAGTGATTTGGATATTTGAAAAAGTATATTGCTATAAATGTATTTAATCTTTTTTAAATTATGTCCATATTTAATATATCTATTATTCTCACCCAAATGGCGCGTCAAATTTAACTTTAGACAAAAAGAATGAACAATTATAATTTCATAAAACTATGTGTAATTGTTTGACGCTAAAAATATACTTGCTTTTTGGTACAAAGGGACACATGATAATGATCTAAGCACTACCTTTAGTTATAAAAAATGCTAAAACCTCCTGCAACTTCTTCTTAGAAAATATCCTACTCAAAGGATGGATGGTTTGGATGAAGAGAGAGAATGAATGAAAAAAAACTATATAATATTATTGTGTGTATAAGAGAATTTGTAAAATGAAATAATAGTAGGTGTAGCAAAGCTCTTAGTTATTACATTTCAAATTATCTATACTACTATATAAAGTGTTTAGGACATTCTAAATATAAGTCTTAACAATTCTAAGACCAAAAACATTTCTAATAAAAGCAACCCGCTAAACTTGTAACTAAACGTACATTTAATATAGCACGTGGTACAAAACAATAATGCATAAGTCATCTAACTTGTAACATTTGTGTAAATTAATTTCAGAATTAATGATATCATTAAATTACTTTCACACAAAAGTACAATTAATATAGCACTTTGTACGAAACAATAATGCATAAATCATCTAATTTTTCTTTTTCATTAAAACACCCACTAAATGAAATTTACAAATCATTAATAATATAATTAAAATACCCCATCACTCAAAAGTACAATTAATATATCAAATAGTACAAAAAATAATGCATAAATCATTTTATCATTTATATCTTTCAAACACCAACTAAATGAATTTTACAATTCATTAATGATATTATTAAAATACACATTCACTCAAAAGTATACTTAATATATTATATGGTACAAAACAATAGCACATAAATCATCTTATCTTTTATTTATTCTTTAAAACACCCACTAAATAAAATTTACAAATCATTAAGCGGATCATAGAAACCAATCTTTTGCATAGTCAGACTTTCTGAGACCACATTTTTTGACCACACAACGGATCACCATTTTCCACCACAACTTAGCAATATAGACACCACTAGATGGTGCTAAAACCGCTATTTTAAAACACCATGTATGTTTAATCGATATATAATATTACACGTCGTAAACGACTAGCAATATCGTTAACCATCGTTTATGTATCGTCATTGTATCGTGATGCAAGTCGCCATTTTAAAGCAATATTGTGCGGTAAAGCTTTTCCATTAAGTTATCGCCATGTGTTAAGTTAGCGTCATGAAAAACATAGAATCCCCAGCAGCACCGCTATAAAAGTTTTTATTATGTTACTAAATGCGTAAGTAAGAAAGCAAACTAATTTTCAATTAATAACCTTTGTTGGATATTTTTTTCCTTTCTTTAAAAGCAATGCATAAAAAAACTTGCTATCGCCAAAAAATATAATCACACAATCTACATGCATTAGCAACGCTGCATGACCAAGCTAAGACTTTAAATGTGGAAACAAATTTAACACATGGGCACACAAGAGTTGTGTTTCACACTTTCATTCATTTCTCAACCCTTATCTGTAGTTTCATTTTGAAATGTATCATTATCTCTTTTTTTGAACATCGTATCATTATCCCTTTAGTAAAAAATTTAAAAAATCAGACACAAAAAATATTGAAGAAGTACGTTTCTCTTGCAGTCATTGTTGGCGGACTACAATTTAGTGAGAATCATAATAAAAAAATGTTGCATTTGAAACAAGAAAAATAATTTTTATGACTAATTTATGAAATCACTTAAAAACAAATCTACAAATATGATTTGTGAAAGTTAAAAATTGATTATTGAATATGATGAAATAAAATAAGTGTATTACACTTGTCAATTGTGAATACAGTAATATTTGTAGGTCTAGTTGTTAAATTTATTTATCATTACTTTTGAAACAATATCATAGTAATTTCAAAAAAAAATATATATTGTTAAACTCAACGCATGTAAAAAAAATGATGTGTTAAATGTATAATTGATTGAATTAGGATCAAATGAGAAATATAATTAAGATAAAAATAAGAGAAAAATTCACAAAATTTTAAATACACCTAGTAAACTAGATGCATCTCCCCATTATTTCTTTTTTCTACTTTAAAATATATGACTAGAATTTCTTCTCACTTTTATTATTTTAATAATTTTTCTCATTAGATTCATTTCTATAATTGGTTTATCAAAAAGAAAAATTAATGCCATCAGACTTTTTTATTATTCTAAAGAGTGAATGGCCATTCTAAAATCTTGAATTTAAAAAATTTATATTAATATAGTTTGTTTAAATTACCCCTAACTATCCTTTATTGAGTACACATTAATGGTGTGTTTGTTGAAACTAGAAGAATGATGGCAGTTAGTAGTTAATAGTAGCAGTTAACACTAACAGTTTAATTTATAAAATTGTTTGGTAGAATAGTTGTAAGTGTAATTTTAATGTGTAAAATGACGAAACTAAATCGCTAAACGCTTATCCAAAAAGTATAAAAATGAGCGTTTTTATAATTTATAAATGCTATAAAACTTTCTACCAAACGAACTTTATAATAATAATGTTAAATGATAATTGATCTAAAATGCTTTCAAAAGTTGCCTACCAAACACACCATAAATTTGATCAATTCAAAACTTGACAACTTTTAAAAACACATATTAATATTAAAAAACACACGTTTTGTATTTTAAAACTCACACGTTTTGCATCAAATGTCGAATCAAAATCATGATTTCGCAAATATAATTATTTGTCAATATAAACTGTCACTTTGCGCGGGTATGTCTAGTAAACCTTAATTTACGTAAGTGACATTGGCCCGTTAATATTATATTGGATGCGAAAGATTAATCATTTAATCTTACGATCTCAAAAATCAATATATATTATTGTAATATTTCATTCCAAAAAAGACGTCGAAAATAAAGCACACTTGGTTGGTCGACTTTGAGAAGAAAACGCACAATCAACCATATATATGCACGTAAATCTTTAGCATCCTTATATATCTCATATATAATATAGGGTGCATGCTCATAAACCCTAAGTTGCATTTCTAACCAATGGCTGGAGATAGCAGGCCGTGATATGAAGTCGAAGCAGGATCGTCAATCTCTAGCAATACGCCAAGCATTCGTTCAGCCAACACCACCACTGTAACTTCTATTATTTACTATATGTCTTTACTTTCTTATTAAGTGCCATATTTTTTACTTACGATGTCCATGAATTTACATAAAACAGGTCGTCGCCAAGAACTGTTTTGCAAACATTTTATCAAACGTGGAAATTAAATAGTAGGCCATGATTTCAGTTTAGCGAATGGTGTATCGTGTTAACAATACAGAAGCCTGAAATTTGGACTTTGAAAACAAGGTAAATATAATTATGTTTTAAGTTATGCATGTAGCTTTATTTCTTTGTATTTATATGCTTGAAAGTTACTCTTATAATCAAAACCAGATCTTGAAATTGAACGGACGACCAATGGACTTCTAGTCTAATGGTATATGTGAAATTGGGAGGTGCTCTCTAACCAAGTAACTCAAACTAAGTTTCAACTCGTACAAATGTGTGAAATATATGAAGAAAAAAGAACAGATCGACAAGGTAGTCTAAGTTATTAAGAAAGTATTTTATCAATACATTTCATTCATATAATCAAAAAGTACATACAATTTATACTTATCTAGGTTATGAATGAATAACTTGAAACCAAAAGTACGAAGACAAATAGTTGAAAACCTATAACAACATTTATATCATTTGTTATACGCATCCACAAACTAATTCTCCGTATAACACTAGAATCATACATATCTCATATACATATAATAGATAAACCAAAAGTTCAATAACATAAACTTGTTTTTTTAAGTTCTCTTATATGATTCAAATTAAGACAACATAAGTTTAAAAGTACTATCAGGATACATTTGAAGTGTAGGAACTTGTGTGCACGGTACAATATGTAGTGTGTTTTGGTTGTTACAAAAACTAGTGAATTATGGCCAAGTATGTCTCGAGGGTAAAGTTGGTAAAAAACTGTTTCTTTAGTAAAAAAAAAAAAGAAAAAAAGAAAAGAAAAAAAAGTGCTTTTATATGGATGGATCTCTCTGCATCATTTAAAACATGTGTAAACATGTCGATGGCCCCATTTGCTATCTCTATGCTCGGGTACAAAGCTTCTAGCATACTCCTTTGTCCGTCAACATATTTGGTCTTGAACACAATATCACTGCAATACACAAAGTGCAATACACAAAGTAGTTAGTTGCTCAACAATCTAATATGCATATGAGAAAGAAATGTTAAAGATACACGGACACTTACGTTTATGTGAATTTCGCACTGAACAAGCAATCAGCGTTCTTTTCTCGTGCGGTGAAATGCGATCTCAATACAGGTACTATGGCACGACGTTTGCCCCTGTCGTGGTGAAGGAGTGGTTGCAACACAATTAGTGGTTTTCGTGTTGAGTATACAGGTACAATTGACTTGTTTTTATTTGACAAACTCTCTCTCCCAAACCTTGAAAGAGTGTTGTATGTACTGTAGTCCTTTGGAGTTACCCTTATTGGCTGATCAAACGTTTTAAACACCGAGACATCTTGTGCTTCTTGTGATTCATAATTCCTTAGACCATCCGGCAAGCCTTCGATATCTTCTGTATCTTTAGTTATCGTTTGAACATCCAACTACTTTCCCTTGTGTGGCTAGTCGTTGTGTAACATTTAGATCATAATCTACACCATCATTGAAATCAAGCCTTGTTGGAATATGTTCATTCGTTCTATTAAACTTTGCGCACACTCTATCTGATAACTGAGCGCACAATTGGGTAAATGGGAAAACATCGATCTCCCACTGAATCGGTATTTTCCTGTTGGTTTTCACCATTCCCTGGTGTGTGCCAGTTATCATATGCTTGTTGATTTGGTTCTTGGCAGTCTCTTGGTTTCTGAGAGAAAGTACGAGCTACAAACATTTGATCTCTAAGTTCCTTTAACTCTATAAAACCAGCATCATCTGGGTAATTTGCAAGTCCTTCATCTATGACTTCGTCTGCCAAATCAACCAGTTGACCAGACTTTTTCAGAAATGCTGTTACATAATGTTTCTAACCCTAAAGTCCTAAACAACAAAACAAATGAAACATAATTAGCAATCACTCAATCAGAAATTAATAGACTGTATAATCATATAAGCCACTAATAATCATATCTTCCCACATTCGTTCTTCCTCAAGGCCTACATAATTCAAATTTCCTTTAAAACTAAAATCATGTACCACGATTACATTTAATATAATTAAAATGCATTCAAATAAAGCTCAAATACTCTCATTGTCTAATTCTTCACCAGCAGCTGTATCGCCAACATCATCATTAGAGAACATGTTGGATCAACTTAATTTCTTGGATGCCAAAAGTAAAAAAGCCTGCAAGATTTTTGTGATGGGGCTACAACAAACCTATTAGGCAGACAAACGGTTATTTAGTTTAGGTTTAGGGATATACCGTTTAAAGAAAACATTGCATCTTTTAGTTTTATATGAAACGTTGTGATGCTTCCATCACATCGATTCATTATTTGTATATATGTATCAATTTCTGTAACAGAAAAGTAACCTCTTTCAGTTTTATATATATATCAGATATAAGGGGTTCAACAATCTTCTTTGTTTGTTTTTATTGATTCTTGATTGTGATAGCATGATGTTGTATTGATCATTCGATCCTGTCCCATTCAGAACCTGTTAACAGAACATGTCTTTTCTAATTTATTCAATAGCTCTGAAGTCCAAAACTTGATATGCGTATCTGAATTGGCATATAAAACCTGTGATACAAAGTACGAGTTAATTATAAAGGCACAAGTTGTATTTATTAGGGTGGCAAAAAACATGACGTGATTTTTCGAACAATAGATGTCTGTGAATTTTGAAAGCGACCATTGACGCAATATATTTTCAATTTAGAAACGATATCTGTGATATGACCCGGTAACTAACAAGTTACCGGGTCACAAACTTTCAAAATGATGAAATGGTCCATGTGACTTGCGTTGACTTTCATGGTCATCCTGACTTTATTTTCGGTTAAAAAGTTTCGATAATGGTCCTTATGGTCATTAACTTTCGTTTAGTCCGTTTTTCCGCTTTCATCCGTTTTGTCGTTTTTCTTACGTTTTGTCCGTTTTCTTACGTTTTATCGGTTTTCATCCGTTTTTGCCCTTTTCTTACATTTTGTTCGTTTTATCCGTTTTCTTACGTTTTGTCTGTTTTCTTTCGTTTTGCTGTTTTCATCATTGTTTTACGTTTTGTTCGTTTTAAATGCGTTTTTATCGGTTTAATTCGTTTTTGTCCGTTTTCTTACGTTTTGTACTATTTCAACATGTTGAAAAATTTTTCCATATAGAAAAAATTAGGAAAAAATTTTCCAAAAAATTTGGAATTTTTCGCAATTTTGAAAAATAAATTGGAAAAAAAAATTCAAAAAAATTTGAAAAAAATTAAAAATGTATGTAAAAATTTCAAAAAAATTTGAATAAAAAAATATTTTCAAATAATTTTTTTAAAATATTTTCGAATATATATATATTTTTAAATCTTAAAAAAAATTTGAAATTTTTTTTTCGAATATATAATTTTAGAAAAAATATTTTATATTCCAAAATATATATTCGAAATTTCAAAAATATATAAAAATATTTTATATACAAAATTTTTTATATTCAAAAATATATATTTGAAATTTCAAAATTTCAAAATATTTTTAATATATATTCAAAAAATATATATTCGAAAAACAAAATTCGAAAAATATATATTCGAAAGATTTTTTAATATATATTCGAAAAATATTTTTTCGAAAAATATATGTTCGAAAAAAAATTCAATTTTTTTAAGATTTAAAAAATATATATATATTGAAAAATATTTAAAAAAAAATTATTTGAAAAATATTTTTTATTCAAATTTTTTTTGAAATTTTACTTACATTTTTAATTTTTTTCAAATTTTTTTCGGAAAATTTTTTTCCTATTTATTTTTCAAAATTGCGAAAAATTCCAATTTTTTTTTGGAAATTTTTTTCCGAATTTTTTTCTTTATGGAAAAATTTTCAACATGTTGAAATAGTACAAAACGTAAGAAAAACGTAAAAAAACGGACAAAAACAATTAAAACCGATAAAAAGCGTTTAAAACGAACAAAAGCGTGAAAATAATGGATGAAAACAGACAAAAACGAAAGAAGCAGACAAAACGAAGAAAAGCGGATAAAACGGACAAAAATGTAAGAAAAGGGAAAACCGGATGAAAACGGACAAACGTGAAAAACCGACAAAAACAAAAACGGACTAAATCGAAAGTTAATGACCATAAGGACCATTATCGAAACTTTTTAACCGAAAATAAAGTCAAGGATGACCGCGAAAGTCAACGCAAGTCACGGGGACCATTTCGTCATTTTGAAAGTTTGTGACCGGTAACTTGTTAGTTCACCGGTCATATCGCGACATGTTCTAAATTTGAAATATATTGCGATAATGGTCGTTTTCAAAATTCGTGCATCATCGGTTGTTCAAAAATCACGTTGCGTGTTTTTACTTTCACTATGATACATGGTAGGAACTTCAAATTTACAATGTTATTTTAATCAAGCACTCGTTGAGATAAACATAAATACATGATGAGTATAAAATAAGTATTATATGATAGCAAAATGCGGGACCGTTGAAATGGAGTTCGATTCCATGATCACTTTGTTTAATCAGCACTCGTTGATGCGTGCACCAATCGACTTAACTATGTCACCTTCATTATTGATACATGGTAGGAACTTCAAATTTACAATGTTATTTTATTCAACTCCTACCGACGAAAAAAATAATACAAGAAAGTTTATTTTAAACATCCATCCGCCTTCTCTATTTCTCAGGGTCTGCAAGATGAGTATTATAGTGACTCTTTACACTTTTATCAAATTGTCTCTTCCATTCCCGTGTTAAAGGGTTCCTAAAATCCGTTCCATCACGAGCATCTATATGTTCATCTCCCATCATGAGTATCTATATGTACATCCTGATTAACTCTTGTGTAACTTCTATCGTCCTAGCATTTACTTTCAAGCAACACGCGTCTTCATCAAAGTTATCCAGCAACCAGTAACCTAAATGCGTTGGTATGTCCTTGATTTTGAACTCAATCAGATCCCCAAATCCTATATCTCTTAAAGTCTGTTTAAACACGTTAATGCTTACCTTTATCCGACACGTAATCCGCCCGCCAATGTGTTTCGAGTAATAACACAAATGTCGGGTAGACAAAAGCAGGGCTTTAAGGGCATATGAGTTGGGGATCCAGTTGATTCAAAATCAAGACATACCAACACGGTAGCCATCTTGGTTCGGATAAATTTGATGAAGACACGTGTTGCTTGCAAGTAAATGGTAGGACAATAAAATTATACGAGAGTTAGTGGGAATGTACTGGTGTACCGATGGGATGTACATATAGATGCTCATGATGGCGGATTTTAGGAACCCTTTAACACGGAAATGGAAACGACAATTTGATAAAAGTGTAAAGAGGCACTATATAATACCCATATTGCAGATCAAATCCTGAGAAATAGAGAAGGCAGATAAATGTTCAGAATAAACTTTCTTGTTTTATTTTTTCAACGATAAGGGAGTTGAATAAAAATAATAATGTAAATCTGAAATTCCTACCATGTATCAATAGTGAAGCTGACATAGTTAAGTTGGATTGCTGCACCTACATCATCGCGTGCTTGATTAAAACAAAGAGATCATGGAATCCGAACTTCCATTTCAACGGTCCTGTCATTTTGCTACTGGTATAATACTTGTTTCATAGTCATCATGTATGTGTTTTTATTTTGATAAATACAACTTGTGCCTTTAAAATTAACTGAGACTATCAAATCTTGGACTTCAGAGCTATTGAATAAATTAGAAAAATGTTTCCTAATGATGATTTTGGCGAATGGGGATACAGCTGTTGGCGAAGAATCAGACGATGAGAGTAATTGAGCTTTATTTGAATGTATTTTAATAAATAATAGAGTAAACTCCAAAATACATCCCTGTGGTTTACCCCGTTTCGCACCATACATCCCTCTCGCAAAAGTTTCAACAGATACATCACCCCGTTAGTAAAAGTTAACCTATAAACATCCCTCAGTTAAAATAAGGACTAACGGTGCAAATTATTTCTTCGTTATCTCTAACGAGATAGATAATGTTTACACGTTAGTCCTCCGGGTTAACGGTACTTGCAACGATTAGTCCTTTTACGTTTACTTCGTTTTTATGTTCTTTTCCATTTTTACGTTTTCGTCCGTTTTTTATGTTTACGCATGTTTTTATGTTTTCGTCCGTTTTTCGTTTTGGCCGTTTTAGTATGTTTTAAGTCTTTATCCTTTTAAACGTTTTACTGTTTTTACGTTTTAATTTGTTTTTATATTTTAAATCGCTTTTTTGTTTTCGTACGTATTTTTATGTTTTAGCCCTTTTTCACGTTTTCATAAGTTTTATTCATTTTCATACGCTTTTATTGGTTTTCGTCTATTATTCTACGTTTTGTTCATTTTTCTTATGCTTTTATCCGTTTTCATTCATTTTATACATATAATATGTATGAAAATGGATAAAAATATGAAATGGATAAAAGCGTTAAAAATGTTTCGTATCGATTTTAAATAACGATTTTGACCCATTTACGGTCCGAATCATCAAAAGTGTAAAAAGCGAAGTTGTCGGGAATGATGTTTTACATCAAGACTCGCGATTTTAACACGAAAATTCAAAATAACGGACGAAAATGTAAAAAGGACAAAACGAAAAAAAAAAAAAAAAAAAAAAAAAAAAAATACGAAAACGGCGGACACATAAAATACGGTGGCGTAAAAACGGACGAAAACGAAAAAACTAAGAAACGTAAAAAGCGGAGAAAACGTAAAAATGACTAACGGTGCAAGTGCGGTTAACCAGAGGACTAACGGTGTAAACATTATCTATCTCGTTAGAGATAACGGAGAAATAATTTGCCGTTAGTCCTTAGGTTAACTGAGGGATGTATAACGGAGTGATGTATCTGTTGAAACTTTTGCGAGAAGGATGTATGGTGCGAAACGGGGTAAACCACAGGGATGTATTTTGGAGTTTACACTAAATAATAATACCGATTCAGTGGGAGATGTATTACTATTTATTCAGTTGTGTGCTCAGTTATCAGATAGAGTGTGCGCAAAGTTTAATAGAGTGAATAAACAGATTCGAACAAGGCTTGATTTTGATGATAGTGTAGATTTTCATCTGACAGCCGCACAAGGGAAACTAGTTGGATGCTCAAACAATGACCAACGAATGAACATATTCGAACAAGGCTTGATTTCGATGATAGTGTAGATTTTGATCTGAATGTTACACAGCCACCAGCCACACAAGGGAAAGTAGTTGGATGTTCAAACGATGTCCAAGAAGTGGAAGATGACCAAAGATATAAAAGATATCGAAGGCTTGATGGATGGTCTATGGAATTATGAATCACAAGAACCACTAGATGCCCCGAAGCTTAAAACATTCTATCAGCCAATACAAGCGACTCCAAAGGACTGCAATACATCCAACACTCTTTCAAGGTTTGGGAGAGAGACTTTATCAAATAAAAACAAGTCAAATGCATATATATACTCGACACCAAAACCGCTAAATGTGTTGCAACCACTCCTTCACCACGGCAGGGCAAACGTCGTGCCATACTACGTGAATTATTGAGGTTGCCATAAGTGTTTAGAGAAGTTTATTTGTTATGTGGGATCTCACCGCACGAGAAAAGAATGGCTGATTTCTTGTACAGTGCGAGATTCACAGAAACGTAAGTGTTCGTGTATCTTTACCATTTCTTTCTTATATGCATATCAGACTGTTGAGCAAAAAACTACTTTGTATCCCAGTGATATTGTGTTCAAGACCAAATATGTTGATGGACAAAGTAGCGTGCTAGAAAAATTGAACCCGAGCATAGAGATAGCAAGTGGAGCAATCGACATGTTTACACATGTTCTAAATGATGCAGAGAGATCCATCTATAAAATATGTCTGGGAGTAAAGCAAAGCATCAGACAAGTTCAATGAGAACATGGAACCTCTGTAGCACCGAAACGGGAACGATAAAGGGATACGGGGACGATACGGGAACGGGAAACGGCAAAAATAAAAAATTTAAGATACAGAAACGGCATAGATATGGCAATAAAAAAATTAAAAATATATTAAAGAAAATCCAAAATAGATATATGTTAATGTAAATTGTAAACTCTAAAAATACTACATCTATCAAAGGTAATTAATTATCAATAGTCAAATCATTTTCAAATTCCGGTTCATCTAGTGAGAGATCGGCAAACTCCAAAACTCTACATCTTCCATTGAATCAAAGCATCTCCATCCACATCCCAATCTTTACATCATCATTCGGATTCTTTGACAAAATTCGGAGATTATTATGGATGTAAACCAAGTCTTGAGCACGGCTTGTAGGCAACTTGTTCTTCCTTAGCTAGTGAATAAATGCATAAGTACTCCAATTACGCTCAGCACAAGAAGACGAACTAGGTTGTCCAAGTAATCTAAAAGCCAAAGTCTTGAGAAAAGGAGTTTGAGCACCAAAGTTAACCTACAAACTCTTGGGTTCCATAGTACCCATTATTGAAATGCTTGTTAAATTAGAAAAAAAAAATCCACTCTTCATTGAAAATGTTGCATACTTATCAAGGACTCGCCCATGCTTATCATCATTAGGAAACAACCTTCGAAAACATTTCGTCCTTTCTTGTGAAATTTCTGCATCCCTATGTGGAGCACTTCTTGTAGAATCCTCGAGTAACCATGCATCACTATAATATCTACAAAATTTAAAAGTCAAAACATAAGTATATAATAGTAATCAAGCATATAGTTTAAAATCATATACCTTGGATTTAAAGAGTGAGCTAAACAATGTAGGGGAGTGTTATTCTTCGCCCATCGAGCCACTAAAATACCATGCACAACACCATAAAAGAGACTTAATTGAGATGTCGGACGTTTTTCTTGCTTGTAGATCTCAATCTTCACTTTCTCGATCATCGAATCCCACATCTCATACACCAAGTGCAAACATGGTTTGTCGATGTCACAAGCTCTAACCATCTCATATAGGTCGGTGAAACTAAGAATATATGATACTTTATCCACCATTCATCATTCACAATCTTTTCTTTAAAAAGTTTGCTTTCACATTGCCATCTTCTCTATAAGAAGACCATTCTTTGCTTATGACCATAGCTTGAAGACCCGTTTGATAATTTTAAATCTCTTAAGCATCACAATGATGGAGCAAAGCGGTATCGGCAACAGCGAGTCTAAAGGAGTAAACTTGGAGAAAATCGAGTCTCATGTTATGGTTCATGATGAAATTTTTATTGTAAGCGCATCCCGTGAACATCTTTTATCCACCGCACTATTCATATGCTAGTGCATTTGTTTCCACATTACTTGGTGAACAAATGTTCTTCATAGTAAGATTAAGCGTATGAACAACACATCTATTGGACACCTTGTGTTGTTCATTTCTCAATAGGTCTTGGACAACTTATAGAGAGTCAGTTTCCTCACATCTATTGGACACCATGTGTTGTTCATACGCTTAATCTTGTTGTGAAGAACAATTTTCACCAAGTAATGTGGAAACAAATGCACTAGCATATGAACAGTGTAGGTGGATAAAAGATATTCACGGGGATGCGCTTGCAATAAAAAATTTCATCATGAACCATAACATGAGACTCTCGATTTTCTCCAAGTTTACCTCTTAGAACGTGCTTTCGTACTCGCTTTGCCTCGATCATCGTGTGATGCTTAAAAGATTTAAACTTATCGAGCGGTCTTCAAGCTATGGTCATAGCGAAGAATGGTCTTCTAATAGAGAAGATGACATTGTGATGCTTAAAAGATTTAAACTTAAAACGGGTCTTCAAGCTATGGTCATAAGCGAAGAATGGTCTTCTAATAGAGAAGATGACACTGTGAAAGCAAACTTTGTTAAAGAAAAGATTGTGAATAATGAATGGTGTGATAAAGTATCATATATTCTTAGTTTCACTGGACCTATATATGAGATGATTAGAGCTTGTGACACCGACAAACCATGTTTGCACTTGGTGTATGAGATGTGGGATTCGATGATTGAGAAAGTGAAGATTGAGATCTACAAGAA
The DNA here is from genome assembly GCA_022545495.1 of Chrysanthemum lavandulifolium. Taxonomy (NCBI): domain Eukaryota; kingdom Viridiplantae; phylum Streptophyta; class Magnoliopsida; order Asterales; family Asteraceae; genus Chrysanthemum; species Chrysanthemum lavandulifolium. The sequence goes on along the minus strand of CM040239.1, from coordinate 105,101,447 downwards.
AGAAAAACGTCTCAATTAAGTCTCTTTTATGATGTTGTGCATGGTATTTTAGTGGCTCGATGGGCGAAGAATAACACTCCCCTACATTGTTTATGCTCACTCTTTAAACGGTGACAAGGCTTGATTACTATTATATACTTTTGTTTTGACTTTTAAATGTTGTAGATATCATAGTGATGCATGGTTACTCTGGGATTCTACAAGAAATGCTCCACATAGGGATGCAGAAACTTCAATAGAAAAGGACGAAATATTTTCGAAGGTTGTTTCCTAATGATGATGAGCATAGGAGAGTTCTTGATAAGTATGCAATGTTTTCAATGAAGAGTGAATTTTTTCTAACTTAACAAGCATTTCAATGATGGGTACTATGGAACCCAAGAGTTGGTGGGTTAACTTTGGTGCTCAAACTCCTTTTCTCCAGACTTTGGCTTTTAGATTACTTGGACAATCTAGTTCGTCTTCTTGTGCTGAGCGTAATTGGAGTACTTATGCATTTATTCACTCGCTAAGGAGGAACAAGTTGACTACAAGCCATGCTCAAGACTTGGTTTACATCCATAATAATCTCTTTTGTCAAGGAATCCAAATGATGATGTAAAGATGTGGGATGTGGGTGGAGATGCTTTTGATTCAATGGGAGATGTAAGGTTTTTGGAGTTTGTCGATATCTCACTAGATGAACCGGAATTTGAAAATGATTTGATTATTGATAATTAATTACTTTTGAAAGATGTAGTATTTTTTGAGTTTACAATTTACATAACATATATCTATTTTGGATTTTCTTTAATATATTTTTAATTTTTTGTACTTTTTATTGCCGTATCTATGCCGTTCCCGTATTTTGAATTTTTGATTATTGCCATTTCCCGTTCCCGTATCCCTTTGCCGTTCCCGTTTCGGTGCTACAAAGGTTCCATGTTCTTATTGAACTTGTCTGATGCCTTGCTGTACTCTCAGACATATTCAAAAACGGTGAAAAGCCTTGCCACCATTTTTTATTTATAGATGGATCTCTCTCCATCATTTAGAACATGTGTAAACATGTCGATGGCCCCACTTGCTATCTCTATGCTCAGGTACAATTTTTCTAGCACGCTACTTTGTCCATCAACATATTTGGTCTTGAACACAATATCACTGCGATACACAAAGTAGTTTTTTGTTCAAGAGTCTATTATGCATATGAGAAAGAAATGGTAAAGATACGCGAACACTTACGTTTTTGTGAATCTCGCACTGAACAAGAAATTAACCATTATTTTCTCGTGCGGGTCTTTTTTCTGATCGGAAGAGGCTGTCATTTCTTTCTCACATGCATGAATCTGAAATATAAGGAAGTTCAGTATCTCTGGATAATATCTTTTCAACAGAGATTGATGTAACCAAAAGATACCACAAACTGCCTTTACTATTAGTGCATTCACCCATTCCATCCATTTGCTGATCTCTAAGTGAAAACCTTGTTTATAATGCATAAACAGTTAACATGCCAACCCGACTGATTCTAAAACTTGCCTTGACCCGTTACCCAGCCTGCAAATCTTGCCACCTATAGTACACATACACATATAAATATACTAGAGAGATAGAAGACTTACAAAAAGTCCATATGCTTTGGGCTGCCAGATCATGTTGGTAGCAATGTCTTCCCATGTTTCAGCCCTCATACTGATGTCACGAAACTAATACAGCAAAAACAACAGCAATAAAAATTTATTCAGAATCCCAATAAGCAGCTGCTGAGATGCATATAAATTTACCTTTCCAAGAAACGAGATAAAAAGATCAGTAATCAGTCTCGACCTATCTGATTTGATCCGGCCTGTTTATGTTCACACTACAATACTACATATCTCTTCAATATGTTTCTCAGCAGCAATTCTTACACCTGTTCATAAATTGTATTGCATTACTTCCATGTTATAAATATAATGATCACCCGTTTAGTAGAAAACTATGGATTATCTATGCAGTTTGCTTGAAAGATAAGATCGAATTATTTGTGGTTAAAGGACACAAGAATAAGATTTGAATACATATCTTGTTTTACATTAGGTATCTATCATCATGATAACAAGTTGTTAAGTCGTATTATAAGAAGTCAGTGCCTTTTTAAAAAAAAAATAGGCAAAAATGCATATATATCCCTCCCAAAGTGAATAATTGCATATATATCGTCTTTCAAATTGATCATTTTCAAGTTTATATAGTTTTCCCCATCAGTAAAACGTGATTTTAAACAAATTTAGCATCAAATGTGGAGTAATCACTATTTGCGCATTATGTAATATAAAAGTTACATCACTCTTATATATTTATCACTAGATTTCGTGACCCGTCCGATGGACGGCATTGATAGAAACAATTATTCAATGAACGATATGTGTTTCTTAATTTTATATAAAGCATCAAACACAAAATAAATAACAATATCACTTTTGATTGCTTAATAGGTTACGATATGTAAAATTGTGTCATAATACTTTATTGTTTAAAGCTAACCAAATTGTCTTCTAACAAAATCAAACAAATTGTGTCATAGCAGTTTATTGTTTAAAGTTAACCAAATTGTCTTCGAAATCACATTATGATTTATATTAACTAAGGGTGCAAATTGTAAGTTAAAATCTTCTATAAACAATGATTTAAGATCATTTGAGGACAAAAGATTATTTACATACCAAGGGATCAATCTCCACCCTCCATTTTTATTTGATCTAATGGATGAGATTAATCCCAACAATTTAAAAAACCCACTTTCATCATTTTTTTCAAATATTAATATCTTTCAAACCGTTAATCGTTAAGCGAAAAAAAATATATCATTGTGACAAACATTTAATTATCTTTCTATAGATAGGACTTTGATATACTTTCGACAATTTATTTTTTTTTTCATATTTTTCACCTTTTTTTTAACGTTTTTTCGTTATTTTACGTTACTGAAATTTGCATTAAAAAATCATATATGATAAAACACTAATTTGAATATCACATGTGATATTAGTGTAATATCATATATGATATGTAATATCACATGTGATATTAGTGTAATATCACATATGATATTACATATCATATATGATTTAACACTAATATCACATTTGATATTCAATTTAGTGTTTTATCATATATGATTTTTTCATGCAAATTTCAGAAACGTAAAAAAAAAAAATAACGAAAAAGCGTGAAAAACGAAATTTTTTCTTTTTTCGAAGTATATCAAAGTGCTTGCCTCATAGAAAGATAATTAAATCTTCGTCGCGATGGTGTAAATATTTTCACAACGATTAACGCTTAAGAGATATTTAAATTATAAAAATAGGTGAAATAATAAAACGCTTTTAATCCATTAGTTGATTTCTTTTTAAATGGATGGTGGAGATGAGTCCCTTGGTATGTGAGAAAAGTTTGGTATGTAAAATAACTCTCCTCATAAACAATTGCACCTCTTTACATTGTTTTACATAAATAATGGACGTATGTAAAAAGTTATATATATTTATGTTCACGTTAATCGTGACGAAAAGACGAACATAAAATTAATATAATTTTGCATATTAGAAATACGAATTAAAAAACTACAGTATTTTTAAAATTATGTTCACATTCCACGTCGAATTATTTTCACCTAAACATGCCACATCAAATTGATTTTAGACAAAAAGAATGAATAGTTAAAACTTCATAAAACTAACACCAAGTAAAAATACTCATTAACAATATACTCTTTCCGTCTCGGTTTAATTATCCATCTTCTCTTTCGGTTTGTCCTAAATTACTTGTCCATTACTATACGTAGTAGTGGAATTATTTAAGTTTACTATATTACCCTTAATAAAATTTGTTATTTATAAAACTATATGAAAACATGAAATAATTGACCACAAAAATATACTCCTTCCGGCCCAATTTTATTATCCATCTTCTCTTGTTTTGTCCGAAATTAGTTGTCAACTACTATATGTAGAAATGTTGCAAAAATCGTGAATCGGTAGTCGGGCGGTCGACCACCCTTTAGCGAGTAATCGGTCAAGTCGGGATTAATCGGATTGGTATTTCCTGCAATTTTTTGGTATTTCAGGAGACCAAACTAAAAATCTTAACCGATTCCAAGCCTGCTATGTTTCCAAACCTCAATAAAAGGCTCAAATTCTGATTATGATGCCCATTGTGCATTATAAATGAAATATACGATCCCCAAATTAAGTAGAATGCCTAAATTTTTTTTTAAATGACCGATTTGATCGATTTGGCCGATTTTTGACTGATTCGGCCGATTAATCGGCCGATTTAGCCGATTTTTTGACTGCTTAGTGTTGATTTTTTTCCTAGGCCGATTTTTCGACCGATTTTCAAAAATCAACAAGGTACTCAGCCGATTAACGATTAATCGGCCGAGTTGACCGATTTTTGCAACATTGATATGTAGTAGTGGAAATTATTTAAGTTTACTATATTACCGTTAATAAAAATTGTTATGTACAAAATTGTATGAAAACATTAAATAGTTGTTAGTAAAATTGCCTTTTTGTCACTTTTACAAAAATTAAAGTTGTAATAAATGCAATTATTGCGTGTTATTATGTGGTGACAATAATTTTGAGACCGAGGTTGTAGTTGTTGGAACAAGGGACGTTATTATACTAGTTTGAGTTATTGGGCCGGGCAATTTTAAATTATAATTTAGGATTAATTTTATATATCACCCTACTTTCAAGATAAATTTCATATATATCCAAAGTGCAAGTATTTAATGCATAATGTACAATGTTTTTTATGCATGTTTGGGTATATATGAAATTTTTAATAAAATGGGGAGATATGAAATCGCTTCTATAATTTAAAGGTGGAAACAAATTAACACATGGGCCTGGCCTTGTTGTGCGTTTGAGAAGATACACAAAAGATGTGTTTCATACTTTCATTCATTTCTCAACCCTTATAAGTTTTCATTTTGAAATGTATCATTATCTCTTTTTTTCGAACATCGTAACATTATCTCTTTATTAGAAATTTTAAAAGAATAGATCACACACAAAATTTTTGTTGAACTAATGTTTCTCTTGCAGTAATTGTAGGTGGACTACAATTTAATGAGATGTGCTTAGGGGTGAGCGAAAAAACCGTAAAGACCGAATAAACCGAAAACCGAAACTAAACCGAACCGAAAATAATCGAACCGAACTAATAACCGAACCGAATTTGCTAAAACCGAACCAAACCGAACTACTAATTCGGTTCTCGGTTTGGTTATGGGTTTGGCAGTTTAAACCAAAACCAAACCGAAAACCGAATTCATATATATATATATATATATATATATATATATATATATATATATATATATATATATATATATATATATATATATATATATATATATATTTTTATATTATATATATATTTATATATTTTTATGTATATTTATATATAAATAAATACTATTGAAAGGTTATCATAATATAATAAAACACTTTTATGCTTGAAATATAATTTTTGCTAAATATCTATGTAATTATTAATTATTTTTTTAAATAGTGAAATTCGGGTTATTTGGGTCAACCCAAGAACCGAACCGAATTAGAATTCAACCGAACCAAACCGAAAACCGAATTTGAATTTGGTTTGGTTCGGTTATCGGATTGACCTAAATTTTTTTTTAACCGAATTAACCAAACCGAACTAATCGAACAACCCGATGACCAAACCGATCAAGACCCCTAGATGTGCTGGCATATCATAATAAAAAAAATGTTAGCATTTGAAACTAGGGGTGTTCATGGTTTAGATAATACCCAAATAAACCGAAAACCGAAACAAAACCGAACCGAAAATTTAACCTAACGTTCTCGGTTTGGTTATGGTCTATCAATCTAAACCGAAAACCGAACCGAAAACCGAATTTAAATAATTATATATAATTTTTAATATATTTATATATAAAAAAAAGATATTAAAACTCTTTAGTACAATAAGGGCCCGTTTGGTTTGTGGGAGGGTTTAGGATTTGGATTTGGATTTGGATTTGAATTTGGTTTAAGATTTGGATTTGATATTAATGATGAGAGAGAGAAAATATTATTGTTTAAAATATTATTGTTTTTTAATTATATATAAGAGTAAAAAGTAAAAAATATATTATTATAAAATACACTAAATGAAAAAAAGTGAAGATGGCCCCATTTGTTTTCACTAAAAGACATACTACGTGATAAAATATAATAAAATATGGGTATATCTTGTGTAATCCTTACCTTCTACCCATGATTTGTACATCGCTGGATTTTGAGCTTTCATCCCCACTAAAGGGTCCCACCAACTCATACCAAACAATTTATATTTTACCATCACTCCAAAACCTCGCAAAAAACCTCAACCAACAGGCCTAAATATAACATTTTTAAGCTTGATTTTTTCCTAAAAATCTATATAAAAAAATGAATAAATAATTGAATTATGTAATTCGGATTATTCGATTCGGTTTTAGATTATAGGAGTTCGGTTTTCGGTTATTCGGTTTGGTTTTCAGTTCGGTTTAATCAATTTTAGTTCGGTTCGGTTCTCGGTTATACCCAGAATGTTGTTTAACCGAACTAACCGAACCGAATAAACTAAACAACCCGATAACCGAACCGATGAACACCCCTATTTGAAACAATATCATAGTAATTACAATAGAAACCTAGTGTTGAACTTAACGCATGTAGAAAATGTTGATAATTTTAGTGTTATCAACTATTTTAGGTGATTGTGGTTTACTTGAGATCAACGGCCTTATACGAGCTTAGCTTAAGACGAGTTAGAAAGTGTAGAATGCACACTTATTATAGTTAGCTTGACACCATCACGTCAAAGATGTTGGGATCAAGGAAGGCGGCGCCTCTTGCAAGGTCAAGGGGGCAGCGCCCTTTGTTAGGGTTCTGCTCCCGACAGAGCTGGCGAGGTCGAGGGGAAGACTCCCCTCGTGGGGTTTAGGGCGGCGCCCCAAAACCTAAACAGTTTTTACTAACCAACACAATGGTTGGTAAATAACCGACAATAAATGAATTTCAATTGGTGGTTATAACCATATTTCTGGTCACATTTGCGGGACATAACATAAAACAATACTTTAACGTTTCTGATTGCTTTATCGTGTCTTAGATTTCAATTGCCAATTTGTCTTATCCGATTCAGGATTTCGTGAACCCAAAGCATATTAGGTCAAAATTCTTTAATCTGAAAGTGATTACAAGATTCAAACTCATATCGAGATTATAAACCATTCACACACCAGTAAAAGTTCCTACAAATATTAAAATATTTCCTGGTTTTAATCATGGGAGAAACTGCTAAGGATATGACTGCAAAGTTTGGGAAGTTAGATAAGTTTGAGGGAAGTGAAATCGAACACCATGTTGCAAACCTTTGGATTGCAAATGGATCTTAAAAAGAAGATGAAAGTTGATGGAACCATTGATAAGTTTAAAGCCGGATTGGTTATCCAAGGCTTTAGATAAGAAGAAAGAATCGATTATTTCGATACCTATGCTTTAGATTATTGATTGCATTACCAGCTACTTATAATCTAGTGATCCATCAAATGGATATCAAAACAACATTCTTGAATGGTGATTTAGAAGAGGAGGTGTATATGAAGCAACTAGAAGGATTTATTATGCCTGAAAAATGAGCATAATGTGTGTAAATTAATTAAATCGTTATATGGACTCTAACAAGCTCCAAAACACTGGCATCAAAAGTTTGATGAGGTTTTCTTGTCTAATGGGTTTATACTAAACCAATCTAATAGGCGTGTATATTGCAAATTTGATAATTCCAGTAAAGGAGTCATCATTTTTTTATATGTTGATGACATGTTGATCTTTGAGATCGATCAAGATCAAGTACATAAAACGATAGAGTTTTTATCATCAAATTTCTTCATGAATATGAGGGAGATCCTTGGTATAAGGATTAAACGTGAGGACAATGTTATCACGCTACATTGAGAAAATACTCAAGAAGTTCAAATGTAATGCCCCGATGTAGGTCCAGGATACTCCTTTGTTCCGGGGCTATTTACAACCAATTAAGAATTCTAAGATGTACTAGTACTAGCAGTGCATCAAAGATGCGATCATCGATTCTCCGAGAGGTCACAATTGCAGCGAGCAAACATTTTAATGACGAGCAATTTATGTTATGATGAGGCAATTTACGTTATGCTACTAATACTTGTACTTGCTCGCTATTACGCCCCATCCCGGTGAGGAAGAGTTATGGGCGTAAAAGAAATACGCTGATGGGGGGCGTGCGTATTATGTGTAATGCTTCAAGCATTTACAAGAAATTATATATAAAAAGGCCATTCCATTTTCACAAAAACCCTACACCCAAGTTCCATAACTTTTGGTACGCTATCCCGATCGTGATTTTCCTACCCTCAGAGGGGAAGGCCTTTCCCTAATTGGGCCTTTTGGGCCAGTTGTGCACTCCTTTGGATCCGACAATCAAACTTATGCCTAATACAAGCAAGGTCGTATTAAGTTCAACAATTACAAGTATTTGATTTACTGGAAACAAAAGTGGTCAACCAATAAGGCTGTGAGCTCAAACTCAACTTGATCTTGCTAGAGTCAAACTTTAAACGAATTCTCTAATAGAGTTTAAATCGAGTTTGATTTCTAACGAATATTTTCAATTTATACGAGAGCTGTCTAATTGAGCTTTAATCTTCCTTGATCTGAGCTCGAGCCTACAGTATGAAGGTTCATCAACCAATTGAGTTGTGTACAAACTAGGACTGCCTGATTTAGTCAAGTCAAGCTTGAGCTAGTCAAGCTCTAACTTGTTTTGGCTCATTTGAAACCTTTCCTGCATACACTAGAAAATAAATAAACTTCGAACATAATCATCTTCAATTCAAACACCAGCATAGAACAACCTTTAATCAACCCACAAATGATGGAGCTTTATGAAAAATTCAAGAAATTATATAATTTGTACACAACTTACAACAAGATCTCCTAAGAAATCCTGCATGTCACACAAGTTAATGACAATTAGGACTCAAGCTACTTGCAAAACAATGTCTCCCGTGTGTCGTTACCAGTTGTTGGGTTCACCCTACAATGAATAAGCAATGAATCATCATTAAAACTACTACCACACATTTGTAAAAAAAAAAAAAAAAAAAAAGAGAGCAAAATTTGAAGAGGTAGCTTAGTCTATTACCCGTCAGCAATTTTACAAAGATATTCTTTTGATCTTCTCTTAGAGGACATCAGTGAAATCTGTGCAAAACAACAAAGATTTCATAAAACTGAAAACAATGATAAATTCATAAATCCTAATTTAATCGTACCTGCGCCTGTTATAATCGACCCTTTGAAAGACGTGTTCCTGTAACAAGTGCTCCTTCAAGTTTGCATTAGTCAAATTCACCTAAAAAGCCAAACAACGTCAAGTGAATTACTTCTTATAAACTTGCTGTGAAAGATGGTTCATTTTGACAACATTAACCTTTGTTACGTTCGCTAAGGAGAAATCTGCGCCTCTAAGATCTGCATCAGAAAGATCAGCACCTGATATCATGACAAGATTAAGAACCTTTATAGTTAGTACTTAATAGTCTTCTGCAAATGATGTACGTATTAACAGTTAGAATCTTGTTTTGATATACATCTATGTGAATGTTGAATTGTTCTATGTGACAAGTTTGACTACAACGTTCATAATGTAATGGCATATCGAAACATCTAACAATGCAAAAAGACGGGAAAGAACCTGTTAAATCAGCATCAAAGAAGCTAGCTCCAAGTAACTTCGCCCCTTTAAAGTTAGTTTGTCTCAAAATCGACTGCATCAAAACGAAGGCAAGATCTAACAAAATGACTTAGAATAAAGGTGCCTAAGGGGGTGTTGGCATTGGGTTTAAAAGTGGATAATTATTGTGATTTCAAGTCACCAATAATCAACTTTCCACCATTCGAGTATTTTGGAACCGATTTTAATTATAAAAAGGTCAAATAATCATATTTGGATATTCAGTTTAGGCATATATGCGGCAGGGTGGACAACCCGATGTCATTCTTACATGTAATCCTTCAAAAAACAGAAGTAGGCAAACAGTCAAACACTCATATGACTGATTATCTAATTATAACAAGTTTATTAATTATCTACTTCTAACAACTTCAAAGACCATATACACATCCAAACGTTACAGGTTGTTTGAGAAATCTTATTTAACGAGCTTAAGCTTAATCATATAAAAGTTTATGCAGCGTTAAAACAGCTTCCTGAAACATCATATAAGCTTTTCAAGATAAGATGATCCAAACAGCTTACTGAAACATCATATTAGCTCATATACCCAACTAAGGAACGTTTATTTTAGCTAAGTCTCGGCTTTTTATGAATCTTTTATGTTGGGCTTATTGTAAGAAAGCCTAATTTCTCCGTTTTGGGAAAGGATCTTCTCAAGTTGAGGATAACTTGGTTGATCAAGTTAGACAAATATCAACCATTGGATCAAATCCAATGGCTCAAATCAAAAGAATATGAGATAATTTGAGCCATTGGATTTGATCCAACGGTTGATAATTGTAACTTGATCAATTAAGTTATCGAGAGGATCCTCTTCCTTTTTCTATGACTTATCAGCTTTTCACTAAGCAGAAAAAAGTGGGGTTATTAAGATAAGCCGAACAAAAGAAGCTTACACAAATGCAGATTATCAAAATACCCAACATTTTAGTTTGGATCATTTAACCGAAATTTATAAGCAAAATGATACCGTTTTAAAATCTTGTTTGATCAAAGTCTTGCCACTAAAATCTTTGCCAGTAAGATCTTGTCCTCTTGTCACCTCAGAACCATATGGTCCTCCACCCTTCACACAAAACATCATCATTAAAAATACATTACACATTCCAATAAATAAATAAAAGATAAGCAAACAAACCTACCTTAAATGCAAGAGCAGGGTCAACAGCAAAAAAAACAGAAGCAGAAACCAAAGCAGTTAAACATGCTTTAGAAACTGATTCACCAAAACTGAAAGAATGTTCATCTTTAAATTGAAGTTGGTTTGGACCCTGTAAATGAAATATATAGAATTGGTTATATGGGTCTGTTTTTAAGTAAGATTAAAAAAATGAAAGTAGTAAGATTGTACCTGTGGAGAAATGGGGAGTTGATGTTTGGATAGATGTTGTGGTTTGGAAGAACAAGAGAAAGTAAAGTTGAGAACTACCATTGTTATGGATAAAATGATGATCCGTACGATGCCACTATGGATGATTTTTATACTAGTAGTATTTCATATTTTATTAGTCTCAAAATTATTTTCAGAGTCAAAAATCAGTTTAATAAAAATGGGATCACTTTAATTTTCAGCCATTTACATAAAATATTCTCCATCTAAATTCTCTAATTGTTACTTAAAAAGAAAAGTGAACAATTATTTTGAGACATTCCGAAAAAAAATATGGACTATAATTTTGAGACGGATAAAATACTAAGAGCATCCATGGTTTATACAATAACGCATCATTAATTTTAGACCTTTTGATAGTATAAACTTATATTACTATAGCATAAACCTTTACAACTTTATAAAATATGTTATATAACAAATGTATTAAATGTGTTGAATTTATAAAGAGGTTCAAGAATTAGGACATCTTCATACCACATAGATGTGAAATAAATGTCCACTGTAGTTGAAATAAACATAAACTTTTTCATTTTTTAGACATTTTTATGAACCCACCACAGTGGATGACCAAAGTTTCAAGTTTAAGAGTGTTTAACTAAAGTGACGTTTTTTTTTCTCAATAAGCATTTGTTCCCTCTTTTCGCTTCTTTTATTGCGGGGCTTGAAGTTTTGTTTGTCTTTTTCGCACATGTCTTCTTTCACTTCTTTCTTCTTCTAAGTTTCAGACATTATCTTTCACTTCTTACCTCTTCTTTCACAAACCCTACATCTCTTTCTCAATATCTTACATCTCTTTTATGTTTCGTACCTTTTTTTACGTTTTCGCCAATTTTTTCACGTTTTCGTTCGTTTTCTTTAGTTTTCGTCCGCTTTATTACGTTTTCGTTCAGTTCTTTTACGTTTTCGTTCGGTTTTTTATGTTTTCGTTCGTTTTTTTATGTTTTCGTCTGTTTTTTACGTTTTCGTCCGTTTTTATAAGTTTTCGTCCGCTTACTTACGTTTTCGTCCGTTTTTTTTCGTTTTTGTCCGTTTTCGTTCGATTTTACGTTTCCGCCTACTTGTTTTACGTTTTTTTCTGTTTTTTTACGTTTTCTTATGATTTCGTCGGTTTTTGTCCGTTTTCTAACGTTTTTGTCAATTTTTTAACGTTTTCGTCCGTTTTTTTGTTTTCGTCAATTTTTTTAATGTTTTCGCCAGTTTTTTAATGTTTTCGCCAGTTTTTTTTTTACATTTTCGATCATTTTTAATGTTTTCGTTTGTTTTTTTTATGTTTTCGTTTGTTTTCTTACTTTTTGTCAATTTTCTGCCGTTTCCTTACGTTTTCGCCTTTTTTTACGTTTTTGTCCTTTTTTACATTTCCGTCCGTTTTTGCCATTTTTTTTACGTTTTAGTCCATTTTCATTCGTTTTTTTACGTTTTCTTTTTCTTTTTACGTTTTTTTCCGTTTTATAAGTTTTCGTCTGTTTTTTACGTTTTCATATGATTTCGTATGTTTTTTTATACGTTATTCTACATTTTCTTACGAAACAAAATGTAAGATAATGTAACAATAACTGACGAAAATGTAAGAAAACGGACCGAAAACGTAACAAAAATAGTCAAAAATGTAAAAAACATAAGTAAACGTAAAGAACGGTCAAAAACGTAAAAAAAAGGGCGAAAACGTAAAACAACATACAAAAACGTAAAAAAACAGTCGAAAACTTAAAAAATAGACGAAAAAGTAAAAAAAAAACGGATGAAAACGAAAGGAAGCGGACAAAAACGTAAAAAACAGACGAAACCTTAGGAAAACGGACTAAAAAGTGAAACCAAGAAAGCGTAAAAACATCTGGCGTAAAAAATATTGAAAACATAAAAAGGCGAAAACATAAAAAGGAAAGCGTAAAAAGGCGAAAACGTAAGACAACGGACGAAGATGTAAAAAAATGGGATAAAATGTAAACAAACGGACGAAAACGTTAAAAAACAGACGAAAACAAAAAATAGACAAAAACGTAAAAATAGATAAAACGTAAAAAAAACAAATGAAACCATAAAAAAACTGATGAAAATGTAAGAAAAAGGACTAAAATGTAAAAAACAAACGAAAACGTTAAAAAAAAGACAAAAACGTAAAAAAAAAAAGCCGAAACGTAAAAAAACAGATGAAAACCTAAAACAACAGAGGAAAACATAAAAAAAAAGATGAAAACGTAAAAAACGGTCGAAAACTTTAAAAAAAAACATATGAAAACGTAAAATGATAGACGAAAACGTAAAAAGGCGGTCGAAAACGTGAAAAACAGACAAAAACGTAAAAAACAAAAAAGGGTTGAAAGACGAAAACATACGGAAACGGACGAAAACGTAAAAACAACGGGCAAAAACGTAAGAAAATAGACTAAAACGTAAACAAAAACCAATGTAAACGTAAGAAACAGACGAAAATGTAAAAACACGGACGAATACGTAAAAAACATACGAAAACTTAAAAAACGGTCGAAAGCTTAAAAAACAGGCGAAAACGTTAAAAAAATATACGAAAATGTAAAAAAATGGTCGAAAATGTAAAAAAGATACCAAAACGTAAGAAACCCATTTGACCCATATGACAAAAGAATTTATAACACCAAAAAAAACAAAAAAGTACTTCAATAACATAAAAAACAGACAGTCTTCTTGCATGCAGATGAAAACTTTAGATATGCCTCTTCTTCTGCGGACATGGTTTGCACATGAATAGGTAAAAGCTCTGAAAAAACAAATAACACCTAACTCATAAACATTAGGGCATCCGTAGTTTCATCAAAATGTCTAAACGCTATAAAAAAAACTTTATCTTTTATTTTAACCATAATGATCATTTGTTTAATGTACATATGGCATGAAGAGTTTCAAATTCTTGAGCCTATTCATAATTTAATGTATTTATTATTATCAATCATTTGAAGAGTTTTAAAGGGTTTTTGCATAGTGAATATGGGTTCATAACATCAAAAGTTTTATAAATTAATATATAAAGCTTTACTATTATGGATGCACTTACTTTACCAACAAAAACCACTCAATTTATTAATCTTTTACTAAACTCACTTAAACTTTGTCTTCACCATATATATCAATCAATTTTAAACGTCGTTCTAATATTGTTATCTTTTTGAACTATTATTTGACCAAAATGATATAATTGAAACAACTTTTAATTTGGTTATTACTTTTGTAGTACAAAAATTTAGTTGGGGGAGAATTTAAATTCCAATAATGTGGGATTATTATTTGTGTTACATGTGATTGATGCATGTTTTAACCTAAAGAGCTTATGTTCTATTGGTACTTTTTGTTATGTGAGAAGCTCTTTAACTAAATAACTGTGAGTTCAAGTTCTGCTTAGGACATGTGAAATAGTATGTGATATGTATATTGTAAGATAGTTAGTTGTCCTTAAAAAAATAAATTAAAAAATAAAAAATTGATGCATGTTATAACACTTTAGACAATAACTTTAAAGAATATCTTTGTGAGTTTCCTCATAAAATTCATAAAATTTATTGATATTAAATATTCGAATGGAGTTGGAAAAATTTCAAGTGATTTTTGTGAAATTTTTTTGAAAATTTTGTTGTATTTATAAGTTCGAGTGACTTTAGCTAGGTGCGAAAGGCTAACAACCAGTAACTCGAACCGGTCCACAATCAGCTGCCTTCTCATAATGTAGGGGACATACATGACTTGTTCAGCGATTGTGGCTATGGGGTGTCAAGAATTGAACCTTTGACATTGTACTTGTTAGATGCAAATATGCCTCACCCATTACTAAGTGAGTTATGCGCCATTGGCTCGAATGACAATAGTGAAACGATGATAAAATTAAACTTGGTTACTATTTGATGATATTATCTTTATGAAAAAATTTAAGTAAATATGAAGAGGTTTATCGGTTTTTGAATTATAATGACAATTTACACGTCAATGTAATTTAAGGAGATTTAAGTTATATAAGATGTTTATATAATTTTTAATGTAATTAAACGGATATACATTTATACAATAATGATGTTTATGATTTGATAAGAGCATCTGCAATGCATCGCTTGAACAAAAGTTTTTTACGAGTTTTGCAAGTATTTTAAAAGCTTTTTAGTATTGCACATGATAACTTTTCAAACTACATAAAGCAATAGCTTGACAAACCTCAAGTGGTTGAAGTAAAAGCTTTTTAGCTTAGATACTTGTATCTTATTTGAAAACCTTACTTTTACTTCCACTTTTGATATCAATGTTGATAATGAAAAGCTTTTGCAAAAAGCTATATGCATTGGAGTTGTTTTAATGGGTTAGAATTAATGAAAAAGAGGATGTGAAAACAATAAAAAGCTATTCAACTTTTCACCATTGTAGTTGCTTTAAGGTGGCATGTACATACTTAAATATAAATTTTTATCAAGGTTTAATAATAGCGGTGGGCGTGGTCAATGTTATCGTTGACGTTAATACCGTTCATCGCACCCCTTTAATGTTGTCATCCTTATGGGTTAGCAGGTAACGTTGTGTCTGTGCGTGAATTTCTTTTCTTCAAAAATGTGTGTGTATTTGGCTAAAACCGAACCAAAATGTTCGGTTTTTATAGAACTCAAAACTGAAACCATTCGATTTTTGGCGGTTCTGTTTTTTCAATGCATTATCGATTTTAGTTATTTCGGTTTTTAACCGTTCATATTTTTACATGGCCAATTTATACCAACAAACTTGTTTTACATAAAAAAAAATTTGGTTATTTTTCTTTACTTAGTGTCTATCTAAGTATAATAAATTTATTATACATTTCAACAATTACACACATAGATGAGACACACACATGCAAGAGAACATACACATTGTATGATCATTGTCACATATGTATTGATATATTGTCAAATAAAAACACTACACGACAAACAAGCATATAAACGTTAAGATAAATATATTATAAATCCACCCACAAAATGAATATGAATTTATAAATTTGATTTATTTATATTCATTAATTATAGATTATATCATAAAATAAAACCGGTTCGGTTCGGTTCGGTTTTTACGGTTCAGTTTTGTGACGATTTTGAAAAAGTAAAAACCGAACTATCGGTTTTTAATTTATGTCGTTTATTTTAGTTCAGTTTTTTTTGGTTTTTGGTTTAGTTTCGGTTTTTCTGCTCACCTTTAATAAAAACGATAAAAATTTCCTTACGCTTGTGGTAATTCGTAGTTAAGTTGATGGAAATGAATAATAAAAAAAATGTTGATTTCTTCTCGCAATGACTATAAATCAAACACGCAATGGTCACATCAAAACCACAAGTTTGCAAGTATAATTATTTGCCGCTATACACAGTAGCTTTGCGCAAATATTCGTCTAGTCATATTAAATGCCCTAAAGAGGTGTTTAAAGTTAGTGACTCCATTTAAGATTGTTTACCTTATAAGCCTATAGGTAAGTACATAACTGCGTGTATCAATTATGAAAGCAAAAAGGTTTTGCATCGGAGAGTGGTAACTTGTTATGTGGTTTTTTATGTGTTTGACGAATAAATACTCAAAGTAAAGCTATTTAACTATTGCCTACTTTAAACAAATAAGCTCTTGAATAAGACAGTTTTAGACACTTCGGTTCGGTAGAATGGTAATGATAATGATTGCTTTGATTGATTGATTCTACTGCAATTATATCGACATATAAATATTACATTATGGAGTCTTCTAGACTTGGATATGGGCTTTAGTCCGATGACATAATCAACTTACTCCTCGCAGCTTTGGTGACGAAATCGTGAAAATTTCGGTGAAGATGAAAAGATAATAAACGATAAATTAAAGCAAATAAATAATTGTTGATGAAGACATGTAGAATGGTAATGATAATAATTGCTTTGATTGATTGATTCTACTGCAATTACATCGACATATAAATATTACACTATGGAGTGCTTACAGGCTGGGCGCGAAACTTGACCGATGACATAATACATACTAACAACTTCCTCATGATAAGAAAAGAAAAACTTGTGAAATTCAGTAAACCAAAATTTCATTTTATCTTCAACAATTAATTTTTTGTGAAAACTCGTCGTCATTGGATAGTCAATCTTCCTTATGATATGAATGTAACTTCTTTCAGAATCAGTAAAATGTAAATCTCAATCTAGTTTTTGAAAACGGGCTTTGAATATGTATGATAGTAACCATAAGTATTTTCTCCATCATCGAGACATTTCAAGGTGTACGTTGTAACCACGCACTTTTAATGACAAAAAAACCTTTCAACAAAATATTGAATATAATGGATCATATACTGGCACGTTCAAGAATGCGTAGTAAACTTGTTTAAAGTTTGAATGGCAAAAAATGGTGCATATATAAATGTCACTAGTACACAATAAGCAATCCCAAACTGCCAAAAATATATATAATTTTTTTTTTCAAGAACCACATAAAGCCGGTTATAATCCGATACCATCTTGGACATTGAAGCCCCGTAGGTTTAAACCCTAACGGACTCAAGCACACAAACGAGCTTGGAACAACTAAAGCCGGTTATAATCTGATACCATCTTGTACATTGAATCCTACAAGGAATGTGTGTATTCATGGTTGTGTGGCGTTCAAACAATGAGCCCAACAGCCTAAATTGATATGTCTAAAAAACCAGCATAATCATATGCCAATGGAAACTTATGATCATATCCATGGTGGTGGGGTCACTTCAAATTGGAACACGAAGCAATCTTTATACAGAGAACATATAAATAAAACGGAAATAATGAGGGGTTCTAATAATCAGAGATAAACTAATAGTTGAAGCACCTGCTATAAGCCTGGCCTCGAATCACAATTTACGGTAGATATGACTATGAACAGTGGCTTAGTTGGGAATTTTTTCCTAGAGGGACCAAAACTGACTCGAAAGAGTATAAATACAAGTATTTAATAAGGACATACTTAATAATATGTTATTCCTAGAGGGACCGCATGTTATCAATGTCTAGACTTGAAGTCTTCAAAGTTAGAATATATCTTCGGTTGCTCTTCCAAAAATCCTTATCCAGCATAGTGTCAAAGCATTTGTGTTGACCAAAGCCGTATCTGGTCTGAGGTGTCTTTGTCATGTGAGCTTCCAAATTCTAAGGGCCTCAAAATTTTTATATGATATGTAAATATATTCTATAAAAGTGACCATGTATTTGATTTAAAGCGTTGCATTAAAAATCTAAATGGAAGACTTCAGAACGATTATTTATCCTTCTATCTTTTAAGAAAATTATTTACTTTCTATTATAAGCTCCAATTATATCCACTTTGGGCTAGCTTTTGTTTAACGTCGAAACTGAACCAATTAACGTTGACATACACAGCCATTTGCAAGAAATAAACAAAGGTACCATGCTACAAAAATAAGTTGTTTTCTATCATTTGAAAAAATTACATTTCTTGATGTTTTCTCGCTATCACGAACAGTTACCGACATAAATCATTATTGTCATATATCACCACCTATCAATGTTTCTTTATTCTCTTTCAAGGATTTGTTGCTACTTTAGTTGTAATTACCGCAACTAGCAACAACCATACAATAACATAATAAACCAAAATAATAAAGCAAAACAAAAAATAACCTTTGGTTTCTTTGAAGGGGGACTCCCACCACCTCCTTAGGCTCCTTCAACTCCTTCAACTGGCTGCTGCTACTCGTTCCTTTGCTCCTGTGGCCGTTGTGGTAGCTGCGGTGGCAGAATAGGATCGACCTGAAGTCATCCTCCTCCTTCACCTGGCTGCTGCTGCTGCTCGTTCATTTGCTCCTGTGGTGGCTGAGGTAATAGTGGTTGCGATGGCAGAACAAGATCGACCTGAAGCCCTCCTCCTTCGGTTGGCTGCTGCTGCTCGACCTCCTGCTCATGTGGCGGCTGAAGCTGAATAGATTATAACCAAACATATGATTTTATAAATTATGAGTATTTAAAATTTCAAAGGATTTGAAACTAAATAACTGATCAATTAGGAGACTAAATCAAACAGTTGAGGGGATAGAGATTAGAAAGTCTAAACAAACTAGTAGATCCTTGCCTCTCATTTCTTTACATTAAATAACTAATGATGCAATGGGTTGCAAGTGCACACAAAAACATCATAACAAGAAATACCAAAGCAATATCTTAATAAGAAAACAAAATCTCGTTGGTCCTATTTCTAAGATATAGTTTGATCTGGAATTGCATCTAACCGAAGCAGCGGGTGGTCTGTTGTTGTTGTCAGACTATACTAGCTCAAAACCCGTGTAATACACATGCTTTTGAAATTCATTTAATTATAAGTGAAAAATTATGTTACTTGCTATAGTAGAATTAATATGAAACCCAAGTCGTAAATACATAACTTCTCATTATGAGCAATTACACGCTTTAAAGCTTTAAGTCAATAAACATTGAGCCTCAAACTTAAGCTTTTCTTCCCACCATTGCCATTTACTCATTTAGATATTGCTAGAGATCGAACTGCTTGACCAGAAAAGACTTGCCTTCTTTTAATTTTCTTATACTCCTTAAATTATTGGTGAACCCAATGCGATTAAAAAAAAGGGATGTTGCAATAAAAATATAAACCGTCGACTATAAAGATGTATGAGGTTTTACACATTAAAATATAGTGACAAACCTTTCGTTCTCATTACTTCTGATTTGATATTGACCCTTATGTGATAAGACACAGTCACACAACCCAAATTATCCTATTTAGAACTCAGAAGTACATTTTTCAAACTTGCGGCCTTATGTATGTTTGTTCAATCCCAATATAGGGGGCCGCTTTTGGTGAACTAGAGAGAAAGACATACCGACATACTGCAAAAAGCTAAAAACATAATGTATCATGTAAACAACAAAAACATTTGCACAAGTCATTCTTCAAATGGTAGAAAGTTTTCCAATGGCTAATTTGTCTTAGACTTGAAGTCTTCTAAGTTAGAATATATCTTCAGCAGCTCTTCCAAAAATCCTTATCCAGCATAGTCTCAAAGCATCAGTGTTGACAAGAAACAAACCATCAGACAAAAAAAATTTATCACCCGCGGATAACTACAATTATATCCACTTAGGGATAGCTTTTGTTTAACGTCGAAACTGAACCAATTAACGTTGACATACACAACCATTTGCAAGAAATAAACAATAGGTACCATGCAACAAAAATAAGTTGTTTTCTATCATTTGAAAAAATTATGTTTCTTGATGTTTTCTCACTATCACCAAGAGTTACCGACATACATCATTATTGTCATCTATCACCACCGAGCAATGTTTCTTTTCTCTCTTTCTGGGATTTGTTGCTACTTTAGTTGTAATCACCGCAACTAGCGACAACTAGACAATAACATAATAAACCAAAATAATAAATCAAACCAAAAAACATACTAACCTTTGGTTTCTTTGAAGGGGGACTACCACTACCTTCTTCGGCTCCTTCAACTGGCTGCTGTTGCTCGTTCCTTTGCTCTTGTAGCGGCTATGGTAGTTGCGGTGGCAGAACATGATCGACCTGAAGCCCTTCACCTCCTTCACCTGGCTGCTGCTCGTTCATTTGCTCCTGTTGTTGCTGAGGTAATAGAGGTTGTTGTGGCAGAACATGATCGACCTGAAGCCCTCCTCCTTCTGCTGGATGCTGCTGCTCGATCTCCTGCTCATGTGGCGGTTGAAGCTGAATAGATTATAAACAAACAGATGATGATTTTATAAATTATGAGTATTTAAAATTTCAGAGGATTTAAAACTAAATCACTGATCAATTAGGAGACTAAATCAAACAGTTGAGGGGATAGAGATTTGATAGTCTAAACAAACTAGTAGCTCTTTGCCTCTCATTTCTTTACATTAAATAACTAATGATGCAATGGGTTGCAAGTGGACACAAAAACATCATAACAAGAAATACCAAAGCAATATCTTAATAAGAAAACAAAGCCTCGTTGGTCCTATTTCTAATATATAGTTTGATCCAGAATTGCATCTAACCGAAGCAGCGGGTGGTCTGTTGTTGTTGTTAGACTATACTAGCTTAAAACCCGTGTAATGCACGGGCTTTTGAAATTCATTTAATTATAAGTGACAAATAATGTTACTTGCTATAATAGAATTAATATAAAACCCAAGTCGTGAATACATAATTTCTCATTATGAGCAATTACACGCTTTTAAGCTTTAAATCAATAAACACCGAGCCTCAAACTTAAGCATTTCCTCCCACCATTGCCATTTACTCAATTAATTATTGCTAGAGATCGGACTGCTTGACCTGAAAAGACTTGCCTTCTTTTAATTTTCTTATACTCCTTAAATTATTGGTGAACCCAATGCGATTATAAAAAAAGGATGTTGCAATAAAAATATAAACCTTCGACTAAAAAGATGTATGAGGTTTTATGCATTAAAATATAGTTACAAACCTTTCGTTCTCATTACTTTTGATTTGGTATTGACCCTTGTGTGATAAGATACAATCACACAACCCAAATTATCCTATTCAGAACTCAGAAGTACATTTTTCAAACTTGCTGCCTTAAGTATGTTTGTACAATCCCAAACTTGTTGCCTTAAGACATACTGACATACTGCAAAAGCTAAAAACATAATGTATCATGTAAATAACAAAAACTTTAGCACAAGTCATACTTCAAATGGTAAAAAATTTACAATGACTAATTTGTCTAGATTTGAAGTCTTCTAAGTTAGAATATATCTTGAGCTAATCTTCCTAAAATCCTTATCCAGCATCGTCTCAAAGCATCTGTATTGACAAGAAACAAACCATCAGACAAAAAAAACTTTATCACCCTCGGATAACTACAATTATATCCACTTTGGGCTAGCTTTTGTTTAATGCCGAAACTGAACCAATTAACATTGACATACACAGCCATTTGCAAGAAATAAACAAAAGGTACCATGCTACAAAAATCAGTTGTTTACTACTATGGGCATGTCCATAGTTAGTTCTCTTTGTATAGTTTTTGTGTTTTAATATTTTTGCCAGTGTATTCCCCTTTACCAAAAAAAAAATAAAAAAAAAAATCAGTTGTTTTCTATCATTTGAAAAAATTACGTTTCTTGATGTTTTCTCGCTATCACCAACAGTTACCGACATACATCATTATTGTCATCTATCACCACATATCAACGTTTCTTTTTTCTCTTTCAGGGATTTGTTGCTACTTTAGTTGTAATTACTGCAACTAGCGACAACCACACAATAACATAATAAACCAAATTAATAAAGCAAACCAAAAAACATACTAACCTTTGGTTTCTTTGAAGGGGGACTCCCACCACCTCATTCGGCTCCTTCAACTGGCTGCTGCTTCTCGTTCCTTTGCTCCTGTGGCGGCTATGGTAGCTATGGTGGCAGAACAAGATCAACCTGAAGCCCTTCTCCTCCTTCACCTGGCTACTGCTGCCCGTTCATTTGCTCCTGTGGTTGCTGAGGTAATAGGACTGCAGTGGCAGAACAAGATCGACCTGAAGCCCTCCTCCTTCAGTTGGATGTTGCTGCTCGACCTCATGCTCATGTGGCGGCTGAAGCTGAATAGATTATAACCAAACAGATGATGATTTTATAAATTATGAGTATTTAAAATTTCAAAAGATTTGAAACTAAATCACCGATCAATTAGAGGACTAAATCAAACAGTTGAGGGGATAAAAATTTTAGAGTCTAAACAAACTAGTAGCTCCTTGCCTTTCATTTCTTTACATTAAATAAATAATGATGCAATGGGTTGCAAGTGCACATAAAAACATCATAACAAGAAATACCAAAGCAATATCTAAGATATAGTCTGATCCAGAATTAAATAACCGAAGCAGCGGGTGGTCTGTTGTTGTTGTTAGACTATACTAGCTTAAAACCCGTGTAACACACGGGCTTTTGAAATTCATTTAATTATAAGTATAAGTGACAAATAATGTTACTTGATATAGTAGAATTAATATGAAATCCAAGTCGTGAATATATAATTTCTCGTTATGAGCAATTACACGCTTTAAAGCTTTAAGTCAATATACATCGAGCCTCAAACTTAAGCATTTCCTTCCACCATTACCATTTACTCATTTAATTATTGCTAGAGATCGGACTGCTTGACCACAAAGACTTGCCTGCTTTTAATTTTCTTATACTCCTTAAATTATTGGTGAACCCAATGCGATTATAAAAAAAGGATGTTGCAATAAAAATATAGACCTTCGACTAAAAAGATGTATGAGGTTTTATGCATTAAAATATAGTGACAAACCTTTCGTTCTCATTACTTCTGATTTGGTATTTTGACCCAAGTGTGATAAGACACAGTCACACAACCCAAATTATCCTATTCAGAACTTAGAAGTACATTTTTCAAACTTGCTGCCTTAAGTATGTTTGTTCAATCCCAATATAGGGGTTCCCACATCTTCCAAAAATCCTAATCAAACATAGGGTCAAAGCATCTGTGTTGACAAGAAACAAAGGTTAAATCATGTGTATCTAAATAGTAAATATGACACTGAAAATCAACATTGTTGCACAACGAATGCATACGTATAAAGTAAATAAAAAGTTAAAAGACGTGACACTTAAATGTATTACTGGTTACCCTACCTAATAACAAATGCCAAAAGCAATTAACATTACAAGAAATCCCATACTTCAATGGGGTCCCGTTCCTACCAAATTTAAAACTGAAAGGTTCATTCATGCAAGGAATGAAAATGAAAACTACTAGCAAACTGATGGAATGGACACTTGTTTCACATATGTCGTAAAATAGAAGAAAAAAAAAATACTTACCAATTAATAAATAGTTGCACTTTATTTAGCCAATCCAAAGGCTTACAAATTAATGCATTTCATTTTGGTCACATTCGGAAGAAAAAAGTGGCTATTATTAAAGGAGTATAAAAATAACAAGATTTAAAAATAGTTTATTTAGTTGTAAGTTTCGAAGTACCGTTTCTACCAATTTGGATCTTGTTCATTTTAGATCTAAAGCAAAAGTAAAGAAATGAAAATTTACTACAACAAAAAGTGATAGCAGATTGAAAGAATGAAAACTTATGTAAAATAAAGGGTGAATGTCATAAAATCAAAAAGTTACTCTCACCAAAGCTAATAGACAACTCCACCTCTATTTAGCAAACTAGTCCCTAAAGGCTCACAAATGAGTGCATCTGCTGTGGCAGAAGAAGATGAAATATAGTGGTTTGTTAGAAGCAAAAAGATATATTTTTTTTTTTCCAAACTTCCTACATATGGTGGTTCACTGGTTCATTAGGTGACATAACATGTAAAATGAATCAGATTTACCTTATTAAATTTCCGAGACCACCTATTCCAACAACGACATAAAGGTTTGTTGCTTGTGTATCGTAAAATAAAAGCAAAAATGTAAATGGGTTTGAGCATGTGCTGTGTGAGTTTTGCCGTGACTTGTGTTTGACATTATTCTTTGGAAAGACAACATTGGTTGTGTACTCAACACTTGATGCTAACATATTGATGGTGGTGGTTCAACACTCAACAGTGGCCGGTAGTGGATGGTGACTTTGGTGTGTATGAGATTAGTTTTAAGAGGTAAGCAAATCAAAGATGAGAGAATTGGTTGTATCAATGTATGCCTATATAACATGTTTGTTGAATTGAGGGAGTAGTTGTGATATAAAAGATGGGTTGTTGATATTAAATTAGTATATTGAATTCTTTGCCTTGTAGAGTAATGGAGTATGACATAAGTAGAATAAGTTTGAAATATACTGATAGAAGTGTTTGCTTGTGGATAATGTAGTTGCCACATTCAATTCCTTGTTTGAATTCACTGAAATGAATCGGTGGTTGTGGAGGCATTAATTGATTGTGCATTAAATATCATACCAACTCAGTGTTAGGGTTGCAGATTATAGCAAATTTGACCACATGCAACACCGCTGAAAGAGTTTATACATATACTGAGACATTTCTGAGCTAATTTAAACTTGAACGTTCTCTGATGAATTAAGTTCCTCTCGAGGAATGCGCAGATATGTTTTCCAGACTTAACCACATTTTGATTTATTTGTTGAAAGTGAGCTTAATTATACCTCTAATTGAACTGTAAATGTATGTGAACTTATACCTTAAACTGGTTCTTGGATATTGAGAATGACCGAGTAAGGTGACTTGATAAATTTCAGAACCCCGAGGAGGCCATTAATTAAGGAACCAAAATAGGCATGCAGCCGTCATTTCACTAACTATATAACGAATTACAAACTTCTGCGACCATAACATATGCATAACCAAAACACCTTTTATTATTACTAAAAAATACTAGGGAATAGTGCAAAAAGCCTATCACTTTCACTTTTCTTTTGTAACAATAAACTTTTTTCCTATTAAACAAAAGTTTCTTAATGACTCTTATTATGTAAAAAACTTCTTAATGACTCTTATTGTAACCAAAAGCGACACGTGGCAACATTAATTAAGGGTTAATAGTCAAAAATATCTATTTCTGACCTTTTCTGTGTAATGATAAAGCTTTTAATTTTAAAATCTCACTCACACACACTTATCGCCATTGCATTTGGGCCCTTCACGCCGAACCTCTCAACCGTCGGACCCTCCACCGCCGACCTCACTTCCATAGATCCTCACCACGAAACCAAACTATCATCGAATAAAGCGTTGTCGTCATTGCCGATCTCAGCGCAGCATTGCTTTCTTGAACCGTTGTTACTTGCCGCTATTGATCTTAGTTTTGAGTTATATAATATGAGGTTTGGGTCTTTTCCATATAAATATGAGTTCTTTTTAAATCTTTAATCGAAGATTCTTTTTTTTTTTTTTTTTTTATTTAATATATGAAAATCCGATTTTAGTATTATTTATTAGATATGATATTTGATTTTAATATATGAAAATCCGATTTTTAGTGTTCTTTTTTAATATATCAAATATCGGATCTAATAAATAACACTAAAAATCGGATTTTCATAAAAAAGAATCTTCGATTAAAGATTTAAAAAGAAACTCATATTTATATGAAAAGACCCAAAACCTCATATTATATAACTCAAACGATCAATAGCGGCAAGTGAATAACTGGCTGGAAAAGCAGCGGCGCTGAAGCATCAAGAATGACGTCACAAAGGATGATGATATATAGTTTGGTTTTGATGAGGATCTATGGAAAGTGAGGTCGGCGATGGTTGAGGTCCGGCATGAGAGGTCCGGCGTTCAATGGTGTTGGCGATAAGATATGGTGGTGAGATGGAAAATTAAAGTTTATCGTCACAACAGAAAAGGAAAGTTCAGATATTTTTGACTATTAACTCTTAATTAACGCCACGTGTCGCTTTTGCAATAACAAGAAGTCGTTAAGTTTTTTACATAATATAAGTCGTTAAGAAACTTTTTGTTTAATAGGAAAAAAAGTTTATCGTAGTAAAAGAAAAGTGGAAATGATGGTGCTTTTTGCACAATTCGCCCAAAATACTAATAAGTGATCACAAGGATTTAAAAAAAAAAAAAAAAAAAAAAAAAACTTTGTGTGGTTCTATCAAGCGAACCTCTTACAACATAGATTTGAACTTGAATAAAATGTGACATCGTGTTTAATTTAATGTGAATATTCTTTTCAATATATAGGTATACACCAAATCACGAGTCTTTAAAATTCCTAGTAAAATCAACGTGTTATTTGAGGTTGCAGCTTTGCATTTAAGAAAGTATATAATTGTTCATAAAACAAAAATGATACAGTAGATTTTACAAATGTGAATTTGCAAATTCGAAAACCACAAAATCATATCTCAAAGAAACAAATGAAAAAGAGCAAAGGAAGCAAATTCTATTACAAAAGTTTGGAAATTAAAGGACGTAAAACAGTGCAACAAGGGATATATTATAGCGTTCTTTAGCAGCGCAGTAATCGATTATGACCTTTTTGTTTTCCAAACGCTAGAAACTGTTTTAGAAAAAAATTGATTGTCTAAAGGTAGTGTGGTATAGATGTCATCCTCACTACCAGTGTTTATCAAAATGAAACAAATAAATTGATGTCTTTTCCCTTTCATCTTTTACAAGTCTTTTATATGAAAGGAAAACAAAAGGATTTACTATATGTTATTTCAAATACATATAATGGCTTTAAATATTTGGCTATTACTACATAGTATCACCTCTGCACCATTCTCTACCATGTCAACCAATCAAATGTATCGGAGCGTCGAGGAGGAAACAAGCTCCTTAAAATTCGATATGACCATGAGCTTATCCGAATCCGTATAACCATAAGCTTCACAAAATCAATTATATCCTCTGTCACACTATTCATAAAGGACCAAAAATAGTTAGTCCTCATTGTTTGTACACATATAAATAATCGAGCCTCAATATAATACGCTCGTGCATACATACAAATATATGTGTTTAAGTACGCATATGTTTGTATACCATAAACACAGATAGATCAACATACGAAAAACAACTCAGCGAGCAATTTAAACCACCTTTTAATATGTATTATAACATCCAAGGTGCAAACTGATGAAGTTTCCAAAACTAACAACATGACCTAACAAATGTGTATACCACACACACAATCAACCACCATTAGCGTTAATCAATAACAAAACAAACCCAGCTAATTAAGGGGGTGTTTGGTATTGCTTTTTGTAGAAGGATTATGCGTTTTGAATAAACAGAATCAGTTGGTAAGAAAATGTGGGTGATTTTAGTATCATCAACTATTTTAATTAATTTCGATTTACTAGAGATCAGTGAAAATATATTAAGCTCGGATACGAGTTAGAGAAGTGTGGAGTGCACACTCGTTGAGCTAATATGTTTTCGCCCAGACAAAGATGCAAGGGTCAAGCGGTAGCGCCCCTTGCGGGGTAAAGGGGCAGAGCCCCTAAAGGGTTTTCACAAATCGGTATTAAGGGACTTAACAGTTTTTCCCGCCAAAACCCAACCGACATGTCTATTGGTGAAGGGTTGTGATTCTTCGGTTTTAACCGAAAATAACTGTTTTTAACTGTCATTTAACTGTCACATATGTCTGTTATTTAATAGACATATTTGGTCTCATAAGAACATACGAATTCACACAATTCTCTTTGTCTTGCTTTGTTCTCTTGTGCCTAGAAAGAAAGTGTTCTTCTCGAAGTATCCCGATAAGGATTTCTTGATACCCAGGCACCAATAGGGTCGAAATACTTTATACGAAAAAGAAACCTACACGATTCGTGAAGATATCCAAGATTATCATCACTCTAAACCCATTTTCTAACATAAAGTGTGATTTTAAAACATAGCATTTGGATTTGATTCTACCGATTAATATCACAATTGTTAAAATATAACTCAAACCGAAACTTATATTCTCAGGGACTAATGTAGTGCTTTATGTATTCTCAGTTTTAGCTTATTTAGAAGTTTGGTGATAAAGAGAAATTTGGTGAAAGATGGACGGGTGATTTGTACTTATTCTGGAAAGATGAAGCCAGCTTATGGTCAAGCCTATATAAAGTCTTAACCCGTTTTAGGGTTTTATTATTCATCTGCTTTTCTCTCTAAGATAAGATTGCAGTTAATCTTCTCTTAACCAAAACTTGTATCTGATTATTTCTGAGATTGCTTTAGAGTGATTGTGAGGAAGTTTGTATTGTAAAGACTATTGATAATTAGTCAATAGCCTTCCACCTGAGTAGCAGTGGGAAGGATTGTGTGGTATTGATCTGGTTGTGATTCTTGTGATATTTCTGGGTTCTTGAGGTTGTTCTGATTGAGATCAGTTACTGATTGATCTTTGTGGTTTTGGTTGAATAAAAGAAGTTGTTCTTGAATTTAGATTCAAGAGATCTGTTATTGGTTAATATTGTGTTTTCCTACATGGTATCAGAGAAAAGCTTTTGAATCTTACTCTAATCGGATTTTGAAAAACATTAGGGTTTCGAAAAATTTGGGGGTTTTTAAAATTGTATTGATTCAATTCAATTAACCGTGATTAATTGGGTTCTTTTGACTCTAATTGGCTGGTTCTTGATCGTTTTACAAAATGCCTAGTTTTTTGAAAAATTAGGGTTTGGTTATTTTTGGGGATTTGATCTCTGGCCTCGATTGGTGGTTGGTTAAGCGTTCTTGGTTGATTTACTGGTGTTTTTGGTAAATCTTTGTGGTTCTTTGGCTGTTTCCCTAATTCTTGAAAATTAGGGTTTGGAGATTCGATTGATTATGAGTTATTGGTGTTGGTTGGGTTGTGATTCTTGACTAAGTGAATCAAGATCATAACCTGTGTTCTTGTTCCGCTGCTTATTGGATTCTTGCGTGCTCTGTAACACCTCTCACGCTCTCTTTTTTAAATTATGTTTTATTTTCTTGCATTAGATTGCTGGAGGATAGGATTTGGGATTTTGGAAGTTGAGATTGGTTGATTGTAGTGTTTAGGGTTTTTTGTTTTTATTTTTCTTGTTTGTGTGCTTGTGTGCTCCCTTGACCTACCACCCTGAGTGGCAAGGAAAACCTGAGAACTACCTTCTTGACCCTTTTTGAGTGTTTGTGTGTTTCTTGGTTTTTTCATCATGTCTGTGCATAATTCTGATGATAGTTATGTTCATAATTATTATAATGATGAGGATGATGTTCCTATTACTCTTATTAGTAAACTGGACCTTAGTCATCCTCTTCATTTGCATCCTAATGATTCAGCTACCTTGACTGTTGTTTCTATTAAACTTAAGGGGACTGAGAATTATAATGTGTGGTCTTGTGCTATGTTGTTGGCCCTTGAGGGTAGAAATAAAACTGGTTTTATAGATGGTACTTGCAAAAGATCGTATGTCGATGAAGTCTTAAGTAGACAATGGGATAGGGTTAATGCTGTTGTGTTGGGATGGATTTTAAACTCTATATCAGAAGAATTTTTTTTGGGTCAAATCTTTTCTAAAAAAGCTTCTGATGTGTGGTCTGAATTAAAAGAAACTTTTGATAGAGTTGATGGTTCAGTTACTTTTAATCTGCATCATAAAATCAATTCTTTATCTCAAAATGGTTGTTCTATTGCTGAATACTTTAATAAACTGAGCACTTTGTGGAAACAATTTGATGCTTTGATACATTTGCCTAGGTACACTTGTCATGCTGCTGAAGATTTTAAAAAACATAACCAGTTAATGAAACTCATGCAATTTTTAATGGGTTTGGATGATTCTTATATGCAAATAAGGAGTAATGTGTTATCTAGAGATCCTCTCCCTGATGTGAAAGGGACATTTGCCATTATTTCTAGTGAGGAGTCTCACAGATCTGTGTTTACTGGTTCAGTTGGTGGGACTTCTAACAGGAGTCAACTATGTTTAACTCCAGTGTGCCCAATAGGGTTAATTCTCAGAGGCCCCCATCCTCTGGTAATTACTCCAGGCAAAATAATACCACTAGGTCTAGTGATAATAGAAGGACTGCTGGTGGTCCTGTCTTTGTTTGTGAACATTGTGGCTTTAATGGACATACTGCTGATAGATGCTTTAAACTCATTGGGTACCCTGCTGATTTTGGAAAGAATAAAAGGACTAATACTAGTAATAATAATCAGGGTGCTCAGAACTTTAACAAAAGGTTTATAAATAATAACAACTCTGTTGGCTCTAGTTCCACTTCTACTTTTTCAGATGACCAGATTTCTAAACTGATTTATTTGATTAAATAAAATTCTAATAATGTTGATGGAAATGGGAAAGGAGTACATGCCAATATGGCAGGTATTGTTTTAAACAATAGCAAGTTCTTTAATCAAAATTTTGAAAGGTTTTTTTGTAATAATAGTAAGTTTAGGTATGCACTTGTTGCAGCTGGCTTATTGTTGATTCTTGTGCTAACCAGCATCTTACATATACTGATAAATGCTTAGTTAATGTGATTGATATTTCCAAACTTGGAATAAAAGTTTCTCATCCCAATGGGACTGAGGCTTTAATCACTAAGGTTGGCAATATGATTCTAACTAAACATTTAACATTCTATGATGTGCTGGTTGTTTCAGAATACTGTGTTAGTCTAATGTATGTTCATAAAGTGGCTAGAGACAGCAAGTTTGTTATTGCTTTTGATGAGTCACAATGTTATGTTTTACCCCAGGATTTGAGGGGAATGAATGTGCTAGGGATTGGTAAACAAAATGATGGATTGTATTACTTTGATGGAAATCAAGGTACTGACCTAGGATTTGAGAATTCTAGCCCCACTTGTAATTTAACCAAAGACTTATGGCATTGCAGGCTTGGTCACCCTTCTGATCAGGTCTTGTCTGTTTTAAAAGGTGAAATCTTTTATGAAAATAAAATTGAAATTGAACCTTGTGAAGTCTGTCAAAAGGCTAAACAAACTAGAGAGTCTTTTCCTTTAAGTGACCATAAAACCACAAGTCTTGGTGATATTGTTCACCTTGATCTTTGGGGTCCTTAAAGAGTTAAAAGTAAAGAAGGATACAGATTTTTTCTAACTATTGTGGATGATTTCACCAGGGCTGTTTGGTTTTATCTGCTTAAATATAAGCATGAGGTGTTTGATTGCATTCAATTTTTTTATAATCTGATTAACACACAGTTTGAGAAGTGTGTTAAGATTTTTAGAAGTGATAATGGAACTGAGTTTGTTAATATCAGTTTAATAGATTCTGTGAAGATAAAGGCATTGTGCATCAAACATCTTGTGCTTATACTCCTCAACAGAATGGGGTTGTAGAGAAGAAACATAGGCATCTTTTAAATGTGGCTAGATCCCTTATGTTTCAGGGGGGATTACCTCTATTTTTGTGGTCTGAATGTGTTCTAACTGCCACTTATTTGATTAACAGATTACCTTCCTCAGTGCTGAATGGAGAGTCTCCATTTAATCTTGTTTTTAAATGAAAACCTGACCTAAATCACTTAAGAATGTTTGGTTGTTTATGTTTTGCTACTATTCTTACCAGTCATGATAAGTTTAGTAGTAGAGCAGAAAAATGTGTTTTAGTTGGGTATTCTAATTTTCAAAAAGGCTACAAGCTTTATAGTCTTGAAAGGAAACAATTCATCTTTTCTAGAGATGTAAAAATTTTTGGAAAAGTTTTTCCTTTCAAGATTAAAACTCTTCTCTGCTCGACCTCTCGTCGAGTCTAAACCATGTTAATTTCTTTGATGAAATTGCTAGTGAAGACTCGACACACCCAATGATGACAATGAGCTAAAAGGTACCCTATGGGTAATATAAATCAAAGTGATCATCATTTGGGTGATGGTAGCTACTCCGACACTTGGATGGCCCAACAATTGACCAAAGAGAGAATGAATTGGGCATTCTCACGGTTCCAATGAGGCTACCGGTCTTTGGTGAGAGGTCGCAACACCAAGTGATGTGAGTGCTTCTGAGGGTGACTTTAGTTCCTCTCCTGAACAAGCAGCAGAAGTTGAATTTCATAATATTGGCCAAAACTCTTTAAAAAGAACTGGTAGAACATCAAATTTTCCTAACAAATATAATGATTATATTGTTGATTCTAAAGTTAAATTTGATCTTGAAAAATTTGTGACTTATGCTAAACTCAAAAATGATACTTTATGTTTTGTTATTGAATTAAATAAAAGTTTTGAGCCTAAAAATTATTGGGAGGCTTGTATGTACCTGGGTTGATGCAATGAATAATGAGATGGAAGCTTTGTATAGAAATGACACTTTTGAACTTGTTAAGTTACCTGAAGGCAGAAAGGCTATAGGTTGTAAATGGGTTTTTAAGATAAAATATAAATCAAATGGTGAGGTAGATAGATATAAAGCTAGACTTGTGGCTAAGGGCTTTAATCAGAAAGAAGGGGTTGACTTTGATGAAACATTTTCACCTGTAGTGAAAATTGTTACAGTTAGATGTCTCATTAATTTAGCTGTTCAACAAAGTTGGCCTATATTTCAGCTTGATATCAATAATGCCTTTCTATATGGTGATCTACATGAAACTGTCTATATGTCTTTGCTTGATGGTTTCTTTAATGCTAATGATAAGAGAGTTTGTAGACTGAAAAAGTCTTTATATGGTTTAAAACAAGCACCCAGACAGTGGAATGCTAAGTTAACCAGTGCTTTGCTTGAGAATGGTTTCATACAAAGTGAAAGTGACTATTCCTTGTTTGTCAAGAATGATTCAGATAATATTGTTGCTTTACTTGTGTATGTTGATGATATTATTGTTACTGGTAATAACTTGGCTGAGATTGAAAGTTTTAAAGTGTTTCTTAAGTCTAAATTCCAGATTAAGGATTTGGGTAAACTTAAGTACTTTTTGGGAATTGAAGTGATTGAAACTGATAAGGGTTTGTGTTTAACTCAAAGAAAGTATTGTTTAGATTTACTTTCTGAATTTGGTTTACTGGCTTGTAAGCCATCTGCTTTCCTTTAGAACAAAGTGTTTCTATTTCTAATGAACCTACTACTACTGATCCTGTTTTGGACAATATAACTGAGTATCAAAAGGTTATTGGGAACTGATACTTAACACATACTAGGCTTGATATATCATATGTTGTACATTGTTTGAGTCAGTTCATGCATAAACCACTTAAGTCTCATCTTAAAATTGCACTTAAGGTTCTAAGATATCTAAAGGGGTCTCCTGGAAGAGGAATTCATATTGTTAAAAGCTCTTTTGAAAATCTTGAGACTTATGTGGATGCAGACTGGGCCAAGTGTGTTGTTACTAGAAAATTAGTTACAGGATTTTGCATTTTTCTTAATGGTTCAGTGGTTTCATGGAAAAGTAAAAAACAAAACACCCTTTCTAAGTCTAGTGCAGAGGCTGAGTATAGAGCAATGGCCTCTGCTACTTCAGAAATTGTTTGGGTCTTGAAAGTTTTGAAAGACTTAAACTAGGAACATTTTCTGCCTGTCAAAATGTTTTGTGATAGCCAGGCTGAAATTAAAATTGCTGCTAATCCTTCCTTTCATGAAAGGACTAAACATTTGGAAATTGATTTACATTTTGTAAGAGAAGATTTTGGCTGGTGTTATAAAAACTGAAAAAGTTCAGTCTGTTAATCAAACAGCTGGCATTTTTACTATAAACTTCAACATGAGAAACTGGTTTCTAAACTTGGTCTTTTTTATGTGTTTCAGGTTTGAGTTAAGGGAGGATGTTAAAATATAATTCAAACTGAAATTTATATTCTCAGGGACATGTTGTGCTTTATGTATTCTCAGTTTTAGCTTATTTAGAAGTTTGGTGATAAAGAGAAATTTGGTGAAAGATGGACGGATGATTTGTGCTTATTCTGGAAAGATGAAGTCAGCTTATGGTCAAGCCTATATAAAGTCTTAACCCGTTTTAGGTTTTTATTATTCATCTGCTTTTCTCTCTAAGATAAGATTGCAGTCAATCTTCTCTCAACCAAAACTTGTATCTGATTGTTTCTGAGATTGCTTTAGAGTGATTGTGAGGAAGTTTGTATTGTAAAGACTATTGATAATTAGTCAATAGCTTTCCACCTGCGTAGCAGTGGGAAGGATTGTGTGGTATTGATCTGGCTGTGATTCTTGTGATTCTTGTGATATTTCTGGGTTTTTGAGGTTGTTCTGATTGAGATCAGTTACTGATTGATCTTTGTGGTTTTGGTTGAATAAAAGAAGTTGTTCTTGAATTTAGATTCAAGATCTATTATTGGTTAATATTGTGTTTTCCTACAACAATAAAGTTACTGTTGGCTAATCAGACTATTACATGACATAAAATGTAATCACAAAAGGCATCTATCAAACAAACAAACATATAACAAAGCAAATCTTATTATAAAGTGTACCGGTATTTAATTAGTTTGTTAAAGATATGTAAAAGAGGGAGTACTTGGTGATAATTAACTATGCGTGCAGTAGCCTTTTAATTCTGGTAGATGAAGGTATTAGCCACATGCTTTTAATACTCTTGTAAAGTTGCAGTCATAGTACGTACAGTCGTTGTGGTCACAATAACTATGTAATGTCGCACTCATAGTTATTGTGGCTAAATATGTAACCACATTAACTAGGTAATAGTAGCTTTAATTTCATGACAACCCAAAACACGTTCTATAATGATACAACAATTTATTTCATGATAAATAGAAGTATGTAATGTTGGTTTTATATGGTTTTCAATAACCTGTTTTAAAGAAAATGAAGCCGTTAAATGAATTCAGTATAGATCCTCATTATATTTCGTGGTTTGTTGATTATTTGATCATATGGATCCTCATTTGACACAAAAGTGTTTACGATGTCAGTTGTGTCTTGCAAACTTCACGTATCAACTTTCAAGTTTCAAATTTAAACTGGTTACATGATTGTGGTCGTTTTTCTATGAGTAGGCTCTCATTGAACTTGACGTTCATGATTTCTCAATCTGAAAGGTGTTCGGGATTTCCACTAAGGTAGTTAGTTCTTGTATCGCCCAAGACATCAATAGTTCACAACTTGAGTTATTAATGCCAATCTTGACAATCTATTAGAGAAAAAAAATAATTCATAAAGGACACTTGATACATGATTATTGATATTTTTGCAGTAGCTGCATTATACTGTAGGCATGTAAAATTAAGCAAAGTTCTTTACTCTTATGATCTCTGCTCTTCTCCTGGTACAGAAGTATGTCCCCCATCCATGTTATTGTGTTGACTTTTCAGTCATTTTTCCTGTTAGTCAAACAGCTTATAGTTCAGTCATTAACGGGGGTTGTGGTTTAAGATATCGGCATAGACATAGGAAGCAGTTTCTCGTTGGTGCCTTATATTACAGTCGGGTGTGATCTTATTACTTTTAGTCTTAATAGACTATGCACATCCTATAATACTAAACCCGTCAATGGATCCCATGTACAACCTTGGAAGTGAACGATTGCGACAAGTCAGTAATACATGCTACAAAACAAAGCTAGAATAAAGCTCTTACAAAAGTTTTTATAAAGGGATTCATTAGAATCATATTGATGTTATCCTCACTACCAGTGTTTATGTTTGTGAATTTTAATAAGTCATGGAGAGTATAGACAAATAACAACAGCATGTGCAGATGGACCAGAATTCATTACACAATGTCCACTTAGACGGGGAGCAAGTTACACGTGCAGATGGACCAGAATTCATTACACAGCATAACTATAATCACCAGAGTCGCATTACTACAAAATAAATCCATAAAGATGATAAAGTAAATATATTGCATGTCCATGGTTGCATATAGGGGTGTTTATCGGTTCGGTTATCGGGTTATTCGGTTTATTCGGTTCGGTTAGTTCGGTTAATTTTTTTTTCTGGGTATAACCGAAAACCGAACCGAACCGAAATCAAATTTGATTCAACCGAACCGAAAACCGAACCCCTATAACCGAAAACCGAACCGAATAACCCGAATTACATAATTTTAATTATTATTTTTTAATTATATATATTTTTAGCACATAATATTTTTTTCAAGCTTAAATCATGTTATATTTATACTAAAAAGAGAGTTCTAGTGATTTTTTTTCATATATATACATAGGAAAAATATATATTTTATATGAATTCGGATTTCGGTTCGGTTTTCGATTTTCATTGCCATAACCATATCCAAACCGATAACCAAATATTTAGTTCGGTTCGGTTACAAATTCGGTTCAGTTATTTTCGGTTCGGTTCGGTTTCGGTTTTCGGTTACTGTGGATATTACCCAATCCGTGAACACCCCTAGTTGCATAACCAAGTTTAAGTTCTAGACTTCTAGCTAAAACGATAGGAATATGTGCAGGAGGTGTCGAAAAAGAACCCAACAAGATCAGCCCATGGACCTTGTTTTGTATGCGCAGGAGGTGTCGAAAGCAGCAGCAGAAGCCCGATAGAAATAAAAAAATTTGTAAAGTATCAACTTTCAATTGAAGAAACCCAAAATACTGGCCCCCATGTTAACATATACAGTTAAACCACAATATGGTTTACGAAACAATCGTGGGTGGGGTTATTTCAAGTTTGGTACGTCTGCAGCTCGAGGCCTGTAGTATTTTCTAACTTATGGATACGGCTGGTGTCATAGGGTCGTCACCAGACAGTAGTTTAGACTCGCAAGATATTCACCAGGTTAGGATCTCTTCTAGAACCGATGATGCTAAGAAGCTCACAGGCTTCCTGATCTCATGGACCCAAGAGAAGCTGGGAGTAATGCCATTATCTAGATCAAAAAGTGACGGTTATGATCCATTGGGTGTGGAAGATAGTGACAGGTCCCGTCTCGGCTGCTGCAAAGGTTAGGAAACTGGAGTGGACGACTCTTTGGTGGTGAACAAGACGACATGAATGCATGATTCAGCATGTCATCTTCAAACTAACTTAACGATGCTTTATTCTTGTGATGTTAATTTATAATACTACCTATTCATGTTAGGTTCAAGAAACAAAAGTTAATTGACTATGCACACCCTATAATGCTAAACCCGTCAATGGATCCCGGGTCCAACCTTGGAAGTGAACAATGGCGACAAGTTAGTAATACATGCTACAAAACAAAGCTAGATATAATATCACCATCCACTGGTAAAGCTTTTATCAAAGCTTTTATAAAGGGATTCATTAGAATCATTAATCATATAGATGTCATCCTCACTACCAGTGTTTATGTTTGTGAATTTTAATTAGTCATGGTGTATAGACAAATGACGACGGCATGTGCAGATGGACCAGAATTCATTACACAATGTCCACTTAAACAGGGAGCAAGTTACCCGTGCAGATGGACCACAGAACTCATTACACTGCATAACTAAAATCACCATAGTCGCATTACTACAAAATATATCCATAAAGATGATAAAGTAAACATATTGCATGTCCATGGTTGCATAACCAAGTTTAAGTTCTAGTTAAAACGATAGGAATATGTGACATGACGAACCTCCATATATGCCAAATCTTTAATAATCCGCAAACAAGTTAATAAGAACATCAGAAATAAACACATTTGATAATCTGCAAAAGCATATATAAAAACTAAGCAAAAGGATGAAAGACAACATATCACTGGCCCAAGTGCTCAGGTATCCAAGACCAACTCATTTTTACGTTTATTTATGTGTTGATACGTTAATTTGTTTGTCTAATTCCAAGACTTGTTATTGTTGATTGCTTGTAGGATGTTTCTGTGAGAGTTTGCTGTAAGAAGTCGTTATAATTGGAGCTTACTGATAGACACTTTGATGTGACAACTATTGAGTTTACTTCATATGCCGTCGACACTAAGGTGAACCATGTCCAATCAATCTCCTCGATTTGTTACAAAAAGTCAGCAACTCTATTGTCTGTTGACTAATCCACTGTGGAAATTAATAGGTAATATTCTTATTCGGTTATTCCTAACTATACGATAACACCCCTGATAAAAGAGTAAAGTGAAACCCTGCCAACTATAGATATTGCATGTTTAAAAGACAACGGAAGTAAGATATTGATAAAACTCGAAAATCAAAAGGCTCTTTACAAGTTTCTACAGTAGTTGGGCAGGACTAATACTATAGATGTGAAATTTGCAATTAAATTGCTGACTTTGTGGAACTTAATGAGGAGAGAGAGGAGATAGTTGGTCGTCTTAGAATTGACTGACAGAAGCATGATTGAGCTACAAGCCTCCACCATCAAAATTAAACCAACGGGTAGGAGCATTGATCTTGTTGAGAAGAAGAAAGTGGCGAAACAAGGCAGAAGTTGTATACAGAATTGTCGTACTAAACAAAGGTACAAATTTCGAACTGAATAGTAGAAAGATTTGCAACACTAATATACAAGAAACTAATGGACCTAAAACATTTATAATACTAGTAGTAAAGCATATGGTATTTGCAAAACAAAGCATGTAATTCAGCAGGGACTAACAACAGATGTTAAGTTTTGCGAGGAATGCAAAAAGGAAAGAAGCCAAACATTAATATAATGGCGTAATTACAACTATGTACAGATATTATCATCTGAATTTCGTTATTATATGTCAAAAGGTTATTAAATAGAAGACATAGTGGGTGTTTGGCATTGCTTATTTTTTCTGTTTTTCTGCTTTTTTTTAAGCAGAAAAGCAGTTTTAGTATCCAAACACTTTCTCATAAAAGCAGCTTTTTTATAAACAAATCCAAACACTGTTATTAAAAGTACATACTTATTATTAAGCAGCTTTTAAGTGTATTTATAAAAAAGTTATCAATCCCAAACACCCTCATAAATAAACTGGTGTATAAGGGAGTGTTTGGATTAAGGGTTTAGGAAAAAAAAAATACCTAATTGTTTGAAGTGCACTTTTTCAAACCCGGAAGACCTTCATCAGCAGCAACAGGAGCACTTTCATCAACAACAGCCAAAGAAGCATTGAGAGATTTGAGAGCTTCAAGCAATCTTTTACTATCAGCAAGTTTTTCTTTCTTTTCATCAAGAACTTTTTGTTTCTGAGCTAAGATCTTCTTGTTCTCAATAAGTACAAGCAATGGGTCTTTCTCTTTGGGTTTGGTATCATATTCCAAGAGCCACATGTCGATAAGCTTATTCTTAGCATCAAATTCCCCTGCAATCTTCAAAGTATCCTTAATGTAGCTTGTATCCATTCCTAAAGCCACAAGTTTTCGAGCCTTTTTTATATTCTCTTCAGCAACCGGCTCTTTGTACGGAAGCACGTCGAGGGTTGGACAATCTGGTGAGCATTTGCCCTCCGGACACATAACACACTGGTACTCCATTTTTTGCTCTTTTTCTTCTCTCTCTATCACAATAGCCCCTAATCTTTATATACCAACAAACCCTATATATATCATGACCCAGGTGGTGCTGGTTATGGGTCAATGGGCCTGATTCAATTTATAAAAAGTTCTTTTTTTTAGCCCTTTGTTAAAATTTTGGACCCAATAATGAAAGCCCAGAATATATATCATTAACTAACTAAGGTGTTAATCGGGTTAATTCGGTTAAAAAAACATTTTAGGTCAACCCGAGAACTGAACCGAACCAAATTCAAAGTCGGTTTTCGGTTCGGTTCGGTTGAATTCTAATTCGGTCCTGTTCTTAGGTTGAATCGAAAAACCCGAATTTCACTATTTAAAAATAAAGAACTAATAATTACATAGATATTTAACAAAAAAATATATTTCAAACATAAAAAGTGTTTTATTATATTATATGATAACTTTTTAATAGTATTTATTTATAAATAAATATACATAAAAATATATAAATATATAAAAATATATATATTTATTTGAATTCAGTTTTCGGTTCAAACTGCGAAACCCATATCCAAACCGAGAGCCGAATTAGTAGTTCGGTTCGGTTCGGTTTTAGCAAATTCAGTTCGGTTATTTTCGGTTTGGTTAGATTTCGGTTTTCGATTTATTCGGTCTTTTTGGTTTTTTCGCTCACCCCTATCACTAACTCTAACGTTCCTTGTATAAACAAAAAGGTTAAGGACCTATTAGGAATTACATATTTAAGATCAAAACAATATATGTTTTCCTTCCTAGGTACCCTAACCTGTATATACTTTTTATTAGGCATCTGAAAATCAGGTGACAACACCACACACTCAGTTTCACCAAAAAGTACCTAGTTTTTCTTATCACACATTTGAGAAACACTGAATAAATTGTACTTTAGTCCCTGTACCATATAGACCTTTTCAAAGTCTAATGTCCCAGTTCGGATTGTGCCTCTGCCAAGTATCTTTCTTCCCTTTGGTTCATTGCCAAATGCCCATATCCTCCATCAAAAGCTTCAAAATCCTCCGTGTTGCTCCCATCCCAAGTCATGCGCCCAGAGCAACCACTATAAAAATTCCTTTGTCTTTAGCTCATCTTGTAGATTGCCCCGCATATGAATTTAAACAAATTAGTTCTTTCATGGACCCAAGTCAATCTTGACTTGGGTCTCGCCATGCATTAATATAATCAAATTTATTTAGGTCCATTGATGCACAGTTGACATGATGTAAAACCTTGGTCTTAGGCTTCCATTGCCAACTAGCTGAGGTCTTAACAGCATAAAAATGATTTCCAATAGTAAACCCTAGAGGACCTAATTTGGCTTTTTAATATTTAGTCGGCTAGTAGAAATTAGGCCATTAAAGTTCAGTTTCTAGATCACAAGCTCTGATATTATTGGGTTTATTGATTTGATGAAACAAAACAAGAAGAATGAAACAAGAAGAACTCAAAGTGACAAAGATGAAACCTACAAAAGATGGAAGGACTTGCTTGTAAAAGAAGATTTATTATTTAGTCCTTCATAGTATTTTGTAAACCCTAATCCTCTAGTATATAAAGAGGACATGTGGTGTAAGTTTTATATACAAGTCTTCCAATATGTAGACGAATAGTAAAGGTGTGTGTGTGTGTTCTAGGCGCCGTTCATTGTAAACGCCTAGAACTAGTTATCCCTAAGATCCGAGATGGCTTAGATCCCCGTTATGCTTAGGTAACATGTTGTTATTCTGATCAAATAATAATTGGGGAGATGATGATGAAAACCTTGTGTCAATAACAAAGTGTTATTATGTTTATTCCGCTATGCAATGTTATATCTTTGTTATTGTTAAACCCTAGAGGCTCATAAACGATCACGAAACTATCTTTATCACGTTTTTAGTTTCAACAATTGGTTTCAGAGCAATAGAAACTTCCCCTTGAGTGGTGCATGAAAATCAAATGATTCTTCAAATCCGTAAGCTCCATGTAATGATCACATGTGAAGAAAACCAAATATAACGAATTTGATGAAGAAGTAAAATAACCCAAACTTGTATCTTATGTCTTGTTTATCCACGTGACTGGACGATACCAACCAATGTATAAGGAGACCGCAATCTCGACGATAATCACCGAGCACAATAACGTCACTCCTTTAAGTGTTATGTCAATTCTTCGTCACAATCATCAAGCACGAACAAGTTACTTTTAAACGATTCCGCAATTTAAAATATAATAAGAACACGCATCCAAGTAATTCCACTTCACCTTCAAATAAGTGATAAATAATCGTCTTCGTAATCAATTATGCAATAAATCCAAAAACGAGCCTTTTTAAAAATTTTAAGAACAAATAACCAAACTCCTTTTGTGTGTGTGAACCAATCTCGTGTGTGTATCGCCAAAATTCTCAGTACCAAAAACTTACAACTTCCCATCAATTCCAAAAATATACGAGAACCAAAAATAAGTTCTATCCGATATCGATCAAAAGCGGTAGTGGAAAAATACTCCTGACACCACAAGCAAGATTAACCGGATCTTGACAATGTAGAAACTTAAATCAAACAAAGAGTAACAACCAAGGAGTAACATTAATGATCTAATAAGCATCTAAAAAAAAAAAAAAAAAAAAACTCCTTAGTAGTTTTAACGATTATATCACAAACCTCCAAACCCGAGCAGTAGTAGAACTTGACATGCAATCTCTAAATACCAATTAAATTGTCCCACGTCCATTTATAATATATAGCTTCTAAAGGTCCACAAAACCAACTCTTACTAGCACCAAAAATAGCCAGGTCATAAACCCTTCGAAACCATCTTCGTCTTGTCGCAAAACCCGGACAACTAATATATATGAGCATCATTAAACTTGAATCTTGATAGCATCGACTAAACATGCAAACCTTTAGACTATCATGTGCTCCATTATCCATTCTTTTATTAACCTCGTTATGAAACAAACCCAACAAGTCGACATACAAAATCACCGCCAATCACAACGGAATCGAATCGAGAGCGCCCAAGGATTAAAACAATATCACCATTCAACCGACTTCGCGATACTATGCAATAAGAGATCCATTTCGTGTTCGATTCTAACAACTCACTCCTATTCGCAACTTTAACCACAAACAATAACCAATTATAGTAACGAAATTCTTGGATCAAAACAGCATGTAGCAACA
Organism: Chrysanthemum lavandulifolium; assembly: GCA_022545495.1. NCBI lineage: Eukaryota > Viridiplantae > Streptophyta > Magnoliopsida > Asterales > Asteraceae > Chrysanthemum > Chrysanthemum lavandulifolium. Next base: position 105,058,294 of record CM040239.1, on the reverse strand, counting down.
ACAGTGTCAAAAAGATAAAACCCTTAACACATGAAGAATGATTTTCTAACCCATCATAAAAGACGCAGCAAGTAGATGGAATAAAATAATCAATTTCGTAAGTTTACTACACCCACAATTTATCAATTAGTAAGGCAAATCATTGAGGTGTTGCCATAATTTAGCAATCACCCATGATAAAGATACAAATAAATCAATAAAGATTCCACCGCCTATTGTTGTATCAATATGAGGATTGGCAACATGCACATAATTATCTTTAAGAGAAACCATAAAATCAATACTAGGTATCTTTAATGTTTCAAATCAAGAATGATGATACCTTGCACAAGAAGACAAACCAATATGAGAACCAAAACCTTAAAATTCGAAAATTAAACCTTTGTCAATGACCATATTCGTGCAACCTATAACTTTGATTGAAAGCTCACATCGACGATCCTCCGGTGAAAAGTTAGATGGGTATATAGAGAATTTCCACCAAAATTTCGTCACGATCCATCGCTAACGAAAAAGTTATGATCGTTTCAAACAATAGCAGAAACCTATACGAAAAATTCAGATTCGAATTTTGTCTTCTTTTCGCCATTCTTTGACCTTGCGAATCCCTAGGTAACGAGCTCCCCAAGCTCGATACCAATTGTGGAGTTGTTAGACTCCTTGAGATCGTTTTGAGCCTTAGGGTTTAACAATAACATATACATATGCAGCGGAACAATAAAGAACAATTATGTTATTGACACAAGGTTTTTCCACATCTCCCCAATTATTATTTGATCAGAATAACAACGTGTTACCTAACTATAACAGGGATCAAAGACACCTTTGATCTTAGGGATAACAAAACTAACTCTAGTCTAGGCGTTTACAAGAACACACACCCTAGACACACACACACACACCTTTACTAGACGTCTACATATTGGAAGAATTGTATGTAAAACCTACACCCTATGTCCTCTTTATATACTAGAGGATTAGGGTTTACAACTCTACAAAGGACTAATAAGTAAATCTTCTTTACAAGCAAGTCCCTCCATCTTTTGTAGTTTTAATCTTTATCACTTTAAGTCCCTTTGTTTCATTCTTCTATTTACTTTGTCTCATCAAATCAAGAATCCCAAACATACTTGTTGATCCCAGTTGAGCAAACGATCTAATATAGAAACTGACTTAAACAAAGACTTATTAAGTATCACGCGGAATTTAATACTTAATCTTAAGAAGAACAACAATGAATATTCAACACCTCAATATTATTATTAATACGAATACTCTAACCAAGATTAGGGTTTTACAACCTTGAAGTGTATCGACCTTAGATATAAAACATATGTATATCTAATCTAACCTAGGACCTCCTTTTATAGGCTAATGAGTCCTTTACATAATACAACACGTAACCTACAAGATAAATATCTTTTCCATATTTATCTAATACAAAATATTAAACCGACTATATAAGACTAGTAGTGGTTACAATACAATATCCGTGGTTACACAATACTACTAGCCGCGGTTTCTCATCAGCAGTGGATTCATTCTTCTGTTCGTGGTTTCAACAACTCTGTCCGAGGTTCCAACACTTAGAATAATTCATGATCCAAGGAACCTAAAACCCAACAATCCTCCCCTAAATTTGATACATTCAAATAGAATTCTCAAGTTTCTTTTAAGCTCAAAACATCTGAATTGGAGGATGTAGCCAAACACTTACTTGTTTTAAGAATGTTCTCATACTTCAGCAACAAATTGTAAGCTTGACCATCATAAGGCATCAACATCTTCAAACCACCAGGCTTCGCCATCTGAGCAATAACTCCTGGATAATTATTCAATTTGGGATAATCACCTTCTACAAGCATATGAATAACTACTCCGCATACGCTAACACATGAACTCCACAAGTTTGATATAAAACCATCTTGTAACATGACCATTGTAGAGTCCTTTCCATTCGTGTTCATTATGAGTTGGTTCAAACAAAATCTTCAAGTGATGATAAACAAGTCTCTCATGATAGTCATCCGATGTATACTACCAAACTTATTCTTGTAAAGCTTCCAAAGATTCATTAAATCATCTCTATCCGTGTATTGAAGCATTTGTGAAAATTTATAAAACTCGTAAACTTCATTATTAAGTCTTTGAATTTTCCAAACCTTCACTTCCATTAAGCTCAAATGCATAAGAGATAATTTGATAACTATCTTCAATCTCTTTAATCTTTTAGAACCGATGTCTCCTGAATCTCATATTTTCTCTTTAGATTACTTTTAATCCACTCTTCATCTTTTTCAGGATCTATAGGAGTAAAATTCTCATTATTAATCCTCATACACATCAGATAAAGCTCATGGATTCTTTCAAATGAACATTTACTAAGATTGTCAAGAATATGTATGCCTCAATTCTTAATAATCTTCATCAATACATTCCTCATCTCACAAATTATAGGAGGTTTCTTTCTTATAACTTGCTTCTTTTCCTTACTAATCCTCCTTGCCGATTCACCCAAAATTCTAGCTCTTTCCTCATCATCTAACAATGCCCATTCTTGAGTAGTATACTCATCCCAGATTTGATTAGAAGCTTGCGAGATAGTTTTGTGATTCATACCATTTAGCTAACCATTTCCGAGAAGCCTCCTCTCTTCTTGCTTTTCTTTTTCTGCAATTGCCTCTCTTGACTTGTATGCCTCTTGTATACTCTTCATCATAAGCAATCTGTTCTGCTACACTTTTAAACTTTAAGACAAGTGCTGCAATACCTTTACCCTTACCAATATCTGGTTGAGCCACCTTCTTCTTCAAAGGCTCACCAATAACTAAACTTTTACCTTTGGGTTTGGTTGCAGGAGGTTCAAGAGATAAAACAGGTGCAATGACGGGTGTAGGATTAGATGAGGTTTTGCTAAGATTAATCAATGTACTTGCAACTTCTTTCTCAACTTCTTTTGATTTTGGTGGTGAAACAGATGGTTGAAACAATTGTATAAGTGGTTATGATAGCAAAGGGTATGATTATCTCATTAGAAACCGCAGCAGTAGTTTCAAGAATACTAGCCGTGGTTGTGTCCTGACTACCTCATCTTCTACCACAGCCTTCAAATTTTCAAGAACAAATTTTATTCCCATCTTTATCGAGACCAAAATTGTCTTGCTTGATCTCCACTATCCACATCCTCTTCCATATGCACATGCACATCCTCCCCGAATTCATGCCATCATTCCTCCCTGCTTGGATACATTCTCCACATTCATAGTGGAGAAGAGTCGACCTTCTTTTCATCTTTTCATATTCCTTAAAACAAAGAACCCTGTGTCTTCTTACTTTCTCCAAAACAAACATCCTATGCTTCACCTCCTAATTTCTTTACCTCAAACACAACCAACTCTTGAAGACTTGAGATTGTATCATCCATTTTAGCACATTTAGCCGTCAATTCATTAAAACGCTCAAGAATATCCTCCCACTTCGACCGTGTTAATCGGTCCGAGAGGTGGTTCATTGGAAAAGGCATCATGTACCGCTTAGGATCCGCTAATTCGCTTTGATGTTCCAAACTATCCTCATCACGCCGAGTGTGTTAATCGCCCGAGAGGTGAATCTTGATATAGTAAACATAGCATCGGACCGGTGTCCGAACATCTATGTACCTCAGACGCCAGTTGGCTAGGGATTCCTCCACTGTATTGACTTCCAAGGAACTTTCCACATTAGGAGTTGCCAAAGGTTGGGTCTTAATGATGTTTCCACTATCCCCGACCAAAGATCTAAGCATGAATCAAGAAGGAAGCCCTTCCAATCATGTCACCTCCACACCGTGTGAGCGACCTCATGAACAACACCACTAACACCACCGAGGTAGCTTGGTGCCCTTCTTTCTCCTAGTCCATAAGATTGGTGTAATGATGGTTTGGGTTTGACTAGAAGTGGGTTGTGATTCACTAACGGTGGGAACAATTGCACTATCGATGGGAACAATTGCACTATCGCTGGGTTGAGGTGTACGGCAGATGGGTTCAGTTCTATGGATCGATTCAAGACCTTCATCAAATTTAGGAATAGCAGCAAAAGTAAGCATATAAGGAATAAAGGAACATCTCTTGGTTAAAAATTGGGTTTCGATTCCTCATATGTGCGAAAACTTTAGGAAGCATATAATGCACTTCATACTCCTTAGTATGCTCAATGTGTTCTTCTATTTGACTTTCAACAATCAATTGCACAAACCTAGAATATAAATAATATTTTCCCTTCTTCCTAATATTCTGCACAAACCCATCATAAATCATCCTAGACCAATTAAACTTCCTCCCTTCAGAAAAACAAATGATAGCAGTAGCAATTTTGGAAGGAAAGTCATCAAATCCAGTGGTCTTATTACTTATACACATCAACAAGGTATGAATCAAAAACTTCCATTGTTGTGAAAACATGCTCTTAAAAAATTTTACCTTGTCCCCCCTTTGTGTATATCCTAACCTTTCTAAACCAGCAAAAATCTCAGCATCTGAAAGATTAACAACACCATCAGCATCATCGAACTTCAAAACCCCTCTAATTATCTCCTCATCAACCAAAATATCATTCTCATCCACAACTGTACTAAAAACTTCTACACCATCTACATCCTCAAGCTTAGCATTCCTCCAGAATTGATGTATATATAATTTAAGGATAGTTGGTGTGACGGTTAAGGCAAAGTGAATAGGACTGTGAATAAGAAAATCAATCATTTGATGAAAACCTTCGGATCGATTATTTTTTTATCAAATTAGCAACTAGGTTATGGGAGGTGGGATATTGATTCGGCATGATGATCGATGATGTAAGTTAAGTGGGATTTGTGAACGTAACAGATGAAAGTGGTTTAGGTTTATGTAAAGCGCCAAGTGGAATGATTTGAAGATCAAATAAATGACCTATCAGTGATTTGGGGATATAAACGTGGTTTCACCAAAGTTACCAAACAACCCCTTAAGTATCCAAAAATCATCAATATGCTAGCAGTGGTTTGAAAAACTCCATCCGTGGTTTGAAAAACACTAGCAGTGGATACAAAACTTCACTCCAATCAGTTGACCAACAGATATAGCAAGCAAACTGTAAATCTTAATGATATCACACAAAATATGAAGGATTACAAAGATTTAACACAATTTTTGTTTTTTTTTGTTTTTATCACAAACGCCCAAAGGTCCAAAGCAAAATCTCCAAACCAAAACTCCAAAATACACAACAATCCTTCATACCGTGATATCACAAACATAAACCAAGCACCAAAAGAAGGTTAAGGTTAGTAGTGGTTAGAGTAAAATCAAAAGTGGTTCCATATACTTAGCGTTGGTTAGCCGATGTGCTAAAATCTAAGTCAATATGGTCAACTTTTCAGATAAATGCTTTTAAAGTCAAAAGACTTCATTAGCTGCTCACCCACTTAAACCTTCCCATCATTTACTCACAAACACCATTTATGCTGCCTATAAAATAATCCCAAGGCACAAGAGACACGCACCAAATAATCCAACTTACTTCCAAACCCTAATTTCTCAAAAATCCACAATCAGCATGTGGAATCAACCAGAAGTTATCAATCTAACATCCTCCTCCTCATCATCATCATCAAGTGATGATACTAACCCATGGCTTCTTTACATTCCTCAAGAAGATCCTCGACCTAGAAAGTCCCCCTTTCTCCCTTCATCAGAAGATGATAGTGTGGTAGATCCTAGTGAGTCATCAAGAGGGTCAGATGATTCCACTGAGCGCCTAGATCCAACCTTCAATAGATTGGTGAGGGAGGAAGCAGAGAGAGCACAACCGTCACCATCCCAACCCCAACCAAGGCCACGTGCGAAATCCACCACTCCCAAACAATGTGGAAGTGGTGATTGGTCTTCTGCTCCGTGATCCGGTTCTTCAAATCATGGAAGGAAGGAAAGGGCAAGGTGCGAGGTGAAGGAAAGGGAAAAGGAAGATGGAGTAGTTGCTTTATGGTGGAACGAGTAGATGGAACAACTAAAGATTTTTCGTATCACAAATGCATCCATCATCGTTTTCATCAATCCATCTTTACATTTTCAGTTTCAGCTTCTTCATATGTACATCCACCAGCTTTTGTAATAGATGATAGGAACTAGATTAGCTAGGTGTAATGTGTGCTCCATGTAGTTTGTAACCATGATTGTAACCACTGCATTGTATAATGCAGTTTATGAACTATGAATAAGTGTATCATGGCTTTTTCCTTTGTAGTCTCTTGCATCATACAAATAGTGAGAAACTTTCAAATTTATGTAAAATGGTTAGTGGGAACACAAAGCAACAAACAGTGGTTTAAACATAACTATCAGTGGTTAGAAACAAAAATAGCAATACTAAGATCACATAATAACAGTCTAATACTTGTACAAACTTTTACAAAACAAGTTGAGATTTAGTGATTAATCATTCCAATACTAACTACAAGGTATCAAACCTCCCCACATCAAAAGCTTTAGTGAGAAGATCAACAACATTGAAATCGGTATGGATTTTTACCATTTGAATCAACCTTTCTCATTACAATCTCTAATAAAATGATGCCTTATCTCAATATGTTTAGTTCTAGAATGTAAAACAAGATTTTTAATAATGCATATTGTATTGTTATTATCAATGTAAATCTTAGTATGCATATAGTTGTACCCAAAATCCAAAGAATTGATTTTGAATCCAAAGAACTTGACCACAACAACTAGCAATGACCACATATTCAAATTTTGTAGAATTTGCTACTATAGTTTGCTTTTACACCGCCATGAAATTAGTCTACTTCCCAAAACCGACATCCTCCGCTTGTAGATTTCCTATCCAAACTAGCACCAAAGATAATCACTATCTGTGATAGGCCACCAAATCAAAGGGAATCCTTAGAATACCAAAGGCCCAATTTAGGATGACCTTTAAGATATATAAAGATCCTCTTAATGACATTCATGTGTGATGTATTTGGTGTGACTTGAAATCTAGCACACACACATACGAGAACATTATATCGGCCTAGATGGGTGAGATACATCAAAAATCCAATCATGGACTGACAACTTCAAATTAACTTTGGGACTTCCATCATCTCGGGTAGCAGTGGTTTCGAGTCTCCATAGGTGTATTAGCACTCTTCACATCCCGAAACCCAAACTTCTTCAAAACATACGCTACATACTTGTCTTGACTAATGAAAATACCATCGTCCTTTGTTGAACTTGTAGCCCTAAAAGAAAGTGAGTTCTCTCATAGAACTCATCCAAACTTATCATGCATAAGTTTCTCAAAATCCTACATAGCTCCTTATTGGTTGAGCCAAAGATGATGTCATCTACATAAACTTCGAACCAAGAAATATCATCCTTGTGCTTCCTAATGAACAAAGTCTTATCAATCACCCTCTTTGAAGCCATTGTCCATTAAATAAGTAGACAGCACTCATACCATGCCCTAGGAGCTTGATGCAACCCATACATAGCCTTCTTCACCTCAGTAGACCTTGTCGATGACCAGGATCTTCAAAACCGTGGAGGTTGACAAACATAAACCTCCTCATCAATTGTGCCATCTTGGAAAAGCACTTTTAACATCCATTTGATACACCACAAAATTCTTGAATGAAGTATAAGCTAAAAATAATCTTATAGCCTCAATTCTTGCAATCGAGCAAATACTTCATCATAGTCCAAGCCTTCGCTTGTGTGTATCCTTGAGCAACCAATCTTGATTTGTTTCTTACAACTATACCTCTTTCATCCCTCTTATTTCTGAACACCCATTTTGTCCCAATTGCCCTCTTACCATTAGGAAGATCAACCAATGTCCAAACCTCTTGAAGCTTAAACTATAGAAGCTCCTCTTGCATTGATTCTACCCATCCTTCTTCAAACAAAGCTTCTTCCACTCTCTTGGGCTCCTTTTGAGACAGAAAACATGCAAACAAGCAATTTTGCAGATCTTTATGACTATTTCTTTTGTGAAGTGATCTTGCAAAGAAACCTTGCTCGTGGAAGGTTTTGTGTTCTTAACCTTTCTTCTTGTTTGAGCAGGGTGTTCAAATTTCCAAGTATTTGTTCCTTAGGATGAATCTTATGAATCCTTGTGGTGGTCTTCGACTTTCATGAATGACATGTTCCAAATTAGTAAGATCAAGATTGAAGAAATCATCCATGTCTTCATCATCGTAGAGTATCAATTTCAATCAAAGCGGGCATGGTAGGATCATGTGGATACTCCTCTTCACCAAATAATGGCTTTGCGGTTGGTCCAAAGAAAATACTATCACCAAGACTTACGGCTGTGGTTTCACTTGAACTGGAAGTGGTAGAAGTTGGCTTAGCAGTACTTTAATTATTACTATCCGTGCTTTTGTTTGGCTTAGCAGTGCTTTCAGAATGCTTTTTCTTTCTTTGAATTTCTTCTACCGACACTGAGTTATCTTTTAATAACTCATACTTATCTTGATGATGATCAAATTCAGTATTCAATGCATCATCATCAGTGGGACCTTGCTTATCAATGATGGGTGAGACAGAACCAGCTTTCCACTTTTCAACCAAATAGAACTCCTTTGGAGAATCGACTTCCTTAGAACTGCTTATGCATCGTAATCCTTTTGAGTACCGCATTAACATTAGTGGAAGTTCCCGCAATGATAGGCTCATAATTCATAGATTTGGTTAGCATATCAATGTTAAACAACCATTACGGTCATTTGGTCTCTATACTAGGAGTCTCTTCACTAAATTGAACATGTAGGTTTTCTTCAACAATCCTAGTCCTCCTATTGTATACTCTAAAGGCTTTACTATTAGAAGAATAGCCTAAAAAGTATCCATCATCGACTTTTCTTGAAACTTACCTAGGTAGTCTATGGTATTCAAGATAGTAACAGGCACCCAAAAGGTTTTAGGAATGCAATCATTGGCATCCTATCATGTAACGACTCATAGAAGGTCTTGTTATGAGGCTTCACTACCTTACTTCAATTCTGCACATAACATGCGGTGCCTGACTTCAACCCAAAAGGTAGTTGGTAACTTAGATTCGACAACATTGTTCTAGCGACCTCAATTAGTGTCCTATTTTTCCTTTCACTACACCATTACTCGTTGTGGTGTTCTAGCAACACTAAACTGTCTTTAAATACCTTAGCTACAGGCGATTCATCACATCATTCTTAAAATCGGCCCATTATCACATCGATTACCTTGACCTTATGATTTATGGATTTTCTATCTTAGCAATGAAACTCTTGAGGATCTCACTAGTCTCACTCTTAGCGACCAAAAAGTATACCCAAGAAAATCTACTATTATCATCGCTGATAACTAGGCACACCGCTTATGGTTTAAACTTTAACAAAGGTAGGTCCAAATAAGTCCATATGAAGCATAAGCAGTGGTTGTGTGATGGTGTTCACGCTTTGGTCTTACAAGAGGCTCTATGTTGTTTTCTTTTTGACAAGCCACACAACGTTCCTTACACTCAAAAACCTTAGAAGGTAACCTCTCACTAAGTTGCCTTTCACCATTTTATTGATTGTTTTAAAATTAAGGTGACCTAGTATTCGTGCCATAATCTAGACTCATCAACATATGCTTTAGCAAACAAACAAGTTAAGGACCTATTAGGAATTACATCTTTAAGATCAAAACAATATAGGTTTTCCTTCCTAGGTACCCTAAGTCGTATATACTTTTCATTAGGCATCTTAAAATCGTGTGACAACACCACACACTCCGCCACCAAAAGTACAGCTTTTTCTTATCACACATTTGAGAAACACTTAATAAATTATACTTTAGTCCCTGTACCAGATAGACCTTTTCAAAGTCTAATGTCCCAGTTCGGATTGTGCCTCTGCCAAGTATATTTCCTCCCTTTGGATCATTGCCAAATGCCACATATCCTCCATCAAAAGCTTCAAAATCCTCCAGGTTGCTCCCATCCCAAGTCATGTGCCCAGAGCAACCACTATAAAAAATTCCTTTGTCTTTTAGCTCATCTTGTAGATTGCCCTGCACATGAATTTAAACAAATTAGTTCCTTTTGTGGACCCAAGTCAATACTGACTTGGTCTGCCATGTGCATTAATATAATCAAATTTATTTAGGTCCATTGATGCACAGTTGACATGATGTAAAACCTTGGTCTTAGGCTTCCATTGCCAACTACCGAGGTCTTAACAAGATAAAAATGATTTCAACCATTTGTGTCGATTATCACCTTTGGAATTTTTAAAACTTCTTTATCGGTGGTGATATTTTGCTTAGCGATGGTTTGATTTTGCTTAGCCGTGTTTACATTTTACTTAGCGATGGTTGGAACCCATTTGGGTGCAAGAAGTGACAATAGACTTTGTATTACCATTCCTCATTAAACCGCTCTAGGAATCATGTTTTGTTAGGATGAGGGTTTGTTTTCTTTGAAAAGTTTTGGTGATTTACCTCCTCCATTGATTCCAAACTTGTGGTTGGTTTTTATATGAGTTTCTGTAAGTGCTCAAAACTACCACATTTATAACAAGCCTTCTTGACACATTGAAACTCATTTCCTAGTATGTTAGAAATTAGGCCATTAAAGTTTCTCCGATTGCCCCTAGGTATATATCTTTCATTTGTTCCTAGGTATCTCCTTGTACTCTACAACTTTCTTAGCAATTTGAGCTCCAAATCTAGGCACAAGGTTGGCTTGCTTAGAATCAACTTTCTTAACATGTTCTATCTTCTCGGTCGAGTTAATTCGATCTATCTTCCTCATAATCGATTCCCAATCTTCAACGGTGGGAGCATCGGATGACTTATCGAGAATCTATCTTAGGTGATTCAATCTTGTTAGTCTCACCTCTGTGTTTATTGAAACTAAATTCAACGCTAAATGATGACTCTTTTGTAGGTGGTGCATGTTTCATAAGAGATGGTGGTGGCATATCATTGTAACCAAGACCGGACCATCCTTAAATAATTTTTGACCTATTGGCTTATTTACTAGATCAAGCATACCGTGTTTTAGCAACCCTAACAACATGTTTTTCTTTTTCTACTAGGGCTTTTTGTTTTACACTCTCTGCCTCTTCTAGTTTCTCTTTAAGAATTGTAATCTCTCTGTTTTTAAGATCAATTTCACCACCTAGTATATTTATCATATCAACATACTCAAACTCACATTTAATACAGTAATTAAGCTTTTCTTCAACACTTTCTAGACCAACTCTATAACCTAAGTTATCTAGAGACAGTCTTTCTACTTCTTTTCTCAAACTCTCAATAATAGCTCTTTGTGATTCTAGATTATCTTGACATGATTTGAAGGAACAAGTAGAATTTTTAGAATCATTAGATACCTTTAATCGAACGAGAAGATGAAGCATAGGTCATAAGAGCAAAGTTATGCTCTTTAGAAGCTTCACTAGCAAGAAAAGTCGCATTGGGACCTTCTTCATACGGTCACCCAATCATAATCTCCAATCCTATCTTGAGCAACCAATCTTTCAAGAAGAAGCGTGCTCTTCAATGGTCTTCTTGATACCTTCAATTCTCTTGGGAGCTCGACATTCTCTAGCAAAGTGACCCTTCTTTTTGCAGTTAAAGCACTCCATCTTGCTTTTGTCAAATCCAGCTCTTCTTTGACCATCATACTTAACCTGTCTTCTAGTCCTCCTTAAGAACTTCCTTGCTTGGAGAGTTAACATTGCCATATGCCATTGAAGATTTATTTCTTCAAGATCATCAGGATCTATTTGATCTAAATCTTGATTCAAAACAGTAACACTGGTAGTTAAATCAGCCAGTAAAGCACAAATTGCACCATCACTGACATTCTCACTAACAGTGGTATTGTTTGCAATGGTCGTGGTTATACCATAGGCAGCAGTGGATACATCCTGTGAGCTCTTGTGGTTTGTGGAAACAAAAGCAATTTTTTGATTGGTTGAAGATGCACCAGCAATGTTGTTCTCAGACTCATATACCTTCAAGTTGTTGTAGAGATTGTCCAGAGACATCTTTTCAAAGTCATCCTTATTTCTCCAAACAACTGTGTGCACAGCCCAATCAGGTGATAAACTTCTGATGAACTTTAAATTTATATCTTCTTGAGCAACCTTGTAGTCCACTAACTTGGTTGGTCGATAAGCTTTTGAAGTACATTATAAGTGCCATCAAGTTTTTCTCACCGAAAGCGTTGAAGTTTTCAAGGCGATGTGACCATATTCTTCCTTGATTTGTTACATTGGGTCATTAGTTTTACAAACACAAGTTATAAGAGAAGATAGAAAGGCGGTTGAACAAGAATCACACACACACGTTAATATGAAAGACGGTTGGGCGTAATGTATGAGTGAAAGAGAAAACTTGAACAACCAACCCTCAGTGAGGGTTATTACATTGTTTATATAGGCGAGGAGCTAGGCAACACTCCTCTCCTTCCCTATTCCTTATTGGGCTTGGGCCTAAGCTTATGGGCCTTCTACATAAAGCTTGACCTTAAACAAACATAAAGGCCATAATAAAGCTACCTATTACATATGAAATATAAATACTTGAAATCTGTTTATGAGTGATTCCAACAATCTCCCCTCAAGTATATATGAATGTAAACGGTGAAGGCGTTGATGTAATAGTAGATGTGACGTCTTCCGAAATTCTTCTTCTTGTGAGAGGAATTGCCTTGATTCGAACAATCTCCCGGTGTAGAGAGATAGTTATCTTTGAGCAGTTATGCTTTGACGTCATCATTAACTTTGTTCTTTGATCATTGTTCTTTGTGGTGAAAGTGATAGTATGTTGTTATGCGCATCGATGCGCTTTCAGTGCCTTGTCACGCTCCAAGGTCTCCACGTCATTCTTCAACATACTCACACGCCTATGACGTTGGAATTCAATCTCGATGAAGTTCTCTAAGTCTTTAACTTTGTAGATTCTTTGGTTTGTGAAGAATCATTCGACGATTGTGTTGCTTTTGAATAGAACTTCCATTAGTGATGATGTTGGCGTGAGCATGAGAAGAATAAGCACGATCATTCCTCCTGAGCTTCCATAAGAAGAAAACATTTCAAACGGTTAGTAATAAGCGGTTTCGGACTTACAAGTTTGAACTTTGAGAGTGTTATGAGATAGTGTGAAAACACAACTCTAATTCGCACAAGGGCCGTTCTTGAACCGGAGTCCACAAGTGAGATAACGCGATGTGCAAGCACATCTATTCGGATGAGTCGCCGAGGTACACCAAGCATCACCTCACGATCAGACCGTTTGAGACTCACTCCGCGTAATCCACGGGAGTTACCAAAGTGACTTCTTTGTCGGTGGTTTGATGTTGACCCGGCAGAGTTTCCATTCAATCACCGAGGATCGCGGATGTGAACCTCTCATAAATGTTCTCGACATATTGCTAAGATCTCGTGAAGGACTCGATATGAACCATCGATAATCTTATTTGTTGATCATCAAGTGATTAAATGTCAAGTGTTCCTAAGAGATCTTTTGATGAATCTCGTGGCTCTAGACTCAATAGTGCGTTTTGGTTTTCCGAGCGGAGACTAGGAGAGGGTCTCCTCTTCAATACCAAACGATCTCTCAAGAGAAAGCCAATAGTTTACGTAGGGTTCCCCGTGAGAATGAAACAAGCTTCGTTGAGAAAACTTGAGTGGCTAAGAAGGTTTAGTGCATCGCCTTTGGGTCCATGACGACTTTTAATCTTCAATACCGGTGTCACTAAGTGACAACCAAGAGTATATGAATTGAACGATTATGCGCCTAAGTTGAATAAACGGAGGCTATTTCTTTTCACCCTTTACTTTACATTTCTTTTTGATTCTTCAACTCCTTCTTTCTCCGATTCTCATTTTCTCCTTTTACAATCATTCCTAAGGACTCTAACACTAACTAATGGTAGTGTCCTTGGGTAGATCCTCCGGCTCTGGCGGATCATAGGACAGTTATTCCTAACCTTAGTCACCTTATAACTCCATGACTAACCTATGTTTGCCATTAAAACCATCAGATGTGAAAATATCTCTCAAAGGGTTTGTTAATGAAAACATGTTTGAACCAACTGTGAGAGATGATGTTTTGCATAAATACTCCCCTCCACATGTGCTTAATAGTTTTAATGGTTAAATGCACATGTGAGGAAAGAGCGCACTTTTGAATTGATCCATCGAAGATAGACAATCCCCGCGAGACACGGTTACGTTGCATAGTTAAAGAGTTACATTGTCGCCTTTTAGGTGAAAACTAGCTCTAATAACTACCTTGAAGGTGTAGACAAACCTCGAAGGTTGTCATACCCGTCGAGTTCATGTCTATCAAGAGTTTCTAATGGTACTTTCTACTTGGACAAGTACTGCGAGACACGTTTACATTACTAGCGAACTAGCTTGAAATTATTACCCGTCTGTGACAAGTCTTTTCGAGTTACTAACAGTTTAGTACCGTCGATTCGTTGGTTAAGTCTCAAGTACATGATTCATTTGCATTTTGTACAACATATTTCTTATCACATTAATTTTCCCCTCAAAATGGCATATAAAATGTTATTTTGAATGGTTGAGAATAAATATGACCATTTCGAGTGTCATGGGAAGATGACCACTATGAACAATTTGTGAACAAAGTTTTGAAACAAATACTCCCCTCAACTAGTGATATAAACGGTTGAGGTTTTGAAAATCATATGGGGAAGTACTTGTGTTTTTGAGCAAAACCTTGAAAATGAAAGGTTTGATAGGTTTTACTCAAAAATAAGAAGCTTTCGCTCCTTTTATAAGGATTGTGGCAATGAAGCGCACCACGTGGTCCTTTCTTGACAATTACGGGTTGTACACTATTATGTGTGCACAAGCCATTGACATATATAATCACACATCCAAAATTATATGAAGGAAACAATTTAAGGGGTACCAGAAGTGCGGTGATATTCCTGTGAGTGCAAGCATGGCGCTGAAAGCCGGTGATGTTTCTCCCGGTCGACCACCAACATAGCTCTCAATCGTCTCAGGCGATCCCTTCGAACAACCTTTCATCAATCATGGTGATGATCCTTCTCACATCCTCCTTTCACGAGAATTCCGGCGCTTAGGAGACCCAACTTTCAGCGATATCCTTCAACTTTGACGCCAATCCGTCCCTAACCGCCTTCAAAGTATGATCCCGAATTTCAAGATCACTACACGCCATTAAGCGGCTTTGAAGTTCATCTGCGGTAAACAACTCCGAAAGGTTTGCCGATGAGCGTATATTGAGGTAGTTGATTGATGTCGGAAGATCAAGCGTTGGAGGAGTGAGGTTTGCACGCGTCGATAAGATTCAACGACCGGTGGATATCTTTTACACGCTCTTTGATCACGATGCGCCTAATGAAGATGAGAAGTGACTTGATAAATTCGCGTTGAACTTCAATCGAGAATTGTCTCATACGACCCTCGCACTTTGGCAAGGTACATGTCTTGATGTCGTTGAGGACAAGTTCTCAAAGTCGACCTCTGAGAATCCATAGTCCTGTTCATCTTGTCGTTTGACTATGATATTCTTCAAGAATGTATAGTCCCACTTAGACTTGAGATCAACGTGTTTGATGGCCACGATGTCCTTAGAACTATACAACCGCGTGTTGAGACTTACGAACGTGCAGCTCGTAGTAGATTCTTGACGTTCGGGCCAATGATGAATCCCATACAATGCATCTTGGTCGTATGCTTGCACGTTGTCGAAAACAAGTGATTTGACGTTCCTCGATAGCAATGCGGTTTGAGTAAATAGTTTGGGAATGGAAGAGTCAATGATGTAGCGATTTTCGCGAACCATCGCTATCGTGTAAGAGAAAATCCAGTCTCTGTTAAAGAAGTATCGGAAGGAATCCGGGTTCGCCTGCTTGGCCAATGGTCGGTAGGGTTTGGTCCAATCGGTGTAGTATGGAGGTTGTCCCTTTGTGTGAAGTCAATGTTTGCTTCCGGATTGAGCCAATCCATGTTGTTAGACATAGCTCGAGCGATGTTCTCAAGATGATATTCGACCTCGAGGGCGCCAGAGTGTCTGTTAGAAGTTGAAACGCTTCATTCTTGATTCGCCTAACTCGATTTCGTCATTTTCTTCACATGGAACTTTTCTTGCAAAAGTTTTATGTGCTCAATGTAGAACCGTCACCAAGTCTTGACCTTCATCGGGGTGGGGAGTTTGATTGACAAGTGTGGAGAACCATTCAAACTCTTCGGTTTTATCGTCATCTAGCCATGATACGACTTCAGCCGAGTCGCCTTGTTCTTCTTTTGGAAGGCCTTGATGATGATCTTGGTTTCGCACTTGTTTGGGTGAGGTGGGTTGTTGTGGGGCTCAAGGACCTCTTCATCGTCACCACCCGTATACCAAAGTAATCACCGCTTTTTGAGTCGGGGTGGTAACTCGAATCGTCCCGAGGTTTATCGAGAAGACCGAGGTGGAGGAGACTTCTGTTGAGAAGAAGTCCGTTGAAGAGGAGGTGGCATCGAGCGATTCACCGGATTGCTTCCGACGCTTAGGTGCGAGTCCTTGTCCTTATCATCGTCATCTCTTGGCCGTTTGGGTTGATCGGTGACTCCTTGCATGATGATCCGAGTTGAAAATCAAGTAGACTTTCGAAAAATTTAGCTTCATCCGAGTAAACGTTCGGATCGCTTTGACATTTGCATCACTAGTTTAGCGATTAACTCGTTCGAGAGATCAACTTCTTTGGCCATTGTATGTTTAACCAATGCGACGATGTTAGGAGTGAGTTGTCCGGAAAATACTTCTCTAGTCACACCGGGACAAATGTCGAAGAAACTTGTGGGTATGATCTCTTGTCGTCTTTTCAAGTTCCTTTTGGAATTTAGGAACGATATCCCGAAGGTACTTGTTAGTGTAACCTTCGATCATTTCGCTCGGTTCCTCTTTACGATGACTCTTCATGAACTTGAACAAATTCCTTTTTTCTCCATCTTGTCTTTCTCATCATTTAAGTAATCGAATTTGGTCAAGAAACCAATTCGATTTTCCTCAGAAGCATGTCCTTCTTTCGACTTGTTGGACGATTTTCACAATTCTTTCATGAGTCCGAGAAATCCAAGATTTAGGTGGTTTCTTCACCGATTTGGATGATGATCTGGTTGACTTCGTTGATGGTGGTGGTGATGAGTGAGATGATGAGTCCGATTAGAGGAGACATGAGGAGGCTTGGGGTCCTTAGGGGTTTAAGTTTCCTTACGAGACCGTGGGACTACCTAGAAGCAACTTGTCATAATCATCATCTTTATCTTTCTCGCACTTCTCGCCTGTGGTTCTCAAACTCATATACGATAGTGTCCTCCACAAGTGTTGTTGTTGCAGAAGAGTGGTGGCACGCATCCTTACCGGTCGACAACCGTGTCGATCTCGGTGAGAGTGGGCGGCACCACTTGATCCTCCGGCCACCCATTTGATCTTTAGCAAATTCTTCACCTTTTGAAGGTGTCGACGATGTGAAACTTCTTCCCGTATGATTGATCCGCTTTCTTCTTCATCTTCGAGCTTTCATCATGTGGCACAAGTGCATGAGTCTTCCCTTTTCCTTTATTAGTTTGAGGACTTGGAGGTTTTGGTCTTGAGGGATTTTCATCCTTTGCGCTTCGAGTATGTGATCTCTTCATCGTGTCGGTAGCTTCGCAGTCCTCGCCAATGAGCTTTTACGCGGTTCGGTGTAGAGAAGGGATCGGAGTGGCTTCACGAGAAGGAACTTTCTTCTTAGGGTAGATTTCCTCTTTGGAATAGGTTTCTTCTTTGGAACATTCCTCCGACTATCTGTACTTGTGACACTTCCAAGACTTCCTTTTCTCGGGTTCTCCTTACGGTGTTCCGGAAGATTTTTCGTCGAGATGACCAACTTTTCCTTGTCTAATTGCTTCCAGATACCTTTTGTGCGCTTCGAGCTTTCGACATCTTGATTAGAAGGAAATGGCAAAGACAAAGACCTTGTTTCTTTGTAGACGATTCCTTGATTACGGCGGATAGAATAGGTTCCGTCAACATATCGTGATTGTCGAGGTCATTGAGCCTCTTGGGAATATCGGGATGAAGTCCAAGTGCTCTGGATCAACAATTTAGTATATCCGATGTAGGAATCTTTGAGCCAAGTTTGTTGAGAAATGACATCATGTCATCCCAAATCGTAGCTTCGATAGCGTTGTGTTTCATGTTGACCAATGCCCAAAATATTTGCGAGCTCCATGAGCTTAGGATGCTCATAGCCACCGCCACCAC
>CM040239.1:104993816-105039910 GCA_022545495.1 Chrysanthemum lavandulifolium | reverse complement strand
CACTTTATGCTTAATTGTATGTGACTAAATACCCAAAACAAACATGCTTTGTGTGACTATACATTGTTTATGGTCACTAATCTGATTAATCCAACAAAATTTGTACCTAATTAGTCACACATATTACGGTTTGGTTACTCTTTTGCAATAGAGACTAAAAAAGTCAAACACGTGACCATAGGGTACCTATGGTGTGTGACCTTTAGTCACACACGAAAAACATGTGTGACTATATGTATATCGTCGCACATATTCGGTGTGGCGAATCCACTTTTGTTCTAGTGGGAAGAGATATGTGTTAGTTGTGGTTGATGACTACTCCCGATTCACTTGGGTTAAGTTTTTGAGAACAAAGGATGAAACTCCGGATGTCATTATTAAACTTATTAAACAACTACTGGTCCGACTTAACAAAGCGGTTAGAATCGTCCGGCCCGACAATGGGCGAGTTTGTTAATAAAGAACTCAATGAATTTTATGAAAGTGTTGGAATCGGTCCTCAAAGAAGTGTTCCACGAACTCCTCAACGAGCGGTGTAGTTGAAAGATGAAATCGAACTCTTGTGGGCCATGAGAACAATCTTTGATTTACTCAAAGGTTCCAATGTTTCTATGGGTGAAGCTATTGCCACTGCATCTACACTCAAAATCGATCCTAATTCACACTGACTCATGGAAAGACTCCGTATGAACTTTTCCACAATCGAAAACCTGATCTATCATACCTTCGTGTGTTTGGTGCTTTATGTTACCCAACTAATGACGGTCAAGATTTAGGTAAACTAAAAGCTAAAGCGGACATTGGAGTATTTGTAGGATATGCACCAAACAGAAAAGGATACCGAATCTACAATAAGAGAACCCGAAATATCATGGAAACAATTAACGTTACGTTCGATGAGCTGACCGGTCAAATGGCTCCAGGAAAATCCAGTTCTAGACCCGCATCTCAACCTTCATCAAGTAGTCCTATCAGTACTACTCTTGTTTCAAATCCCTCACCAGCAACTCCTTATGTACCTCCTTGAGAAGATGATTTGAAGAAATTATTTGATCCAATGTTTGATGAACACTATGAGCCAGTGCTAATGATCATCAATTCCATCAGCGAGATGTTGCTTCTATCCTGTCAATGAAGTTAACCCTTGGTTTCAATGTCATTAAGTCAAGCGCATCTCTTGATCATTCTGTCTCATCAACAAATCATCAAACATCGAGTGTACATCGTGGAATTGTTTACGGCACCAATGATGGAGATAATCCTTTGCTACCACGAAGATGCCTCTTTGAAAATATGTTTGCTCTGAATCATCATTAGAACCATCTTCATCGGAGATATAGACTCTGCTACTTGAGTTCTCAACAACAACCACATGAACACCTTAGAAAATGGACACATGATCATCCATTGGACAACATCATTGAAACCCTCTCGTCGGTATCCACACGGAAACAACTTTCAACCGATGCCTTATGGTGCTTCTTCAACTCTGTACTCTAAGGTCGAACCAAAAGATGTTAAAACCGCCATGAATGAAGGCGGTGGTTCAATGCCATGCAAGAAGAAATTCATGAGTTTGATCGACTAGATGTATGGGAATTGGTACACACTCTGACGTGCTATGATCATTGCTCTAAAGTGGATCTTTAAAATAAAACTTGATGAGCATGGTGATGTTTTAAAGAACAAGGCTCGATTGGTTGCAAAGGATACCATCAAGAGGAGGGTATTGACTTTGAAGAATCATTTGCTCATTGCTCATATCGAGGCAATCGAGAATCTTCTTGGCTAATCTTGCAAGTAAGAACATGGTAGTCTGTCGGATGGATGTAAAGGCGGCTTTTCTTAACGGAGATCTTAAAGAAGTCGTATCGTCGGTAACTGAAGGCTTTGTGAATCCGAGCATCCTACTCACGTCTATCGTTTGAAGAAGGCTCTTTAAGGTTTGAAGCAAGCTCCAAGGGCATTGTTCTATCTACCGGATTCAGCAAAGGAGCAGTTGATCCGACATTGTTCACCATAAAGTCAGGCAAACATTTAATTCACGTTCAAGTATATGTTGATGATATTATTTTTGCCTCGACTGACCCCAATGAATGTGATCAGTTTTCAAATGAAACGGGTTCCAAATTTCAAATGTCAATGATGGGAAAAATGTCATTTATCTTGGGATTACAAATTTCACAAAGTTCCGGAGGCATTTTTATAAATCAATCTAAATATGCAAATGAGATTTTAAAGAAATTTGGATTTGATTCTTGTGACCAGTGACACTCCCATGATAGGCGTACTAAAGCGGATGAGGACCACTCGGGGATCATGGTAAACCAAAGCGAAATATCGTAGTATGATTGGATCACGATGTACCTCACGGCCGATGAACCGGACATTATGTTATTTGTTTGCATGTGTGCTAGATATCGGGATAAGCCTACCAAAAAGCACCTTAAGCGGTTAAGCGTGTCTTCGGTATCTTCAAGGAACCATCAATATGGGACTTTGGTACAGAAGGACACCGTATGTCACTAACGACCTATGAAGATCTTGATCATGCGGATGTCAAATGCAAAGGAGTACTTCTATTTCTCTACGGAGGTGAATACATAGCCATGTCATCTTGTTGTGCTCAAATCCTATGGATGAGATCCCAATTATCGACTATGGCTTTGAATTCAACAAAATCCTCTGTATTGTGATAATAAAAGTGCCATTGCTCTCGTGCAAAAGCGTACAAAACTCAAGAGCAAAGCACATCGACATTCGACATCATTTCATCGGGAGCAAGTGAAAAGCGGTGTGGTGGAACTTTACTTTGTGAGCTGAATATCGACTTGCGAGACATCTTCACAAAGGCACTACCTCGAGAGCGTTTTGAGTTCATTCTTCCTCGTATTGGACTCGAGAGTCTTCAACTTTGAGACACTCAAACGTCTTCAAGAGGAAGCGGAGGAGTAAAGACATCTCTTCATCTATTATCTCGTACATATTTTCTCAAAACAAAATACAAAATTATAAAACCAACAAAAGAAATAGAAAAATAGAAAATTTTCATAAATTCCCAAAAAGTTTTTGAAAAACTCGAAAAATTCAAAAATCTTGTCATTTTCATCTTGTTTTCTTTATTCGATTATATCTACGGTCCTAGTCTTTGTCATTAGAAGAATGATACGGGTCTTTAGATGTTGTTAAAATGTACATAAACGTTTAAAAAATTGAGAAAAAGTAAAACAATGGTTTATAGTCATTTAGGTCTATAACCCGTTTTTAAAGAAAAAACGAGCCATGCTTTAACGTATGTTTCAAATCTCATGCTCGATTCTAAAACAAATGTTTGTCACCAAAAGGACAAATGTTTGTTTCACAAATATTTTCCTTCTATAAATTCTTACGAAAAATATTTGCTATCTAATGAAAACAATGTTAAACAAAATAACTCGGACTAAATTTTGAAATTCACTTGGACTTGACATCGGTCAAAATCTCGATCTCTCAATCAACAACGTATGTCATTGATTGAGGGGAGAATGATTTCAATTAAATCAAAGGTTATTTGTCATGTTTTCAAAAGATATTCATGCATGTTATTGGAGTTTAAAGTCTCATAAGTGATCCTTATCGGTTAAATGTTTTCATAAGCAAGTCATAATTCTCCTTAAAGCTCTAAAAACAATTTAAATCTATAGAGATCACAAATCTCAAATGATTTGAAAATTGTGACCGGGAGAATTTATTATTTAAATTGGATTTAGCGATGATTCGATAAATGGATTCACAAGTGTTTAGCAAGCTTTCCTCCCTCATGTGCCAAGCGATTTCAAATTTTCCATGAACATGTTGAGGGGAGCATCTTTTAAAACCACAAAGAATTGTAACGTGATTGATTTGTCTCTAAGTGCAGGTTCCTTCTAATATGTGCAAAACTCTTTCAAACCTCGAGGCACATATTGAGGGGGAGAAAACTTATGAAAACCTCATCCTTCTCCAATATGCTTTATCTACTTGATTTAATCATGGAAGTGATGTTGATATCTTCTAGAAAATGGTAATCAAAGAAGTTAATCCTTTCTCTTGCATCCGTGTGCCAAATCGATTTCAAATAAATGATGTACATGTTGAGGGGGAGCTTTTTCTAAAAATATCAAAAACAATTCAGGTACAAAATGTTTTGATCATGTATCACAAGTACTTGGATTGATTTTCTAATGGTTTTCAATTGGTTCCATTGGCAGAAGAACAATAGCAAAGACCAAACAAATTTACTTTTGCATGGTGATATAAGGATGGTTAGGTTAGGTATTTGTTCCCACGATCCGCTTGAGCAGAGGGATCTACCGAGGACAATTCACTAGATAGTGTAGAGTCCTTAGGTGCGATGAAAAAAAGGAAAAAAGTGAGATCACGGGAAGAGTGCGGTGAGATAGAGCTAATCTTGGAATAAACCCAACAAGGTTCTAGTTATGAAGTTTTGGTAAGCCTTGAAGGGGTTGAAGAATGAAAAAGAAATGAATATGAAAAGGGTGAAAAGAAATAGCCTCAATAATTCAACCTTAGGGCGTAAACGGGTTCAATACATATGCTAGTGGTGTTTACTAAGGTAACACTGGTATTGAAGACAAGACATCATGGACCCGATGATGCCTTTGCTACAACTTCCCAAGCTACTCAAGTTCCTCTTAAAAGGACTTGTTTCATTCTCGGGGAACCAACATTATCTATCGACTTTCTCTTAGAGATGGTTGATATTGAAGAAGGAGACCTCTCCTAGTCTTGGGCATTGGAACCAAATGTGCACAATTGAGTCTAGAGTCTCGAGATCATGAATAAATCTCATTAGGACTTTGTCAATGAAGACTCTGTTTCACACAATGTGGAAGAGATTATATCTTATGAGTCTCGCATTATCCTTGTGGTATTGCGGAACATCGAGTGATATGCAAACATATTCACAATGAAGATGGAAAGCCTTGGAGCCAACATCAAACAAGCTCACGGTGGGTGGCATGTGAGATCTATCAATAGATCAACCATGTGACAATGACGAAACAATGGGCGATTCATAATTGTGAATCAATCCTGGTTCGAGTTATGGATACCTTTGAAAAACGGTCGTTGTGCTTAAAATCTTTCTCTAGCACATCGATTGTGTATAATGTTTCAAAAATTAAAAGGTGTTTATGATTGATAATTGATTTTTCTTAAAACCTTCGTTGTATTGCAAAACACTTTATTGAGCGATTACGATTGCTTTTCAAATCTCTTTTCATCAATCGGTGAATCTCATATTCACGGGTTCACTCACTCCGTGTTGTCTTCTTTGAGATGTTCGGTTTGAGAGCGGCTAGAAGCATTTGCGAAACCACATCGAGGAGATTCTTGAATTATACGATCGCGAGCGATACTTGTGCGATCAGCGAGGAACCGTGGGCGTGTACCTCAATTCAGCGAAAGTGGTCAAAGACACTTCGTGTGTTTTATTAACTAGCTGTTGTATGCGGTACACCCGGCGTTTGCGGTGATCGAATGGAGAGATCAATCCATAGCCGCATGCTCACACAACACATTCATTTCTAAAGAAATCATGATGAAGTGCATCAGCGACTCGATATTTTCACTCCATGCTTACGCTTTCTGTTGCAAATATCATGAATTAACTAAAGCTTCGCTACTCACGATGAAGAAATCATGATCCGAATGTGAGCATGTCGGTCCAAATGTCACAACATCACATAATACCAACACCACAAAGGATGGTCGAGATTTATAATAGGTGATGATGTCAAAGCTGGGTCAACACTCATTATCACGTGGATCAGTTAAAGACCTCCACTTGGATTATCCAAACACGTAAAAATGAAGAATCAAAGACTACGAGCTACTGAGCAAAGAACAGGAACAAGAATCCAAGAACAATCTTAATGTAATATCAGTTTGTATTCAATGAAATTTGAGGTGACCTCCCTTAGGGGGAGATTGTTAGGATTTGGTAAATCCAGTTATTAAAGTGTCGGTCACCTCAAGTATATGTAATCGTTAAGCTCGTAGTCATAGTTATTTAAAGTTAAGTAGTATTTAGTTAAGTATCACCGTGGAGGACGGACGTGTCTTTACCAGCTGTATGCGATCCGCGACCCGTAGGTGGCGATTTGTGTAAGACTATAAATACTCTCTACCTCCCAGGTGAGAGTTGGAGCTCATAATAAGATTTTTCACTTTCTCTCACTAAGTTCCCAAACCTCTAACTATTTCTCTCTACAAAACATCATTGTATGCGCCTATTATGATCATGGTTTGATGTGTTTGTGAAATCAATATGTTACAATTTCTAATCATCCCATTCCACACACAACAACGGAGAACATGGGAAAAAGCCAAAGGCATGTCTAGAGACATCTGGAGTTGTCTCGAGGAGAAATCACTCCCCTACGATAAGCATTAGCATTTTATCTTTTCTTTACTTTCGATTCATGTATTTAGTAACTTTAAATATTGAATTGATTTGTATGGTTAATATGAGTGACTAAGCACCTCTTGGTCTTGGCCTAGTTATGATTCATAATTGTTTTAATTGCATTTACATTACTTCCGTATAATTATTTCTAAGTGTATGCATCGAGTTTGTTGGTAGCTACCCTTGTTTGGTAGTTTTGAATGGCGGTGAGGCCAATTGCCTAGGATATATGACCAATGACCCTAGGTGAGCGGATTGAGGCAGGAAGGGTAAGATATGACCAGCGGCGACCCTTTCTACTTGTGCGATTTGACCAAGTGACCACCTACCGTTTGGATGAACTTAAGAATTAGGGGTGAGTGTTTAAGTTGCTAACGCCGGGCACTCACTATTATAAATCTAGCATGTAGCGGTACTTAATGACTTGGCAGGGGACCGGGAACAAGAGGACTTATGAGGGGACACATGACTATACGTGGTGTCATCTTTCTTTGATAGGTTAGGGCGAATTGACCAAATGTTGTCCTCTCGACTTTGACCCCACAAGTAATTGGAAGTAAGTAGGCGTAGACATAACTAGCTAGGAGGAATAACTAGGTTAGCACCACTCTCCTCTATTGATTTATCCTTTGCCTTTATTTGCTTTTATCTCGCTTTAGTAGTTTAATAATTAATTCCTTATCGTAACGATTATTAATCTGTGACACCTAGACTTAGTAATAATCCAACACACATAGCTCTTGGGACGACCTCGGCTTTACCTTATACTACACTACACACGACCAGTACCTTTGCCCGTTAGTGCATTAGGGTGAACCATAGGTATAACGAGAATTTATAAATATTAAAACACAGTCGATAAAACTGCATCAAGTTTTTGGCGCCTGCTTGGTGATTATATTAGGATTTTATTTAGTCTTTAGTTTTGTTCTATTATTATGTCTCTCACTATGAATGATTATCTACCACCTCTAAAGTAAGCAGGGAATCACCATTCCATTTCTTAAAGAAAATGTAAAATTTGAATTACGGGGACTCTGTCTTGAAGAACTAAAAGATCTTGCTTTATGGAACCAAAGATGAAGAAGCACACGAGCACATCAAAAAAGTATGTGAGATCGCCGATTTATTCCACGCTTTGGGTCTCAGGAGATCATGTTATGATGAGGGCATTTCCTTTTACCCTAAAGGAGAGCTAGAGATTGGTTAAAGAAACTCCCATACGGATCTATCACAGCGTGGAGTGCCTTTAAGAAGGCCTTTCTTAAGGAATACCGAACCCGCAAAAATCCTCCGACAAGTTGATGAAATTAGGAGGTTTAGCCAATTCAATGATGAGCCCTTTTTACGACTTTGGAGCGATCCAACGAAGCCATCCTCGAGTGCCGAGCATAAACTCAACAAGCACGAAACAGCGCAAATATTTTACAACGGGTTGAACATAAAAACTCGGCAATTATTAGACTCAAAAGAACCTATCCGTTAATGACTCTTGATAAAGGGTGGACAAGAGTTGAAGAAGTAGCTCTCATTCATCATCTTGGAATGAAGATTGGAATGAAGATCTATCGAGATACAATCGGTAATAAAGAATCGGAGGAATTTGAAGTAGATATGCAATCCCTGCTTGAAGAAGTCAAGATGGTTAAACACAAGTTCGATAAACCCATTGATGGGAAGTGTGAGATCTGGAAAAGGCGTGAAGAAGCTTGTCAAGGAAACCGGTGAGAAAACAAGAAGAGAGCGAAAAATTGGTTTGGAATATCAAGCGAGATTACGACCATGTCTTTGAGAACACACGCGGTGCTATAAGAAGACTTGAAAATCAAGTCGGAGCTCATGAGAATCTATCGAATGAGAGATGAAGGAGAACTACCTAACACAATGAACCAAATCCTAGAGATCTAGCTCATGCTATTACAACGAAGTGGATTAAACTATAAGGAACCACCTACCCTTCAAACTCGAATGATCGGTGAAGAAGCGTCTCAAGACAACAACAAAGAAACCGAGGAGGCTCAACCTCTTGTCGAGAAAGTCCGTCTCGTTCCACCAATACCATTTCCGGAAGAATTAAGAAGGAACAAGAGCGAGTGTTATTTCGAAATTCATGGAGAAATTACAACAACTCGGCATTAATATTCCTCTCGTTGAAGCCCTTGAGCAAATGCCCAAATAAGCTAAATTCATGAAGGATCTCCTAACCCATAGAAGACTTGATCGGACACAGATAACTTTAAATCAAAGGTGCTCTGCCGCCCTTCTAAAAGATATGCCTCTCAAAGAAGAAGATCCGGGGAGTTTCACCTTACCTTGCACAATCGGGGGAATTTTGTTCGACAAGGCCCTCGCCTATCTTGGGGCAAGCATAAGTCTTATGCCATTCTCTCTCTATTCGCGTCTAGAATTGGGGGAACTGAAACCAACTAGAATGTGCATTGAGCTAGCTAATAAAACAACTCAATATCCTAAAGGAATCGCTGAAAATGTTCTTGTTAATATCGATAAATTTGTCTTCCCGGTTGACTTCGTAATCCTTGAAATGGAAGAGGATGATATCCCAATTTTTCTTGGGAGACCCTTTCTTGCCACCTTGCGCTATGATTGATGTCTTTAACAAAAATATTTTGTTGGAGATTGGAAGCAATAAGATTACCTTCGATCTTGAAAAATCAATGAGATACGCTTCTTTTACTGACGACAACCTTGATGATCTCGACCCTATCGAAGATAGCAGCTCGAAACATGCCGGGGAATGCTTCGCTGACCCTTTAAATCATTGAAATTCGAAGAAAATGATGGGACATCTAGCGATGGAGAAAGCGAAACGGAAGAATCAAACACTATGTTCAGCAAATACCCCGGAAGAAGCTGATACTACCCAAAAACTTAAGGAGCTCCCTCCTCATTTAGAATATGCATTCTTTAATAGGGATCATAATTTTCTGTTGTGATTTCTTCTACATTATCGGCGAAGAAAAGGAGTCGCTATTGCGGTTTTAAGCAAGCACGAGGGGCAATTCGTGGAAAGTCTCGACATAAAGGGATCAACCTACATACTTCTCTCACAAGATACTAATGGAAGATGATTTTAAACACTGTAAGTGCGGCCAAAGAGGAGATTAAACCCAAAAGTCCAAAGCGTGGTAAAAGGCGAAATCATTAAGCACGGATGCGAGGTCTAATTTACGCTATTTCCGATAGTCCTTGGGTTAGTCCTATTCATGTTGTGCCAAAGAAAGGAGGAATGACGATGAGTCACTAATGAAGATAACGGTGATACCTACTAGAATGGTCCTTGGTGGAGGTGTGCATCGATTACGGGAAATTAAATGGCAACACGAAGGATCACTTCCCTTCCATTTATTGATCGGATGCTAGAGACTCTATGGACATGAGTATTATTGTTTTCTTGATGGATTTTAGGGATACTTTCAAATTCGATGCATACGGAGGATCAAGAAAAGACCACTTTCACCGCCCTTACAGAACATTCGCCTACCGAAGGATGCCTTTTGGACTATGCAACGCTCCCGCCACATTCCAACGGTGCATGACTGCAATATTCTCAGATATGTGTCAAGATTTTATGGAAGTATTCATGGATGACTTCTCGGTTTTTGGTAACTCTTTTTCATCTTGTCTTAATAATTTATCTAAAATGCTTGCCAGATGTGAAGAAACCAACCTTGTCCTTAACTGGGAGAAATGTCATTTTATTGTAAAGAAGGGATTGTTTTGGGGCATAAGATTTCCCAAACGAGGATCGAAGTTGATAAAGCTAAGGTTGGCGTTATTTCTCGACTTCCTTATCCAACCAATCTAAAAGGAATTAGGAGTTTTCTTGGGCAGCTATTGGATTTTATAGAAGATTTATAAAAGATTTTTCCAAAGCGCCAAACCTATGACCCAACTCCTCATGAAAGATGCAAAATTTGATTTTAACGACGATTGCAAAAAGCTTTTGATATTTTAAAGAAAAAGACGACTCGCTTGTTATTATTGCTCTGATTGGGGAACGATTTTAAACTTATATGCGATGCTAGTGATTATGATGTGGGTGTTGTTTTAGGACAAAGGGTGGATAAAAAATTTAAACCCATTTATTATGCTAGTAAAACCTTAAATGAGGCATAAGAGCATTACACAACCACTGAAAAGGAACTCCTGGCTGTGGTTTATGCCTTTGATAAATTCAGGTCTTATTTAATAATGTCAAAAACTTTTGTCTACACTTACCATTACGCTTTGAAGTACTTATTCAATAAACATGATGCCAAACCAAGATTGATAAGATGGGTCTTCTTCTTTGCAAAATTTAAAATTGAAATCAAGGATAAGGCGGTATAAAACTTAGCGGTGATCACCTCTCACGATTAGAAAACCACGAGCTTGAAGAACTTGACAAAGAAACTATTCGGGACTCCTTCCCAACGAGCATCTCATGGCGGTAAAATTAAGGATTCGGTTCCGAACCATAGTACATGATTTCGCTAATTACAGCGGCGGTATTGCAAACAACAAAACTTATGATCAAAAGAAAAGTTCTTCGGATCTTAAATATTATACGGGATGATCCTTTCCTTTTAAATCATGCCCCGATGGTATTATTGGGAGATGCGTGTTGGAAATGAGCAAAACATATTACGGAACATTGTGCGCGGACTGCGGGGAGGACACTATGGGGCCGATATCTCGCTCGGAAGGTTTATGAGGCGGATTCTTATGGCCTAGCATTTTCAAAGATGCCATAAAACATGTAAGGGATGGCGCTTGTCAAAGGCGGGGAACATCTCTTCTCGAAATCGGATGCCACTCGACAACATTATGGTATGTGAGGTTTTTGATGTATGGGGATCGATTTTATGGGACCTTTCACTATGTCGAAGAATAAAGTTATATCCTTGTAGTGCATCGATTACGTTTCAAAGTGGGTCGAAGCTGAAGCTCTGCAAACATGTGATGCTAGAAGTGTCATTCATTTTTGAAAAGATTATTCTCGGGTTTGGGATCCTAAGACCATCATAAGTAATCGAGGACACACTTTTGTAATGCTATTATGGAGAAAGTTCTCAACAGATATATGGGTACTCCACGAATGTCTACACCTTATCACCCACAAACTAATGGGCAAGCGAAAACACCAATAGGGCACTCAGCGAATTTTAGAAAAATCCGTCGTGATATGAATAAAAGATTGGTCCGACAAACTTGACGTTATCGACATTGAGCGACTTTCAAAACTCCTATTGGAAGCACCCTTTAAGATTGTTTCTGAAAAGCATGTCATCTTCCCTGGAGTTGGAACATAAAGCATATTGGGCTCTCAAGAATGCTAATTTAGAGGCGATGTGATTAAGGAACACCACAACAACAACAACAACAACAACAACAAACCCGATCCCGAAGGCGGGGTATGGGGAGGTAAAATATGAGCGGATCCTACCCTACACTGGGGTAAACCCGTGGTAGAGACTTCTTCCAACGAGACCTCAGACAAGTGCATGTGTGCGGGTGAGATAGTAAAGAAAAAGAGCATAAGATATAAAACAATATGCAAAAGCAGATAAAGAAAGCACACCAAACAAGCAATTTCTTGACCGGGTTTTACATTTATAGTAACTCGTCTACCTATGGCCTACCTAATGCACTAACGGGCAGTGTACCCGGTCGCATGTAGTGAGGGAATGGTAAGACCGAGGTCGTCCCAAGAACAGTTGATTCCTAACTGTCTAATTAATTAAATTAGTCAAATAAATAAGTTTTAATGTAAGGATTGATAATATTTAAGGTGTCACGTGATCAATTGGGTTGGTTCTCTGGTAAACAAGCTAATGGGAACGATAGTGATGCAATTCTTAAACCGAGTTCATCCACAAGTGGCATAAGTCGATAGACTCCTTTGGTCAATTCGCCTACCATATGGTTCTTAGAATCCTCACCAAGATGAACAGGTCACCCGGGATCATTCGGCAATCTAATAGCAGTCATTAAGAGCGGTCGTTTACTATCGCATTACATGGGTTCTAAATGTCACTAGATTTCTGTTTCAAGTGGGGTTAAAGTCGAGAGGACAACATTTGGTCAATTCGCCTAACCTATCAAAGCAAAGATGCCACCACAGGAGAAGTCGGTGTCCCTCATAAGTCCTGTTGTTCCTGGTCCCCTAAGCCAAGTCATTAAGTTCCGCTACATGCTAGATTTATAATAGTGAGTGCCCGGCCGTTAGGAACTTAGACACTCACCCCCTAATTCTTAAGTTCATCCAAACGGTAGGTGATCAGTTGGTCAAATCGCACAAGTAGAAAGGGTCGTCAGTTGGTCATATCTTACCCTTCCCGTCTCAGTCCGCTCACCTAGGGTCAGTTGGTCATATCTCCTAGGCAATTGGCCTCTACCGCCATTCAAAACTACCGAAACAAGGGTAGCTACCAATAAACTATGCATGCATACACTAGAAACAATTAATAACGCAAAAGCATTAATAATAAAAGAATCAAAACTAGGCCAAGACCTAATTTCCACATCTCCAAAATACCCTAGTGGAATGACAAATATAATTACCATGTAAAACAATAAATAAACAAAGACATAACATCAAATAATTAATTGACTAATAATAAATTAATAATCAATTAAATAGAACACAATAAGAATTAATTCGCCAACAATTATATTGAGAATCAAGATTATAATAAACAATAATGAAACCAAAATAATATTATGAGTCAGAAAATAATTACATATCGTGCCAAGGATAAAGCTATCGATCCCCTAGTTGAGTACCGGGGCAAACCCGAAGGGTTTGCCCCTAAAACCCACGTACGCCTGCTGCCTTCTTTTCTTTTCTTGACGTACTCGTACAACAATGTACCCCCAATTGATATCTTAAATGACACATGATGTCATCTATTTATAATAATATTTTTAGGGCACCATGCAACTTGATACCGGGCTTTTAATAATTACTTGTGGCGAATTAAATTAATAAGTTACGCCGTAAATCTTTGTAGCTCTCATATAAAATAGCCGCATTTAATTAATTACGGCGTAATTAAATTATAATTACCGCGCGTATCCTAATTAAAACTTTGCTTTGCCCAAGTAATTAATTACGGCGTAACTAAACATCGGGTTACGCCGTAAGCCTTCGTCATCTCATACTTATCCGATCCGAAATAATCTCTACGGCGTAACTAAATTCCATGTTACCGTAACCTTCATAAAATAATTACGACGTAACCATAAGAAATGGTTACGCCGTATCCTTCAAAGCATCATATTTACGCCGTAACATTATTAATGAGTTACGGCGTAATCTTCAAATAATTCAAATAATTCATAGTATTAGTTACTTGTAAATCAATCTTCGAACATATATTTGGCCTTATATCACATCTTTTCCGCTCCAACGCCTCATTTATCCCGAAATGCAATTATGAACGAATATGAACCAATTAAGTACCATATTAATACAAATGAGGCCATAAACACGGAATTTGATATATAAAAGATCGGGCTAATTTGATGTTATCAAATATCCCCACTTGAATCCTACTTGTCCTCAAGTAGACCCTTTAAATAATTCTTAAAAGATATCTCCCAAGATTAATTGGAAAATATGAGTTTAAAATCACCTAAGCTAGAAAATTCCAAACCGAGCACCTCACAAAAAGGAATTGAAATCACACTCTCTCATAATTCACGTGTTTATTTTGGGTGATCACTCAACCGCTCGGTCATGGCGAGTATTCTATCATAGGCTTGGCAAAGATACTAATCTCCACCACTAGAGTCTATAGATGCAGCTATTCTAAAAGGCAATGGGTTGACACAACATAGGCTTATGGGGTTATTTTGTCATTACTAACGAGCTACGGCGAAGGGGACAAAACCAATGATACATGACCAAATCCATGGCCAAGACACCAATGATTGCTCGCTTCCTCACCTAAACTCGATTCATGACTAAGGGTAGGATAAGACATGGGAAAACATTTAATGGGTGTAAACAAAAAGACACGAAACAAATAGATTCCTAAGTCCATAGTCGCCCCACCACTAGTCGCATTCAATCCCATAGCAAAAATCGAGGGTCAAGAGTCAAGGGGTCTTCAATACACGAGTCAATGCATATAAAATGTAGCGTAGTGCCTCATAATCTCCATAAACCAGGCAAATAAGATGCATTAACTCGGCCTTCATCATCAATGAAAAAAAAGTATGTGCTATAAAATTTTAAAATTTGGGTACTTTTAGCACATATTTTTACCAAAATCAACCATTTCTATCTCCCATCCCCCACTTGAAATGTACAATGTCCCCATTGTACGAATATTGATTAAAATTTGAAAGGCGAGATAGAAATGTACGGGTTTCTAATTTTATCCGTAAGACAAAACGGATATGTAAAAATTTGCGCCTAATTGAAACAAGGCGAGAACACTTATCACAATACGACACATAAGCTGATTTATATTACGATCAGCAATAAACAAACTAACAAACTCTTGCTTGCATTCATTTTTTTTTTTTTTTTTTTTTTTTTTTTTTGATGCAAGACAAGGTATACATGATAAAATAAAAAAAAACAATACGAACATATAAAGCATCCCCCCACTTGAGATCAACTATCATCTAAACCCGATTTTCTTCCAAAACCCTTTATTCAAAACCCGCAACTTTCACTAGTGGAACCAAAATTAACCAACAGCATAAGGAAACTACAGGGTAGGCTAGGCGATAGGTGTAACGAAACAACATATATTGGGTGAACAAAATGAAAGGAAAGGCTCTGAAGGGTGTATCTAGGGGTATCTTGCACTAATGATGAATGCAACAAAATGGGTTTAAGATGGGGATTGACTAATCGATGTGAAAAGTCAATATACATAATACACATATGGGCCATTTGGGTTTAATCCTAAAATTGCCTTATATCCTAGTTGCACCGATCACACCAAGTTACCTCAGTGTAATGCTCATGATAATGGTCTCGAAAAGATATGCAAGGCCAAGTTCTAAAGTCTACTACAACCACCGGCACACTCATTTTTATGGTATTATGTATAAGGGAAAACGGAAAGGCTTATCCTCACACAATGGAAATATAGGGTAGGTGTGCTCAGTCTAGATTAATCCAGTTAAGTAATGAAAAACATGTCAAAATTTTATTAATGAAACACTTTTCATCAAAAACTAGAAAAATAAAGGCAAGTAAAATCAAGTGGGTGTCTATGTCTAATCCCTTCCCCCACTTGGGTCATACTTAAGCATATAAATGAAAAATAAGAAGGGTTAGAGATGGAAACGAAAACTCCCTGGATTTGCTCGGTATGAATAATAATGCATGTTCAAAAACATGCTCCAATTGTGCCTCCACGAGCAACATCCATCTTCACATCAACTCTCCTTGCAAACACCATGTCACTCAACTAGGACGGATAAAAAGTGTTCTCTTGCAGCCAATCATAGCTCCATAATTCTTCAATCTGTATTGCTGCAAGAAAAACTAATACCAAAAAGCATAATTCCGGATAAAAAGCAAAAATAGCACGAAATGTAAAAATAAAAACAAAATAAAACCTAACTCACTTTCGTAGGAATCACGGTTGCATTTAGCGCATGCAACAAGCCTTTTAAACCCCTCGGTGTCCCGAGTGGACGAGTGAAGTCTCGTGAGGGTTTACAGGGAACACACCCACAAAGTTCATTTAATTACTAATACAAGGTTATGAAAATGTTTTGAAACTGTTTTTATTAAAAATTTCATATCAGAGGATAGTTACGGCGTAACTGGATCGGCCCAGTTACGGCGTAGGTGAGTTGACTTAATAAAATGTTTACCAGGAAGGGGTTACGGCGTAACTGGATCGGCCCAGTTACGGCGTAATAAGAAAGCCCGAGAAAGAAGATACCTGGAACATGGATGTTACGGCGTAACTAGATCGGCCTAGTTACGGCGTAGTTATGATGAAGTGGGCAGATGGCCTTACTGATCGCCAGTTACGGCGTAAATGGATCGGCCCATTACGCCGTAATTACTTTCTGATGTTGTTGTGCCCAAAGTGTCAACTTCTTCCTACGTGATCAAGAGGAGTTATCGGAACTCCTATCATCTATCTTTGGTCTTTAAACCTGCAAACAAGATAACAAAACATACCAAACCCAAAACAAAAACCTAAAACTACAAAAATATCCAAAAGGTCTATGAAATAAAATCAAAAACTAAATCTAGGATAGGGACGGGTAGTCTCCGACGAGCACTTTTCTTTAACTTCCTTGAGTCTTTAAGTTAGACTCGCAACCATCATCAATGACCATCAATCGGACGTCTCCAATCATGTCCATTGCTCAACTAATCTCGCTTATGATCTTGTCGAGATTTCCTCCACTTGTTCTTCTTGCTCAACGCACACTATCACAACCTCGTGCATTAAATGTGTAAAATAATAAACATGAGCAACAAGTGAGATATAACACATCATTTATAATTTTAAGATGTCTCGAGACTTGGTTACGGCGTAAGTCCTATTACTAACTACGTAGTAACCCGATCCGAAAGAAACCGATATATATAAGAATAGATTACGCCGTAACCATGGCCAAGGTTACGCCGTAATCTCAAGACGAAGACATAATTGTAGAATAATATTAATCAAACGACCAAAAATACGAAGACCGTTCCCGGCGTGGCGCCAAAAACTTGATGCGTGTTTCTTGACCGTGTTTTACATTTATAGTAACTCGTCTACCTATGGCCTACCTAATGCACTAACAGGCGGTGTACCCGGTCGCATGTAGTGAGGGAATGGTAAGACCGAGGTCGTCCCAAGAACGGTTGATTCCTAACTGTCTAATTAATTAAATTAGTCAAATAAATAAGTTTTAATGAAAGGATTGATAATATTTAAGGTGTCACGTGATCAATTGGGTTGGTTCTCTGGTAAACAAGCTAATGGGAACGATAGTGATGCAATTCTTAAACCGAGTTCTTCCACAAGTGGCAAAAGTCGATAGACTCCTTTGGTCAATTCGCCTACCCTATGGTTCTTAGAATCCTCACCAAGATGAACAGGTCACCCGGGATCATTCGGCAATCTAATAGCAGTCATTAAGAGCCGGTCGTTTACTATCGCATTACATGGGTTCTAAATGTCACTAGATTCCTGTTTCAAGTGGGGTTAAAGTCGAGAGGACAGCATTTGGTCAATTCGCCCTAACCTATCAGCAAAGATGCCACCACAGGAGAAGTCGGTGTCCGTCATAAGTCATGTTGTTCCGGTCCCTAAGCCAAGTCATTAAGTTCCGCTACATGCTAGATTTATAATAGTGAGTGCCGGCCGTTAGGAACTTAGACACTCACCCCTAATTCTTAAGTTCATCCAAACGGTAGGTGATCGGTTGGTCAAATCGCACAAGTAGAAAGGGTCGTCGGTTGGTCATATCTTACCCTTCCCGTCTCGATCCGCTCACCTAGGGTCGGTTGGTCATATCTCCTAGGCAATTGGCCTCTACCGCCATTCAAAACTACCAAACAAGGGTAGCTACCAATAAACTATGCATGCATACACTAGAAACAATTAATAACGCAAAAGCATTAATAATAAAAGAATCAAAACTAGGCCAAGACCTAATTTCCACATCTCCAAAATACCCTAGTGGAATGACAAATATAATTACCATGTAAAACAATAAATAAACAAAGACATAACATCAAATAATTAATTGACTAATAATAAATTAATAATCAATTAAATAGAACACAATAAAATTAATTCGCCAACAATTATATTGAGAATCAAGATTATAATAAATAATAATGAAACCAAAATAATATTATGAGTCGAAAATAATTACATATCGTGCCAAGGATAAAGCTATCGATCCCTAGTTGAGTACGGGGCAAAACCCGAAGGATTTTGCCCATAAAAACCTTCGTACTGTAGCTCTTTTTCTCCTTTTCTTTTTGTCGTGTTTCTGCGATGTACAGTGATGTACCACCCAATTGATGATTTCAAATGACATAATATGTCATATTTATAATAATAACTTTAGGTCCTTAACATGCAACTTGGGCCGGGCTTTTAATAATTTTGGCATAACTAAATTAATAAGTTACGCCGTAACATTAAAATGTCTTTTTAGCTTCATATAAAATAGCGCATTTAATTAATTACGGCGTAATTAATTTATAATTACGCCGTAGCCTTCAAAACTTTGCGCCCAAGTAATAAATTACGGCGTAACTAAACATCGGGTTACGCCATAAGCCTTCATCATCTTATACTTATCCGATCCGAAATAATCTCTACGGCGTAACTAATTCAATGTTACGCCGTAACCTTCATAAAAATCATTACGACGTAACCATAAGAAATGGTTACGCCGTATCCTTCAAAGCTCATATTTACGCCGTAACATTATTAAGCAATTACGGTGTAACCTTCACAAATAATTAATCTCGACTCATCCATTGTGGTGTTGGTATTATGTGATGTTGTGACTATTGGACCAACATGCTCACATTCGGGATCATGAAATCTTCTCATCGTAGTAGCGGAAGCTTTAGTTGATTCATGATATTGGCGGCAGAAGCGAAGCATGGTGTGAGAATATCGAGTCATTGATGCACTAATCATGATTTCTTCGAGATGAATGTGTTGAGTGAGCATGCGGCTATGGATTGACCGCTTCATTACGATCACCGCAAACGTAGGGTACTGCATAAAACATTTAGCAATAAAGCGCACGAAAGTGTCTTTGATCACTTCGTTGAATTGAGGTACACGCCCACGGTTCCCGTTGATCGATACAAATCTTACTGTGATCGGTATAATTCGAAGAATTTCCTTGACGGGTTTCGCGGTTGCTCTAGTTGTTCTCAAACCGGAACGTCTCAAAGAAGACAACACGGAGTGAGTGAACGGTGAATAGAGATTCACCGATTGATGAAAGAGATTTGAAAAACAATCGTGTATCGCACAATAGAAATTGTTTTGCAATACAACGAAGGTTTTAATGAAAATCAATTATCAATCATAAACACCTTTTGATTTGAAATATTCGTACACGGTCGAAGTGCTAAAGAAAAGAGTTTTTAAGCACAAAGACCGGTTTTTCAAAGGTATCCGTCAATCCATAACCTGAACCAGGATTGATTCAAATGATTGAATCGCCCCATTGGTTTTGTTCAGTTGTCACATGATTGATCTAATGAATAGATCTCACATGCCACCTACCAGGAGCTTGTTTGATGTTGGCTCCAGAAGGCTTTCCATCTTCATTGTGAAAATGTTTTCATATCACTCGGATGTTCCGCAATACCACGAGGATAATGCGAGGACTCAAGATATAATCTCTTTCCACATTGTGTGAAACGAGAGAGTCTTCATTGAAAGTGTCCTAATGAGATTTATTGATGATCTCGTGGCTCTTGACTCAATTTGTGCATATTTGGATCCTATATCGGAGACTAGGAGAGGGTCTCCTTCTTCAATATCAACAATCTCTAAGAGAAATTCGATAGATAATGTCGGTTCCCGTGAGAATGAAACAAGCCCTTTTAAGAGGAACTTGAGTGGTTTGGGAAGTTGAAGTGCAGCAGCGTCCACGGGTCCATGATGTCTTGTCTTCAATACCGATGTTACCTTGGTAACCACCGGTAGAATATGAATTGAACCCGTATACGCCCTAAGGTTGAATAATTGGAGGGCTATTTGTTTTCACCCTTTTCTCATTCAATTCTTTTCATTCTTCAACCCTTGATGCTTACCGAGACTTCATAGCTAGAACCTTGTTGGGTTTATTCGATTACTAGCTCGGTCTCGATCCGCACACTTCCCATATCTCATTTTCTCCTTTTTCAATATACCTAAGGACTTCTACACTATCTAGTGGATTGTCCTGGTAGATCCCTCCGTTCGGCGGATCATGGGAACAAATACCTAACCTTATCATCCTTATATCACCATACATAAAGTAAAGTTGGTCGGTCTATTTGGTATTGTTCATCCGCCATTGGAACCAATTGAAAACCATTTGAAAATCAATCCGAGATACTTATGATATATCAAAGCATTTT
Organism: Chrysanthemum lavandulifolium; assembly: GCA_022545495.1. NCBI lineage: Eukaryota > Viridiplantae > Streptophyta > Magnoliopsida > Asterales > Asteraceae > Chrysanthemum > Chrysanthemum lavandulifolium. Next base: position 105,019,379 of record CM040239.1, on the reverse strand, counting down.
GTACCGAATTGTTTTGATATTTTTAGAACAAGAGCTCCCCCTCAACATATGCATCAAGTGTTTGAAATCGTTTTGCACACGGAGGCAAGAGAAAGAATTAACTTCTTTGATTACCATTTTCTAAAGATATCAACATCACTTCACGATCAAAACAAGTAGATAAAGCATATAAGGGAAGGATGAGGTTTTCATAAGCTTGCTCCCCTCAATATGTGCCTTGAGGTTTGAAAGAGTTTTGCACATACAAGAGGAACTGCACATTGATATAAATTGATCACGTTTCAAATCTTTGTGGTTTAAGATAGATGCTCCCCTCAACATGTGCATGGAAAATTGAAATCGTTTGACACATGTGGGAAGGAGAGCTTGTACATCCTTATAAAACCATTTACCGATTTATCGGTTTAAATCAATTTAAATCACAAATTCTCCCCGATCACAATTATCAAATCATTTGAGATTTGTGATCTCAGAGATTTAAATTGATTTTGAAAGCTTTTAAGGAGAATTGTGACTTGATTATGAAAGCGTTTTAAGCGATAAGGATCGGATTTTTGACTTTAAACTCCATTGAATAAACATGCATGATTATCTTTTGAAAACAATTGAATGACAATTAACCTTTTAATTTAATTGAAATCATTCTCCCCCTCAATCAATGACATAAGTTGTTGATTGAGAGATAGATATTTTGACAAACTTTTAAGTCCAGATGATTATCAAAAATAGAGTCCGAGTTATTTTTCAAATCAACTAGTTTTCATTAGATAGTAAGGATTTGTTTAAAGAATCGAGCATGAGATTTTAAAACTAAGATAAAGCATGGCTCGTTCTTTCTTTGAAAAGCGGGTTCTTGCTCGAAATGACAATAAACCATTGTTTCACTTTCTCCAAAATATATATATATATATATATATATATATATATAGGGAAGGATCAAAAGGATTACATTTTAAGTAAGGATGGTGCGGATAATATCACAGTAACATTAAAAAAAATTAATTCAAAAAATCAAAAAATTAAAAAAGAAAGAGGACAACAATTTATTAAGAATCGTTGAAAAAAATTCGGAAAAAAAAATCATTTTCATGGTTAAAAGGTACAATGATATTATGAATTTTGTTAATATCACCGTAATTATCAAGCTTTCTTAAAATCACTACTAACTAAGGCTAGCGAGTAGTTTCACTAAGGCTAGCGTAGTTTCACTAAGGCTATGATAGTTTCTAAACTAGCGTGATATTAAGTTTTTTCTAATATCAAAGTAACTTTTACGTAAAATTGTTAATATCCCGTTACTTTTTACATGTTTTCTTAATATCAAAGTTAATTTTTTAATATCACCGTAAGTTTTCTTAATATCGTAATAAAAAGGCGTTGATATTAAGTAAAATTATTAATATCACGATGGGACTCATAATATCGTTAATATCACGATAGAACTCATAATCAAAAACAAAAATTGCTCGGAAAAATCGAAAAAATTAAAAATGAAAGAAGATAACAATAGTAACGATCCTCAAAAGGAAAAAAATTAAAAAATCGTTTACATGGTCAATTGCTACCGTGAAATTAGCAGATCTTGACTTTTTACAAAAGTCAAGATCGATCTGAATAGGCGGTCCGGATCCATCCGCACATCCGCACGAATTAAAAAATCCGCACTGATCCTCACTATATATATATATATATATATATATATATATATATATATATATATATATATATATATATATATATATATATATATATTTTAAACATTCGAACAACAACTAAAGTCCCGTGTCATTCTTTGAATGACAAAGACAAAGACCGTAGATATTATCGAATCGAGAGAAAAGAAAAAAATGACAAAATGACAATATTTTTTGAGGATTTTTGAATTTTCAAATTTTATGGATTTTGAAAGTTTTATATTTTCTATTTGATTTTTGAAGGTTTTGTAATTTTGTATTTTGTTTTTCAATAAATATTTACAAGAGATAGATGAAGAAAGACCTTTACTCCTCTTCTTCCTCTTGAAGACGTTTGAGTGTTTCGGTTGAAGGCTTTTAAGACCAAGTCGTGGAAGGATAAACTCAAAGCGTTCTCTAGGAAGAGCTTTGGTGAAGATGTACGCTAACCGGTATTCGGTCCTTACAAAGTATAGTTCCACCACACCGTTTTCAACTTGCTCACGATGAAATGATGTCGAATGTCGATGTGCTTTGCTCTTGAGTGTTGTACATTGTTGCATGAGAGCAATAGCACTTTTATTATCAAGATTTTGTTGAATTCAAAGCCATAGTCATATAATTGGGATCTCATCCATAGGATTTGAGCACAACAGGATGACATGGCTATGTATTCACCTGTAGAGGAAATAGAAGTACTCATTTGCTTCTTTGAAGACCGACTCACAAGCTTATCACCAAAAAGCGAGCACCTCCGCACGTGCTTCGACGAGTATCTTGACATCCCGCATGATCGGCATCGCATAGGTCGTTAGTGACATCTTGGTGTCCTTGGTGCAAAGTCCCATATTGATGGTTCCTGGAGATACCGAAAGACCCGTTTAACCGCTTCAAGGTGCTTTTTAGTAGGCTTAGTCGGTATCTAGCACACATGCAAACAATGAACAAGATGTCCGGTCTACTAGTCGTGAGGTACACGAGGATCCAATCATACTACGATATTTCGTTTGGTCTACCATGATCCCCGAGTGGTCCTCATCTACTTTAATACGCTCTATCATGGGAGTGTCAACAGGTCACTTGAATCAAATCCAAATTTCTTTAAGATCTCATTTGCATATTTAGATTGATTTATGAAAATGCCTCCGGACTTTGTGAAATTTGTAATCCCAAGAAAAATGACATTTGTCCATCATTGACATTTGAAATTTAGAACCCATTTCATTTGAAAACGGTCACACTCGTTGGGGTCGGTCGAGGCAAAGATGATATCATCAACATAAATTTGAACATGAATTAAATGTTTTCCGACTTCACGGTGAACAATGTAGGATCAATCGCTCCTTTCTCAAACCGGTAGATAGAAGAAACTTTGATAGCGTATCATACCATGCCCCGGAGCTTGCTTTAAACCGTAAAGAGCCTTCTTCAAACGATAAACATGAGTAGGATGCTCGATTCACAAAGCCTTCGGGTTGGTGATGTAGACGACTTCTTTGAGATCTCAAGAAACGCCGTCTTTACATCCATCGATAGACTACCATGTTCTTACTAGCGGCATTAGCCAAGAAGATTCGATTGCCTCTATACGAGCAACAGGAGCAAATGATTCTTCAAAGTCAATACCTCCTCTTGACGGTATCCTTTTGCAACCAATCGAGCCTTGTTCTTTAACACATCACCATGCTCATCAAGTTTCACTTTGAAGATCCATTTTGAGCAATGATCATAGCACAATCAAGCGGTACTAATTCCATACATCAAGTCGATCAAACTCATGAATTTCTTCTTGCATAGCATTGAACCAAATTGCCTTCATTCATGGCGGTTTAACATCTTTGGTTCGATCTTAGAGAGTACGGAGTTGAAGAAGCACCATAAGGCATCGGTTGCCAGTTGTTTCCGTGTGGATCTTGGACGAGAGGATTTCCAATGATGTTGTCTAATGGATGATCGTGAGTCCATTTTCCGAGGTGTTCATGTGGGTTGTTGAGGGCTGAAGTAGCAGAGTCAATGTCTCCGGAAGAAGATGGTTCGATGATGATTCGGGAGCAAATATGTTTTCAAATAGAGCATCTTGAGGAGTTGCAAAGGGATTAACTTCATCAATGATGCGTAAGCAGTTCCATGATGTACATTTGAAGATTGATGATTAGTTGATGAGACAGTGATCAAGAAGCAGGAGCTTCTTGACTTAGTGATATTGAGACCGATGGATTGAATTCATTCACAGGATATGAGCGACCTACTGTTGTGGGAATTGTGATTCATTAGCACTTGGCTCATAGTGTTAATCAAACATCGGATCAAACAATTTCTTCAAATCATCTTGATTGGAGGTACATATGGAGTAATGGAGAGGAATTTGGTACAAGGGATGAAACAATGGGACTGTTTTGAAGTGCGGGGCGGGCTGGATTCTCTAGGAGCCATTTGACCGGTCACTCATCAAACGAACGTGAATTGTTTCCATGATATTTCGGTTCTCTTGTTGTAGATTCGGTAACCTTTTCATTTGGTGCATATCCTACAAATACTCCAATGTCCGCTTTAGCTTTAAGTTTACCTAAATCTTGACCATCATTAGTTGGATAACATAAAGCACCAAACACACGAAGGTATGATAGATCAGGTTTTCTATTGTGGACAAGTTCATAAGGAGTCTTTCCATGAGAAGTATGAATTAGGGATCGATTTTGAGTGTAACAAGCAGTGGCAATAGCTTCAGCCCATAGAAACATTGGAACCTTTGAGTAAATCAGCATTGTTCTTGCAGCTTCTACAAGAGTTCGATTTCGTCTTTCAACTACACCGTTCTGTTGAGGAGTTCGAGGAACACTTCTTTGGGGACTGATTCCAACATTTCCATAAAATTCATCGAGTTCTTTATTAACAAACTCAGTTCCATTGTCAGTACGGACGATTCGAACTGTTTTGTTGAGTCGGATCTGAAGTTGTTTAATGAGTTTAATGATGAGATCTCAAGTTTCATCCTTAGTCCTCAAAAACTTAACCCAAGTGAATCTGGAGTAGTCATCAACCACTACTAACACATATCTCTTCCCATTAATAGTTTGCACTCTCATTGGGCCGCACAGATCCATATGAAGGGTATGAAAAACTTCCATTATAGAGTTTGTGGGTTTTGGTTTGTGGGCATATTTCGTGCTTTTTCCTAATTGGCAAGTGAACAAAGATGATCTTTTCATATTTTAACTGGGTAAGCCTCGACAAGATCCTTTACGGAAAGGTTGTTTATGGTCTTAGAAGTTCAAGTGATTGAGGCAGCGATGCCATAACCAAGACTTTGTTTTATTAGCCTTTGACAAAGAAGCAGATTGGAGAAGACTTCATCATGTCATCGATAGAGATGGTGTATAGGTTAGAACCTCGAGTACCTCTTAATAATTCCACACCATCAAGTTTTCTAACGAAACAAGTATGTTTTCTAAAAGCTACTTCTAGATCGGAATCGCAGAATTGACCAACAGAGAACAAATTATGACCAAGACCTTCCACATAATATACCCTGGAAATTACACTTTTACCAACCACATAATCTCCATAACCCATAATAGCTCCAAAATGGTCGTTCCCGAATCTAAGCGTCCGATGAATTTACTCACGAAGTTCATGAGCCGCGACCGGTCTCAATCATATGCTTGGAGCGGCTGAGTCCGGTACCACGAGCGATTTGAACGATCTGCGGTTGAACACGAGACAAGAATGGATAATGGATAATTGGGATCCCCATGCAAGAATGGGTTCCATTTGGTTAGTAATGATGATTGGAACACCCACATCGTAAATCGAAACATCCATATCGTAAGTAGAAGCAATGGAATCATGATGACTAGATGTAGTACTAGTGTCCGTATTTGCCCAATTCAAAGTATGTTCACTTCTTAAGGGAATAGTTCTACCAGAAGGAATCCATTTTCTAGTGGGCATTGACTGATTAACCGTATGGCCAATGGTATCCATTGATAACCTATCTTACAAAATGTTCTTCCTGTGGGTTTCCACTGTTTTCTAACTTTCTTTCGCTTTTGCCTTTTAGCCTTCTAACGATTACATATACTTGAGGTGACCGACTCTTCAATAACTGGATTTACTAAATCCTAACAACCCTTTACGCCGTAACTTATCTTCAGAATATATTTCATGGCCTTTTATCACTTCTTTTCCGCTTCAGCGCCTCATTTATCCTGAAATGCAAATATGAACGAATATAGACCAATTAAGTACCATATTAATATAAATGAGGCCATAAACACGGAATTTGATATATAAAGATCGAGGCTAATTTGATGTTATCAAATATCCCCCATGAATCCTACTTGTCCTCAAGTAGACCCTTTAAATAATTCTTAAAAAGATATCTCTCGTGATTAATTGGAAGTTATGAGTTTAAAATTACCTAAGCTAGAAAATTCCGCACGAGCACCTCACGAAAAGGGAATTGAAATCACACTCTCTCTCTCATAATTCACGTGTTTATTTTTGGGTGATCACTCAACTGCTCAGTCATGACGAGTATTCTATCATAGGCTTGGCAAAGATACAAATCTCCACCACTAGAGTCTATAGATGCAACTATTCTAAAAGGCAATAGGTTGACACAACATAGGCTTATGGGGTTATTTTGTCATTACTAACGAGCTACGGCGAAGGGGACAAAACCAATGATACATGACCAAATCCATGGCCAAGACACCAATGATTGCTCGCTTCCTCACTTAAACTCGATTCATGACTAAGGGTAGGATAAGACATGGGATATTTAATGGGTGTAAACAAAAAGACACGAAAGAAATAGATTCCTAAGTCCACAGTCGCCCCACCACTAGTCGCATTTAATCCCATAGCAAAAATCAAGGGTCAAGAGTCAAGGGGTCTTCAATACACGAGTCAATGCATATAAAATGTAGCGTAGTGCCTCATAATCTCCATAAACTAGGCAAACAGGATGCATTAACTCGGCCTTCATCATCAATGAAAAAATATGTGCTATAAAAATTTTAAAATTTGGGTTAATTTAGCACATATTTCAATCAAAATCAACCATTTCTATCTCCCATCCCCCCACTTGAAATGTACAATGTCCCCATTGTACGAACATTGATAAAAATTTGAAAGGCGAGATAGAAATGTACGGGTTTCTAATTTTATCTGTAAGAACCAAAACGGATATGTAAAAAATTTCGCAAGCTGAAACAAGGCGAGAACACTTATCACAATACGACACATAAGCTGATTTATATTACGATCAGCAATAAACAAACTAACAAACTATTGCTTGCATTCACTATTTGTTTTTTCTATTTTTTTTTTTTTTTTGATGCAAGACAAGGTATACCTGAATAAAAATAAAAACAATACAAACATATAAAGCATCCCCCCACTTGAGATCAACTATCATCTAAACCCGATTTTCTTCCAAAACCCTTTATTCAAAACCCACGACTTTCACTAGTGGAACCAAAATTAACCAACAGCGCTCAGACCATGGAAAAAAGGAAACTACAGGGTAGGCTAGGCGATAGGTGTAACGAAACAACTATATTGGGTGAACAAAATGAAAGGAAAGGCTTTGAAGGGTGTATCTAGGGGTATCTTGCACTAATGGAGAGTGCAAACAAAAAGGGTTTAACAGGAGGATTGACTGATCGATGTGAAAAGTCAATAAACACAATACATATATGGGCTATTTGGGTTTAATCCTAAAATTGCCTTAAATCCTAGCTGCACCGATCACACCAAGTTACCTCAGTGTAATGCTCATGATAATGGTCTCGAAAAGATATGCAAAGCCAAGTTCTAAAGTCTACTACAGCCACCGGCACACTCATTTTTATGGTATTATGTATAAGGGGAAAACGGAAAGGCTTATCCTCACACAATGGAAATATAGGGTAGGTGTGCTCAGTCTAGATTAATCCAGTTAAGTAATGAAAAACATGTCAAAATTTAATTAATGAAACACTTTTCATCAAAAACTAGAAAAATAAGGCAAATAAAATCAAGTGGGTGTCTATTTCTAATCCCTTCCCCACTTGGGTCATACTTAAGCATATAAATGAAAAATAAGAAGGGTTAGAGATGAAACGGAAAACTCCCCTGGATTTGCTCGGTATGAATAATAATGCATGTTCAAAAACACGCTCCATTTGTGCCTCCACGAGCAACATCCATCTTCACATCAAAACTTCTTGCAAACTCCATATCACTCAACCAGGACGGATAAAAATTGTTCTCTTGCAGCCAATCATAGCTCCATAATCAATCTGTATTGCTGCAAGAAAAACTAATACCAAAAGCATAATTCCGGATAAAAAGCAAAAATAGCACGAAATGTAAAAATAAAAACAAAATAAAACCTAACTCACTTTCGTAGGAATCACGGTTGCATTTAGCGCATGCAACAAGTTTTAAACCACTCGGTGTCCCGAGTGGACGAGTGAAGTCTCGTGAGGGTTTCTGAGGAACACACCCACAAAGTTCATTTAATTACTAATATAAGGTTATGAGAATGTTTTGAAACTGTTTTTATTAAAAATTTTCATATCAGAGGATGGTTACAGCGTAACTGGATCGGCTCAGTTACGGCGTAGGTGAGTTGAACTAAAAAAATGTTTACCAGGAAAGGGGTTACGGCGTAACTGGATCGGCCCAGTTACGGCGTAACAAAAAAGCCCTGAGAAAGAAGATACCTGGAACAAAGACATTACGGCGTAACTAGATCGGCCTAGTTACGGCGTAATCATGTAGAAGTGGGCGATGGCCCATCGATCGCCGATTCTGGCGTAAATGGATCGCCCATTTACCGTAATTAATCACTGATGTTGTAGTGCCCAAAATTTCAACTTCTTCCTACGTGATCAAGAGGAGTTATTGGAACTCCTATCATCTATCCTTGGTCTTTATACCTGCAAACAGATAACAAAACATACCAAACCCAAAACAAAGTCTAAAAACTACCAAAAATATCCAAAAAGGTCTAAGAAACAAAATCAAAAACTAAATCTAGGATAGGGACGGGTAGTCTCCCGACGAGCACTTTTCTTTATCTCCCCTGAGTCTTTAAGTTAGACTCCAGCAACAGGCATCAATCAGACGTCTCCAATCATGTCCATTGCTCTCCTAATCTCGGTTTATAATCTAGTCGAGATTCCTTCACTTGTTCTTCCTGCTCAGCCTGCACACTATCACAACCTCGTGCATTAAATGTGTAAAAATAATAAACATGAGCAACAAGCGAGATAAACCACATCATTTATAGTTTAAGATGTCTCAGACTTGGTTACGGCGTAAGTCTAATTACTAACTACGCCGTAACTTCAGTCTGTAAGTAACCTGATATATAATAAGAATAGATTACGTCGTAACCATGGCCAAGGTTACGCCGTAATCTCAAGACAGAAGACATAATTGTAGAATAATATTAATCAAACAGCCAAAAATACGAAGACTGTTCCCGGTGGCGCCAAAACTTGATGCGTGTTTTCTTGACTGTGTTTTACATTTATAGTAACTCGTCTACCTATGGCCTACCTAATGCACTAACGGGCGGTGTACCGGTCGCATGTAGTGAGGGAATGGTAAGACCGAGGTAAATCCAAAACAGTTGATTCCTAAGCGTCTAATTAAATAAATAAGTTTTAATGTAAGGATTGATAATATTTAAGGTGTCACGTGATCAATTGGAAATTTGGTTCTCTGGTAAACAAGCTAAAGGAAACGATAGTGATGCAATTCTTAAACCTAGTTCTTCCCAAGTGGCAGCAATGATGAACTCCTTTGGTCAATTCGCCACCCTATGGTTCTTAGAATCCTCACCAAGATGAACAGTCACCCGGGATCATTCGGCAATCTAATAGCAATCATTAAGAGCCGGTCGTTTACTATCGCATTACATGGGTTCTAAATGTCACTAGATTCTGTTTCAAGTGGGGTTAAAGTCGAGGAGGATGACATTTGGTCAATTCGCCTAACCTATCGGCAAAGATGCCACCACAGAGAAATCAAAGCACCGTCATAAGTCCCTGTTGTTCCCGGTCCCCTAAGCCAAGTCATTAAGTTCCGCTACATGCTAGATTTATAATAGTGAGTGCCCGGCCGTTAGGAACTTAGACACTCACCCCTAATTCTTAAGTTCATCTAAACGGTTGGTGATCGGTTGATCAAATCGCACAAGTAGAAAGTGGTCGTTGGTCATATCTTACCCTTCCCGTTTGATCCGCTCACCTAGGGTGGGTTGGTCATATCTCCTAGGCAATTGGCCTCATGACCATTCAAAACTACCGAAACAAGGGTAGCTACCAATAAACTATGCATGAATACACTAGAATCAATTATTTAACGCAAAAGCATTAATAATAAAAGAATCTAAACTAGGCCAAAACCTAATTTCCACATCTCTAAAATACCCTAGTGGGATGACAAATATAATTACCATGTAAAACAATAAATAAACCAAGACATAACATCAGATAATTAATTGACTAGTAATAAATTAATAATCAATTAAATTGAACACAATAAATAAAAATGTTTCAACAATTATATTGATAATCAAGATTATAACAAATAATAATAAAACCAAAATAATATAGTGAGTCAGAAAATAATTACATATCATGCCAAAGATAATGCTATCGATCTCCTAGTTGAGTACCGGGGCAAACCCCGAAAGGTTTACCCCATAAAAACCTTCGTACTGTAGCAGCATCCTTTTCTCCTTTATGTTTCTGCCGTACAGTGATGTACCACCCAAAAGATGATTTGAAATGACAAATATTGTCATCTATTTATAATGCTAAATTAGGGTACCATGCAATTTGGGCCTAGACTTTTAATATTTACGGCGTAACTAAATTAATAAGTTACGCCGTAACTCTTTGTAGCTTCATATAAAATAGCCGCGTTTAATTAATTACGGCGTAATTAAATAATAATTACGCCGTATCCTTCAACACTTTGCGCCCAAGTAATTAATTACGGCGTAACTAAACATCGGGTTACGCCGTAAGTCTTCGTCATCACATACGTATCTGCTCCGAAATAATCTCTACGGCGTAACTAAATTACATGTTACGCCGTAACCTTCACAAAATAATTACGACGTAACCATAAGAAATGGTTACGCCGTATCCTTCAAAGCATCATAAATACGCTGTAACATTATTAAGTAGTTACGGCGTAACCTTCACAAATAATTCATAGGCCTTCGTTGTATTAGTTACGACGTAGTCAAAAGTACCCTTTACGCCGTAACTTATCTTCATAATATATTTCATGGCCTTTTATCACTTTTTTTCCGCTCCAGCGCCTCATTTATCCTGAAATGCAAATATGAACGAATATAGACCAATTAAGTACCATATTAATATAAATGAGGCCATAAACACGGGAATTTAATATATAAAAGATCATGCTAATTTGATGTTATCAGGAAGATGTTAGCAAGCTTTAGGAGATGAGTTCTTCGCCCCGCCTAGAGCCCCCTGCACTCGAGTCTAACTTAAAGATCAGAATAAAGAAAAGTGCTCTTCAGGAGACAACCCGAATTTTCCTTTCTTTTATTTTGTTTCTATTTCGTAGGGTTTTGTGTTTTCTAACCATTTTGCAGAAACGAGGAAGTAATTGTCTGCAGGTTGTCGATCGACCATAGTTACTGGCGTAACTCATCTTTGTGATTACGCCAGAACCAACCTTTTGCTGCAGAATCTTAGACGATTACCAATTACTTGCGTAATGCCATCTTTGTGGTTACGCCAGAACCACTCGCTTTTAAACTTATGTCGGGTTTTGCGATTCTGGCGTAACTCCTCAAAGAGTTACGACGTAACCTTCCTCTCGCTTTAATTCTTTCATTTTAAAACACAATAACCTTGTATTAGTATTTTAAATGAACTTTGTGGTGTGTACCACTGTTAACCCTCATGAGACTTCACTCGTCCACTGGGACACCAAGTGGTTTAAAAGGCTTGTTGCATATGCTAAATGCAATCGTGATTCCTACGAAAGTGAGTTAGGTTTGTTTTTCATTTTCATTTTTCTTTTTAGAATTATGCTTGTCTCGTAGTGTGATTTTAGGGATTGAAGTTTTTCATGATGCTTATCTGAAGGCACGTCTCTTTTCGTGGGCCTTCTTTCTTTATGGAGCAAATTTCATGGAAGTTCTCGCCTAATTCTACTTTTCTCTTCACCTTTATTTAATGCTTAGTACAAAAGGGACTTTGTACAATTCAAGTGGGGACGGAGTAGAATTATCTCTTGAACATTATTTTGCCTTCGCTTTTCTAGTTTATTTTGAAAAATTATGCCATTTTTAAAATTTTGACATGTTTTTCTTAACCTAACTAGATTAGACCTTAGCCGAACACATACAACCCTTGATATTATATGGTGAGATTAGCCTTACCCGTTTCCAATTATTTACCCCAAATCCACCAAATTATGAGTGTGCTGATAGCTTGTAAACTTTAGAACTTGGCCTTTGCATCATTTCGAGACCATAGACGAGGTATGTTGAGTTAGCTCGATGTATTTGGACTTTTTAGGTTTAGAAGGCAATATTATAGGATTATCACCCAAATAGCCTACCATTGTGTGTCTATCGATTAGTCACCTCGACTTCTCGACCCCCATGTGAAACCCTTTTGTTGCACTCACCTTTAGTACAAGATACCCCTAGATACACCCATCTGAGCCATTCCTTTCATTTTGTTAACCCAATGTATTGTTTCGATACACCTATACACCTTAGCCTACCCTGTAGTCTTTATTTGTGATTGGGAAGTCATCATTTGCCTAAGTTCAAGGATCAAGTGAAAAGGTTCGGAAATCACACTTTCGTTGACGACATATTCCTGAAGATCATTGAAGACCCCCCAAATTCTCATTGTTCATCTCAAATGGGGGGATACTATGTTTAATTATCATAGTTATGATTCAAAAAAAAAAAAAAGTTGTTATGTTATTATAAAGTGCGATGTTATATGCACTATGTTATGAGCTTTATAGATTTAGTATCGAGGAGGCCACCTCGGTCACATTTGAAGAATGAAGTTGGTAATTATGCCAACAATTGAAGAAAAGGTAGTGTGCCCATCACGACGTCCTCTAATGACACATCTACCTAGTATTTCATGATTCGGTTTCTTGACTTCTAAGCTTGAACTTTGGGCGGACGGTAAGTGGTGATGACTTGGTTATAGATTTAGACTATCTGCTTGTTTTTTTATTTTACACCATTTATATATCCCAAGTCTTATCCTACCCTTTAGTCATGAAGCGTGTCTAGGTGATGCAGCGAGCAAATCTTTGGTGTCTTGGCCATGGATTTGGTCATGTATCAGCGCCATAACTATTCCCCCAACTACGGCATAACCAAGTATATTGAAGACTACGGCGTAACCACTAATAAGGTTACGCCAGAAACAAAGCAGATCTAGTGCAAAATACGAAGAATTGATGGTTACGGCGTAACTCTTATATTAGTTACCAGTAACCAAGATCCGCCTATAAATACCCCACGAATTCCAAAGATTTCTAATCATCCCATTCCACACACAACAACCAGAGAACGTGGGAAAAGCCAAAGGCAGGTCTAGAGGAGCATACGGAGCCGTCTCCAAGGGAGAAATCACTCCCCTACGATAAGCATTAGCATTTTATCTTTTCTTTACTTTCGATTCATGTATTTCGTAACTTTGAATATTGAATTGATTTGTATGGTTAATATGAGCGGCTAAGCACCTCTTGGTGCTGGCCTAGTTATGATTCCTTAATTGTTTTGTTTGCGTTTACATTACTTCCGTATAGTTATTTCTAAGTGTATGCATGCATAGTTTGTTGGTAGCTACCCTTGTTTCGGTAGTTTTGAATGGCGGTAGATGCCAATTGCCTAGGAAATATGACCAACTGACCCTAGGTGAGCGGACTGAGACGGGAAGGGTAAGATATGACCAACTGACGACCCTTTCTACTTGTGCGATTTGACCAACCGATCACCCACCGTTTGGATGAACTTAAGAATTGGGGATGAGTGTTTAAGTTGCTAACGCCCGGCACTCACTATTATAAATCTAGCATGTAGCGGTACTTAATGACTTGGCAGGGACTAGGAACAACAGGACTTATGAGGGACACCGACTTCTCCTGTGGTGGCATCTTTCTTTGATAGGTTAGGCGAATTGACCAAGTGTTGTCCTCTCGACTTTGACCCCACCAAGTAATTGGAAGTAAGTAGACGAGACATAACTAGCTAGAAGGAATAACTAGGTTAGCACCACTCTCCTCTATTGATTTATCCTTTGCCTTTATTTGCTTTTATCTGCTTTAGTAGTTTAATAATTAATTCCTTATCGTAACCATTATTAATCTGTGACACCTAGACTTAGTAATAATCCAACACACATAGCTCTTGGGACGACCTCGGCTTTACCGAATACTACACTACACACGACCGGGTACACTGCCCGTTAGTGCATTAGGGTAGACCATAGGTATAACGAGACTTTATAAATATTAAAACCTGGTCAGTAAAACCTGCATCAACTGTCTAAACATAATACTTTTAGGCCTTTTTTGCTCTTTACCCTTGATACGGCAACATATAATTGTCCTTGTGAAAAAACAGGTTTTGGAAATAATAGGACCACCTTCGATAATGTTTTCCCCTGACTTTTGTTAATTGTCATGGCCAAACAAATAGATATCGGGAATTGTCTCCTGTTAAGCTGAAAAGGCATCTTCTTGTCGGATGGGCTAATATTCATGCGAGGAATCGCGAAAACTGTCCCTATCTTGCCACCGGATATGATTTTTGCCTTGATGTTATTTACTCCCATTCTAACTATTTTCAACCTTGTACCATTACAAAGACCACCTCTTTGGTCTATGTTGCGCAAACACATTATTGGGGCGCCAATCTTCAAAACTAACTCCTGATGTGGAATACCAGAAATTCTTATTGTGTTTAAGAATTCTGTTGTATACATTGACTCGTCGTAGTTGAAATCCACATCTACATCAGAAACAGAATCGGAATTGTAACATACCTTCTCCCAACCTGGAAATTTGGACATCATTCATTCATTAACTTTGTCTATCTCTTCGTGTGTGGGTGCAAGAATAGCTCGATCTTGAAAATATGACGGATCCCACAAATTTTCCTCCATTTGCCATAAATTTCCTGGCAAACAGCTTCCATATGATCATCAGAATCTGCGATAAGCATCTCTTTGGGGAATTCTACCTCTGCTTGACCGTCATTTTTACCACCTATTTTTCCCTCGCCTATATTCAATATCCATTCAGTGAACTCATTTATTTCGGATGCATCATCTAGATTGCAACCCACACGAAGCCTCATGTTTTGTGTAAGCTTTAGAACCTTGCAATGCTTCCATAAATAAGACATGTTCATGGAAGCATGTACAACGTCTTGCCTACTACCGTTTGGAATAACAGGTAAAATTTGGCGAAAATCTCCACCAAAAACAACCACTTTGCCACCAAAAACTGTATCCGAAGCATCTAAGTACGTACTTGAAGATATGTCTCTTAATGTTCTATCAAAAGCTTCATATGCAAGTTTATTAATCATTGGAGCTTCGTCCCATATGATTAATTTAGTCTCTCGTATCAACTCAGCAAGGGGGCCATCGGCAGGAATTGTACACATAGAATCCTCAACGATATTGATAGGTATAGCAAACCGAGAATGGGTCGTTCTTCCACCGTCAAGCAAAAGGGAAGCAATACCACTTGATGCAACATTTAGGACAATCTGACCTTTAGACCTTAAAGTAGTCGTCAAGGTCTTGTACAAAAATGTTTTACCCGTCTCTCTGTAACCATAAACAAAAAACATTCCTCCACTGTTATTGTTACATGCATCAATAATAGTCTCATAAATCCCTTTCTGCTCGTTCGTCAAACTATTGAAGAGGGTTTCATGCTGGACAATTAGTTTCGGTATTTTGTAATCTAATTCATCGTAAATCAGCCGGTTGTATCCCTCCATTGTAAACTCAGCCTGGGGGTAAGGCATGTTCACAATATTTTTAAGACTTTTTCCGCAACTAAGCAGCTTTTCCTCGATGTATGTTAAACATATATTGTATCGCTGAGTATCACTTAGTTGAAGATCTAAAAAGCCAAAATACATTATCGTATTTGATTTGGGAGAATGTATAAAATACATTTATATATAAATGAAATGAAAAAGAATACTAAAAATGGATTACATGGATGATTAAGTTTTGATCTTTCTACATGCAAGACATCATCAGCTAAAAGATGCCATGTCTTCTCCCATACAATCTTAGCCCGCGACATACTATCGCTCAATATTAAACTAACAAAATAATTTCTAATGTAATCTCCCATCCCCCATTGACTTACCTCAATCAGTCCGTTAATGTATTCCTTGTCATCATCTAACAAACCACGGGCAAAACATGCATCTTTACATGTAGGATATACTACATCATCAACCATCCTAAAGTCTTCCCATTTTCGAGCACCTCTGACATGATTTAATAGCCTTCGTAAATAAAAAAGCTCGCCCCAAGAAGGAGAAACATGGTGAATCCGTCCAATGGTTTTACCTGTTGAATTAAAACAATTACTATTATAAATTTGGGGGGGTAAAAGAAATAAAAGTTTATGATCAAAAGTATGACAGTTGAATAATAAATTTTTTAAAATAATATATTTTACCTTGCTTCCTCAAAGTCCATTTTCTGTCGGTTTTATTCCAAACATAGTATTTTGGGATTTCCACGTACAAATATTTTCTAGCGCTCACATCAGTTTCATTTAAATCCATCCAAGCTAGAAACTTAGAAGTATTAGATGACACCTTGTCAAGCTGAAAGTCAATGCTTTCGGTTGGATCAAATACCACAGATTGCTCCTTTGGAAGGTGAAAAGGTAAGCGTTCAACAGCGGGGGACCTATGATGTATATCAAACTTAAAAATTCTCCATGCAGCCTCACACGAAGATAAGTACCGACAGTCATAATAATCCTTTATCTCGTCAATTTCTTCATCTTCCACAGCGGCGGTGACCCTATCTGGACCCTTATTAATATATTTAAACAGGTATTTTATTGATCCAAATTGGTTGCACCATTCTACATTTATGTGAGCTTGGTACCTAACATAAAATATAGTTTAAATGTTACATGTTATAAAAAACAAGATAAATGAATTAGAATTCATATGCTAAAAGAATAATCTGTTGTTTTAGTACCTCTTCAATAAAGTAGCATTATACGGGACAACAAAACCACCATAAAGTTTAGCTCCTTGTTTTGTAACACTTCTGCCGTTGTCGCTCCTCTTGTATATGGCATATCCACTTTCATCAATGAAAGTGGACTCATTGAATTTCTTTGGGAAATTCTTAGAACACTTATTCTCAACCATGCACGGGCAACTCCTATGTTCGGGACCACACAGGCCGTGCATCATAAATTCTTTAACCAGTTGGTATAGCTCCGGGTCTTCATCTTTGTCTGGAAATTCAACCGATATACACCGGTCTATGTCAGCCGGTAATCTCAACTTATCCGCAGATTCCAACCATACACATAAATGACAATGAGGCAAGGAGCGCTTTTGAAACTCTATTGTATATATTCTGTTTAAAAATATAAAACAAATATATAAATTTGAATGACATAAAGTGCATAAAAATAGTATATACAGTATGAAAGATATATCATGTGTATATATATATTGTAATTTACCTGCTCGAACACGGCCAAATTTTTTTCTCTCCTTTATATCCTTTAACAATTGATCAAGCTTCATTTTAAATACCCTTGTTGTAACTTCTGGTCTATCTTCAGATATTAGACCCCTTTTGCGTAGAAACCTGGCAATTTCAGACCACTTCGGATTGCATGTAAAAGTAATAAATAAATCGGGATATCCATAGAACTTGCACACTGCCATGGCATCCAGGTAGTTTTGTAGCATGTACGTGGACTCCCAGTTAATGATGACGGTAAGATAACTTTTTTACCACGTTTCTTATTTTGTTGGCCGTTGGACTGTGCCGCTTGTGCTAATCTTGAATATGTTTCACACTTAAGCTCTTTGTTTTTCTTTCGTACATATCGCAACCTTTCAGCTTCAACCATGGTATAACCGTCAACCAAGAATTGTTGAAATAATCTTCTTCCATTCAATATAGGTGAAAACACATTTGGCCGTTCTTGAATATGGTAAGCAAACCATTCGTGCATACTGACATACTTTTTTTTACTATCTGGTGTAGAATCAGTAATACCTTGGTGATAAATGTCAGTACGATAGCCATCTTTAGCGTAAGGGAACAACAACGGATATTGTAATGGAATGAATGAAACATGCAACTCATTGATTGTTTTAAGTTTACCACTGTTTTTGTGCACAATGATGTCCCTTTCGTCCGGCATAGAATCAAAGTCACCCACAATTAGTGCTGCAACTTCATTTGAAGTAGGAAGGTCGTATTGCCTTCCATCATGTGGACGTCTACCTAATAGTTTGATCTTAACATTTTTCTCACCAGATGCTATTTTAAGACCAGCATGTCTATACTTTTGAACCAAAGGGTTGTTTAGATCCAACATGTTTTTTATGTCTTTTGTTAGTTCACGGTCTATGTTATTTGATGAAGACGACGATGCATTACCTCTTGAACTAAAACAAAATGAAAAAAAAAAGTAATATTAGGATATAGATACCGATAAAATATAATATAAGCTTATAGGTTGTATGAATAATTTGCAATACCTAACAACATTAATGCGGTTTTGAACCTCATTGCCTGGATCATTTATGTAAAGCTGTCCAAATTTAGGTGGTTCACCAGGTTTTGGTAACAAATCGCCCATTACATGGTAGTTTTCTCCTTGAATTCTGAAACAAAATGGAGCACGTCCATTATTAACCGTGGTATCTTGCTTACCATACATCCATGTAAAAGCAAACATCGAGTTGTATCGTCGTATGTTCTCCATAAATGATTCACTTTTAGGGTGGCCTCCTTTTATAAGACTTGTTAACAATGTTGGAGGAGTATTCTTTGCAACAGGTAGCTTAACTTTCCCTCGACCGCAACAAATATAAAATGAATCAGTGTTATTTGCGTTAGTCGACCCTCTTTTACTTTCAGGAAGCCACAAAAATGCACCACATTCTTCGCATTGTTCAGTCGGATCTCCAATGTCTAAATAGTCTAATTACACGAAAATAAAGTTTGGCTTTTAGCATTAGGATGAAAATACATAACTTGTGTTCTTCAGTATTTATATGGATTTGGCATCCATAACGCACTGCCATGTCTCAAAATATGAAAGATTTTGCTTACAACATACAGTTGCTTGCTCTTCTCGTTAATTGATTCACATTTCTATTTCTTCTTATTTTTTTTGTCTTCTATTTGTAGTTGGGTTCTAAATTTAGTTGTATTCTTTGTGGTTGTGGTGGTATTTTAGGGGTAGTTTGGATTTCGTTTAGGCTTTGGTTTTAATCTGTTGGTTGGGCCTGATATGGTCGTTGTTCCATTGTGTAATTAACCTTTCTTCTTTTTATATAAGGAATAATTAATTGAAAATGTATTTAACTTGTCATTAAACGCGGTTATGTGTAACCTTCTTTTTATGTACATATTATTGCCGTTAAAAAAGAAATTAATTAACATACCTTTTGCATAATAAACGATCAAAATGAACATTCAGACGTTCTACTTTTAAAAACCATGTATCTAATACGTTATAAAGTATTTGAGACATGCTAAATAAGGAATGTTTAAAATGAAAAATATTTGTTCGCCCAAAAAATAGTCACCGGGTACCCGCTGCCGCATTGCGCGACGACGACGACGACGGCGGCGGCAGCAGCAACAACAAACCCAAAGTAGTTTAACCCAGTCAATGTACATCTAAATTTATAATGAGTCGATAATTAGAACGTGCTACCTACGACCAAAATTATTGGGTTAACCATCGTCGATGATATACTCCTTAACTTTGTGATGCGATCTTCCGAAGAAGCTCTGATAGCAACAAAGGGCATGACGTTTCTATGTATTTGTACCCTTCCGTTTGGATCACCCCTGTAAAACACAACATGTAGACTCATCATAAATCAATTCAACAAGTTCCTAATAATCTAAATCCTTTATAGCAACTAAATGTCTAAATACATTATTTTTGCCCTAAGAATTAGCTACATGAGCCAGTCTTCTGAATTATCATACACGTACGTACATCTGATTTTGGCCTTAATATAAGTGAATTTGTGTTTAGACATTGCTAGTAATGGTCATTGCTTTAACCTTGATACCGACTAAATTCCAAAAGTGTGCTTCTCTTTTAAATGTCTACCCATATTTTGCTTGTCAAACATATCTATTCTCTAAAGTTATAATGTCTTATCTTTCAACTTTCAAATTCACCTCTTGATATGCATTCAACAAAAAGTTATCTTAATGATTATTGCTTTAACCTTAGAAGTTTTAGTTGCAATGTCGCTAATAATGGTTATTGCTTTTGAAGAAGCTCTGCGATATTTGGAAGAAGCTCTAATAGCAATAAAGGGCATGACTTTTCTACATATTTGTACCCCTCCGTTTGGATCACCTTTGCAAACACAACACGCAAACTCATCATAAATCAATTCATCAAGTTCTCAATAATCGTTCAAGTCCTTTAGCAACTGAATGTCCAAATATATTATTTTAGTCCTAGTAATTAGCTACATGAGCCAAGTCTTATTAATTCCAAAAGTGTGCTTCATTTAATCCACTACCTTGAATGTTGAAAAAATACATGTTTCATCTCTATGGTTTACCCATAATCACACTCGTCGACTCTATTTGATTTTAATTGCATAAATAAGCTCTAATTTTCAAACTATTTTCAATGATAGTCTATTTTACAAGATAGTGACTATCCGTGTAATAGCGATAGGGACTACCCGTGTAATAAAAAACAATAGATTATTACAAAAATGATCCCTATTTTTCAAAATAGGGACCATCGATGCAGCTAGCTTAAAAATTAGGTATCACTGGTGTAATTAAAATTGAATAGGGACGACGAGTGTGATTTTGAGTAAACCACAAGGACGAAACATGTAATTTATTCTTTGATTGTTTAACTAAAGTCTTCCAAAAAAAATGCTTATTCTCTAAAATATGATATAAAAGCCCATACTATCTACTCTTCTATTTACAAATCCACCTCTCAACTGTATTACATAATACATATGCATTCTACAAAAAATTATCTTAATGGTCATTGCTTTAACCTTAGAAGTTTCAGTTGCAATGTCGCTAATAATGGTCAGTGCTTTAACCTTATATTCTAATAACTAGAGCAACGAATACGTATGATAAACATGAAGCTACCAACAGCAAAATAAATACCTCGCAAATTCGCTACAGCGAAATTCATACAGAAGGCTTTAAGCTGAGAACAATGGTGATCATGGGCAAGAGAAAGAGTTGTTGCCACTACATCCACATTTAATTCTTCACACAACTGTTTTAACCGATCGAGACCAAAACGATCAGCAGCAACCAACAGATTCTGAATCATGTTTGACATTGAGCCCATACTTTCTTGTGAATCAGGAAGCTTATCAGAGTATATAAACAAAATCGTAGCCTACAAAACACAATCACAAATGATACCATTAATGCATGAAATGATAGTATGATACCATTAAGTATAAAAACTTTTATGACCGATATCTTCTATTACCTTGAAAACTGATGGTTCGATATCCATCAACTCTACTTCATCCAAAGCAGGGTTTCCAACCAGCCCATAAAATTGTGCTTTAAATACAGGAGAGCGGGCAGCAAGAATCACCTTATGAGCATTAAAAGTAACGTCTTTAACACGAAAAACAATATCACTACCTATTTCACTGTCCAACAAATACTTGAAATCTTTCTCCATTTCTGGTGGTGGTGGAATGATGGCAAAGTTTTTGGGTCTGATGCAACTTTGAACAACCTGAACCATACAGCAAATTGAAAGTGAATCATCCTTGAGATAATCGGATGACTCCAAATCTTGTTTTTTCATAAAATCTTGACCCCTGCAATGAAAAGAATAGATGATTCTCTGATGAGGAGCAAATAATATACTGAATATACGTTGCACAGAAGACAAAAGAAAAGAGCGTTTAAGTTTGTATCATAAAGCACCTCATGTTGACAAGGTAAAACAGTAAAAGTTTGAAAAAGATTTAGCTGCATAGTTCAACTTCCCGGTTAAAAGTCAATTTTCGAAATTTATAATTAGTGTGACAAGTTGCCTAGAACATTAAGCTAGATTAAATGCATGAAATATACAGCATATATATGACACTGTCATACAATTCAAATACCAATATATTACTTATAACTTTATAAGGGAAGATTTTTAATTACACATACCACCGGGACCTTTTCTTATATAGCCCAGTAGAGATTGTATTAACTTTGTGTACCCCTTTTCCACTCTGATCCAACAAGGTATATTCAAACGAAGCTTCCACTTCTGGACCATCATTCACCATATGTAAGAACACCCAAACGTATCCTGAATCCTTTTTGGAGTTACCATTAGGATAAAAATAAACTTGCCAATCATATCCACCAACTGTGAAAGTATCACTGGATATATAACTTCCTACATCCTTCTTAGAGGTGGCAAAACGGGCGGGTAGGGCGGGCACGGGCTACGGGCCAAACGGGCTATGGGCCAAACGGGCGCGGGCTAAACGGGCATGGGCTAAACGGGCACGGGCCAAACGGACTACGAATCGCTTTTAAAAAGATCCAAAACGACGAAATAAATTTCTCGAACGTAATACCTTATTTATATTTAAAAAATTAAATATAAGTTTTCTTTAAAAACAATTTAATGTTCGAGAAAAATATGTGTCCATTATGCCCATTTAACTCTAAATGGGCAATATACGCCCATTTCAAAAAAGAGGTCCAAACGCCCAAATCTTTCAAAATTTTGCCCATTTAGCCCATTTTTTTGATTTTGGGCACAAATTGCCACATTCCTTCTCTTTAAGTCGAGAGTATTCCTTAACAGTAAATAGATGAAATCCATTGATGGTCGTTGACATGATCAATAACTTCACGAAAAAAGTAGTTGATAAGTACTTATAAAGATAGTAACGTGGTACTCTTTAAATTCATTTAAAAGTATAAAACCTAAGAGAAACGTAGGTGAATCGAATTGGGGGGAATTGCATAAATATCCTTCCAAATGCTCATAATTGCATATATATATATATATCCAAGCGAAACTCATAATTGCGTATATATCTACTTAAATATGACATATATATCCAAACTATTATTTTATGCATATTTAAAACCTTAAAACGCATGATAATTATATTGTAAATATAAAACGTCCATTATACCCTTGTTATATTTCTATACATATCTTCTTTACATTAGTGATTACTGACATAACATAAATATGCTCTTTAACATCTAGTGATAAAAATCTGTACAGAGGACCAGAGGTATGAGGCTATGAGCAAACAAACATTACGAAATATGTGAAGCTGCTAAGGAAATGAACGCCAATCGGACACAAATTACCCAAAGCAATAAAGCAACAAATACTTCTAGTACCAAACACACTTATATAATAGAGTTTCTACTTAATTAACATTAACAATCCACTAGAATAGAATTTTTTATTGCTTGAGAAAAAACAATCCATATATCAAATTCAAAGATGCTGGTAGGAATATATAATCGATCAACCAAAAGCAAGAACATAATTTGGGAAAATTAATGCAATCAACATATGAACAAAAATACAACTGGAAATGATTATGATTTACCTCAATCAATGTAAAGGTTTTGACTTGTAGAAGACTAGAAAAGCATGTGGTTTTAAAATATACTAACTATCACTTTATTAACACTACATCGAAAAAATCCATAGGTGTCCCGGGCACCCGCGGGACACCCCCTGGCTCCGTCCCTGCATGCTAGTCAACACTGTGACCTTGCGAGTTCCTTGGTGAGCGGTGAGCCATGGAAACCATTCTATTTTATTTTATAAGAAATAAATGCTTATGGGAAGTTTTATGTATTCGTCCAATTAACTCCGGACCTTATCCAATACAAAAAAAGTTAGTCAATGCTTTACTGTTATTATTTGTAAAGTGAACTAGCTATGATGAACTTTTAGGAATGACATGGAGCTTTTCAGCTAGTGAAGAACCTTGAGTTCATCCTTGTGGCTCGTCAATTGGTATCGTCCTTCTGTAACGTCAGTTTGGCTCGTTAGTGGATCTCACTTTGGTTTGTCAGTGGATAACACTTTGGTTCGTTAGTGGATCTTACTTTGGTTCTTCAGTGTATCGGGTCCTCAAGGACCCCATACACCGTCAAGTACATACTCTTGTAAACGTCTATTATAGATAAATTTCTGTAAGTTACTACTTCCAAAGAGTCTGAGAGTTTTCATAAATTGTAAGCTCATTTTTTGATATGAACAAGAGTGTGTGTGTGATTTGTTGGCACGTGTGCAGTTTAACTACTGCTCATGTGAGGTGTACGTGAGTTTTTCCATACAACTCACACACATGCCTCCAACAACTTTGGGGCCATCTTTCCTTTTAAATATCTTTCTTTCCATTTCATTTGTAACAATCAATTTGAATTCATTTTAGTTTCTTTCAACTGTATTCTCTTTTACTATCCAATAACATACATTTCGATTCTCATTCTTATCCTTTGAGTATCCTAGTGTTTTTATAATTGGTTTATCCTCATTTCTTCATTGATCTCTGGATTGAACATATCAAGTGGTATTAGAGCACTTTCCTGGTGCTAATACTAACATTTCCGGTGAGTTTGTTACGATTCCGGCGAGTTGTTACGATTCCGGCGAGCAGTTATGTTGTTGGTGTGTAACTCCCAGAACAGGGTTAGATAATCAAAGTCAGCAGAAACAAATAACAAGCCAGCAGAAAAAAATACCACTAGGTGGTTACCGGATATCACTTGGAATCGTATGATCACTTTTCAAAGTAAACTATTCGACCCTAATGCCTGGGTTACACGAATATCTACTTGGGATAAGACCAAATGTAGTTATAGAACTAGGCACAATTCAATAACCCTTGCGCTTATAAGTCTTAACCGTTTCAGATATCCATCATGCATAATCGGATCTCCTATTTATAGGAGGTTACCCGAAAGCTAGTCAAATGGAATTATGAGAATTAATCGCCCATTATCGCCTCATAATTATCCCCATTATAGTCGTTAGTGGTTACATGACCAATTAAACGTGGTCATTATGCGGTTGTAATCGCCACTGAATAGGTCAAAGCTCGTTACAAGCAAGACTTTCATCAAGCTTTCATAGCACTAGCGATGGAAACATCGCTTGATGGAAACTCTTGCCTGGAAACACCGCTTATCGATGGAAACCGAGCACTACCAATACAAACCACTATTAGAGTCGGGGTGTTCGGGGACCCATGGGTGTACACTCAGATCTCCTAACCCATTACTGTGTGAACTAATCTCACAAGTGTACTAAATTTTCCAACAATCCTCCCCAAATTTAGTTCACTTCCATTACATGAAAACAAACGTCAAACAAAACATGTGCATAAATGAAAATGTCCCGAGGATTGAATTTTCATCTTAGTACATTACACGCTCAAATATTCGAGAATCGTGGTGTTCTAAGAATTGAACCCTTCAACCCATTTGAATACCGAAGATAAAATACACACAAGTTTTCAAACACTTATCGCCTCCCGACACTATGCAAGCCATGTGTCCATATCCAAATTCATAAATGTTGTAAAAGCTAAAAGTCCAAAAGCTCC
>CM040239.1:104725190-104993716 GCA_022545495.1 Chrysanthemum lavandulifolium | reverse complement strand
TTTTTTTGTGAAAAAGTTTTTGGCTTTTTAAAAAGGGTTTTTCTTTTAAAAATTTAATTTTAAAATTTAATGTTATTTTTAAACATTAATACCTTAACAATCTTGCCAATAACATTTAATGAGGATAACGTGAAGTAATGAATAAAATTATCATTATTTTGAAATTGTTTTTCATTTTTTGATATTTTCAATTTTAAAAAATTTGGTTAATAAAATTTATTTCTTTGTCCTTTTTTAAATTTATTTGTTGAAAATTATTGAGAGATTTAAAAAGTTTCCTCGTGCCTTTAAGCTTTTGTTCTCAATTTAAATATTATTTCACAAATTAATCTTGTTTGGATAGCTTTTGAAATTCTGAAAGTTAATCGCAGATTGATTTTCTTTTCAAAAATTGGAAATTGGTCTTTGTTTAGTTTTTGCTTTTTGATATGTGAGAAACTTGTCTGTATAGAATGGTGATACTTGCCTTTGGAGTTAATGAACCTTAAGTTGGACTTAAAGAATACATCAAAGCTAGGTTCCTTTGTAGGATCTAAAGATCTTTCTTTGACCACCTGTCCTGTCCTCATCATTATAACTGTTCTTTGCGTCCTGATTTGAAGATTAAATTGCCTTTAATCCCTAGTTTAGATTCTTTATTATTAATGCTTTTGCGTTAATTAATTGTTTCTAGTGTATATATGCATAGTTTATTGGTAGCTACCCTTGTTTGGTAGTTTTGAATGGCGGTGAGGCCAATTGCCTAGGAGATATGACCAACCCCTAGGTGAGCGGATGAGGCAGGAAGGGTAAGATATGACCAACCGACGACCCTTTCTACTTGTCGATTTGACCAGTGATCACCTACCGTTTGGATGAACTTAAGAATTAGGGGTGAGTGTCTAAGTTCCTAACGGTAGGGCACTCACTATTATAAATCTAGCATGTAGCGGAACTTAATGACTTGGCTTAGGGGACCGGGAACAACATGACTTATGACAGTGCTTTGATTTCTCCCTGTGGTGGCATCTTTGGCGATAGTTTAGGCGAATTGACCAAATGTTGTCCTCGGCGTTAACCCCACTTGAAACAGAATCTAGTGACATTTAGAACCCATGTAATGTGATAGTAAGCAATAGGCTCTTAATGATTGCTATTAGATTGCGAATGATCCGGGTGACTGTTCATCTTGGTGAGGATTCTAAGAACCATAGGGTAGGCGAATTGACCAAAGGAGTCTATCATTGTTGCCACTTATGGAAGAACTAGGTTTAAGAATTGCATCACTATCGTTTCCTTTAGCTTGTTTACCAGAGAACCCGCCCCAATTGATCACGTGACACCTTAAATATTATCAATCCTTACATTAAAAACTATTTATTTGACTAATTTATATAATTAGACAGTTAGGAATCAACCGTTCTTGGGACGACCTCGGTCTTACCATTCCCTCACTACATGCGACGGGTGTTGCGCCCGTTAGTGCATTAGGTAGGCCATAGGTAGACGAGTTACTATAAATGTAAAACACAGTGATAAAACCCGCATCAAGTTTTTGGCGCTTCTTGAGTGACGATCTTAGTATTTTTGTTTGTTTGATTAATATTATTCTACAATTATGTCTTACATCTTGAGATTACGGCGTAACCTTGGCCATGGTTCGGCGTAATCTATTCTTATTATATATCGGTTACTTACGGTGAGTTACTGGCGTAGTTAGTAATTGGACTTAAGCGGTAACCAAGTGCGAGACATCTTAAAATATAAATGATGTGGTTTATCTCGCTTGTTGCTCATGTTTATTATTTTACACATTTAATGCACGAGGTTGTGATAGTGTGCGGTGACGGGAAGAACAATGAAGGAATCTCGACTAGATTATAAGCCGAGATTAGGAGGCAATGGACATGATTGGAGCGTCGATTGATGCACATTCTTTGAGTCTAACTTAAAGACTCGGGGAGATAAAGAAAAGTGCTCGTCGGAGACTACCCATCCCTATCCTAGATTTAGTTTTGATATTGTTTCTTGGACCTTTTGGATATTTTTGGTAGTTTTAGACTTTGTTTTGGGTTTGGTATGTTTTGTTATCTGTTTGCGGTATAAAGACCAAGGATAGATGATAGGGTTCAATAACTCCTCTTGATCACGTAGGAAGAGTTGACATTTTGGGCACTACAACATCGGTGATTAATTACGGCGTAATGGGCGATCCATTTCTGCCGTGGCGGCGATCGATGGGCCATCGCCTTCTACATGATTACGCCGTAACTGGGCGATCTGAATACGCCCGTAATATCTTTGTTCGGTATCTTCTTTCTGAGGATTTCTTGTTACGCCGTAGCGGGCGATCGATTCGCCGTAACCCTACTCTGGTAAACATTTTTTAGTTCAACTCGCCTCGCCCGTGGCTGGGCGATCGATTCTGTGGTAATATCTCGATATGAAATTTTTAATAAAAGCAGTTTCAAAACATTTTCATAACCTTGTATTTGTAATTAAATGAACTTTGTAGGTGTGTTCCTGTAAGCCCTCACGAGACTTCCTTTCGTCCACTCGGGACACGAGTGGTTTAAAACTTGTTGCATGCGCTAAATGCAACCGTGATTCCTCTGAGTGAGTTAGGTTTTATTTTGTTTTTATTTTTACATTTCGTGCTATTTTTGCTTTTTATCCAGGAATTATGCTTTTTGTATTAGTTTTCTTACGTGTCTGATTGATTATGGAGCTATGATTGGTACGCAAGAGAACAATTTTATCCGTCTGGTTGAGTGATATGGAGTTTTCAAAAGTTTTGATGTGAAGATGGATGTTGCTCGTGGAGGCGCAAATGGGCGTGTTTTGAACATGCATTATTATTCATACCGAGCAAATCCGGGGAGTTTTCCGTTTCATCTCTAACCCTTCTTATTTTCATTTATATGCTTAAGTATGACCCAGTGGGGGAAGGATTAGACATAGACACCACTTGATTTTATTTGCCTTATTTTCTAGTTTTGATGAAAAGTGTTTCATTAATTAAATTTTGACATGTTTTTCATTACTTAAGCTGGATTAATCTAGTGAGCACACCTACCCTATATTTCCATTGTATGAGGATAAGCCTTTCCGTTTCCCTTATACATAATACCATAAAAATGAGTGTCTTGGTGGGCTGTAGTAGACTTTAGAACTTGGCTTTGCATATCGTTTGAGACCATTATCATGAGCATTACATCGAGGTAACTTGGTGTGATCGGTGCGACTAGGATTTAAGGCAATTTTAGGATTAAACCCAAATAGCCCATATATGTATTGTGTTTATTGACTTTTCACATCGATCGGTCAATCCCTGTTAAACCCTTTTTGTTTGCTCTCCATTAGTGCAAGATACCCTAGATACACCCTTGAGCCTTTCCTTTCATTTTGTTCACCCAATATAATTGTTTCGTTACACCTATCGCCTAGCCTACCACCATAGTTTCCTTTTGTCCATGGTCCGAGCGCTGTTGGTTAATTTTGGTTCCACTAGTGAAAGTCGCGGGTTTTGAATAAAGGGTTTTGGAAAAAAATCGGGTTTAGATGATAGTTGATCTCAAGTGGGGGGATGCTTTATATGTTTGTATTGTTTTTATTTTTATTCAGGTATACCTTGTCTTGCATCAAAAAAAAAAAAAAAAATTGAAAAAAAAGAAAAAAAAATAGTGAATGCAAGCAAGAGTTTGTTAGTTTGTTTATTGCTGATCGTAATATAAATTAGCTTATGTGTCGTATTGTGATAAGTGTTCTCGCCTTGTTTGGTGGCGAAAATTTTTACATATCCGTTTTGTTTTCTGAGATAAAATTAGAAACCCGTACATTTCTATCTACTTTTCAAATTTTATCAATGTTAGTACAATGGGGACATTGTACATTTCAATGGGGGGATAGGAGATGAAATCGTTGATTTTGATTGAAATATGTGCTAAATTAACCCAAATTTTAAAAATTTTATAGCATACTTTTTTCATTGATGATGAAGGCCGAGTTAATGCATCTGTTTGCCTAGTTTATGGAGATTATGAGGCACTCGCTACATTTATATGCATTGACTCGTGTATTGAAGACCCTTGACTCTTGACCCTTGATTTTTGCTATGGGATTAAATCGACTAGTGGTGGGCATTGTGGACTTAGGAATCTATTTGTTTCGTGTCTTTTGTTTACACCCATTAAATATCCCATGTCTTATCCTACCCTTAGTCATGAATCGAGTTTAGGTGAGGCGAGCAATCATTGGTGTCTTGGCCATGGATTTGGTCATGTATCATTGGTTTTGTCCCTTTCGCCGTAGCTCGTTAGTAATGACAAAATAACCCATAAGCCTATGTTGTGTCAACCCATTGCCTTTTAGAATAGCCGCATCTATAGACTCTAGTGGTGGAGATTAGTATCTTTGCCAAGCCTATGATAGAATACTCGTCATGGTGACGGTTGGTGATCACCCAAAATAAACACGTGAATTATGAGAGAGTGTGTGATTTCAATTCCTTTTAGTGAGGTGCTCGATGCAGAATTTTCTAGCTTAGGTGATTTTAAACTCATAACTTCCAATTAATCTTGAGAGATATCTTTTAAGAATTATTTAAAGGGTCTACTTGAGGACGGTGGGATTCAAGTGGGGATATTGATTACATCAAATTAGCGATCTTTTATATATCAAATTCCCGTGTTTATGGCCTCATTTATATTAATATGGTATTTAATTGGTCTATATTCGTTCATATTTGCATTTCGGGATAAATGAGTATTTGAGGCGGAAAAAAAAGTGATAAAAGGCCATGAAATATATTCGAAGATAAGTTACGGCGTAAGGGTACTTTTGACTACGTCGTAACTAATACAACGAAGCTGCGTGAATTATTTGTGAAGGTTACGCCGTAACTACTTAATAATGTTCTGGCGTATTTATGATGCTTTGAAGGATACGGCGTAACAATTTCTTATGGTTACGTTGTAATTATTTTGTGAAGGTTACGGCGTAACATGTAATTTAGTTACACCGTAGAGATTATTTCGGAGCAGATAAGTATGTGATGACGAAGACTTACGGCGTAACCCGATGTTTAGTTACGCCGTAATTAATTACTTGGGTGCAAAGTTTCGAAGGATACAACGTAATTATAATTTAATTACGCCGTAATTAATTAAACGCGTACAAAGAGTTACGGCGTAACTTATTAATTTAGTTACGCCGTAAATATTAAAAGCCCGGGCCCAAATTGCATGGTACCATAATTTAGCATTATAAATTAGATGACAGTATTTGTCATTTCAAATCATCTTTTGGGTGGTACATCACTGTACGGCAGAAACATAAAGGAGAAAAGGAGGCTGCTACAGTACGAAGGTTTTTATGGGGTAAACCCTTCGGGGTTTGCCCCGGTACTCAACTAGGGGATCGATAGCATTATCCTTGGCACGATATGTAATTATTTTCTGACTCACTATATTATTTTGATTTCATTATTATTTATTATAATCTTGATTATCAATATAATTGTTGGAGCATTTTTATTTATTGTGTTCTATTTAATTGATTATTAATTTATTACTAGTAAATTAATTATCTGATGTTATGTCTTGGTTTATTTATTGTTTTACATGGTAATTATATTTGTCATCCCAGTAGGGTATTTTAGAGATGTGGAAATTAGGTCTTGGCCTAGTTTAGATTCTTTAATTATTAATGCTTTTGCGTTAATTAATTGTTTCTAGTGTATTAGTGTATGCATGCATAGTTTATTGGTAGCTACCCTTGTTTGGTAGTTTTGAATGGCGGTGAGGCCAATTGCCTGGGAGATATGACCAACCTGACCCTAGGTGAAGCGGTTTGGAGGCAGGAAGGGTAAGATATGACCAATGGCGACCCTTTCTACTTGTGCGATTTGATCAGCGATCACCTACCGTTTAGATGAACTTAAGAATTAGGGGTGAGTGTCTAAGTTCCTAACGGCGGGCACTCACTATTATAAATCTAGCATGTAGCGGAACTTAATGACTTGGCAGGGACCGGGAACAACGGGACTTATGACGGTGCTTTGATTTCTCTGTGGTGGCATCTTTCTTTGATAGGTTAGGCGAATTGACCAAATGTTGTCCTCTCGACTTTAACCCCACTTGAAGCGAGAATCTAGTGACATTTAGAACCCGTGTAATGCGATAGTAAGCGACCGGCTCTTAATGATTGCTATTAGATTGCGAATGATCCGGGTGACTGTTCATCTTGGTGAGGATTCTAAGAACCATAGGGTAGGCGAATTGACCAAAGGAGTCTATCATTGTTGCCACTTGTGGAAGAACTAGGTTTAAGAATTGCATCACTATCGTTTCCTTTAGCTTGTTTACGAGAGAACCATTGAATTGATCACGTGACACCCATATTATCAATCCTTACATTAAAACTTATTTATTTGACTAATTTATTTAATTAGGCGGTTAGGAATCAACCGTTCTTGGGGCGACCTCGGTCTTACCATTCCCTCACTACATGCGACCGGGTGCACTGCCTGTTAGTGCATTAGGTAGGCCATAGGTAGACGAGTTACTATAAATGTAAAACACGGTCGATAAAACACGCATCACTTGCCCATAATAAATTTTTGCACGGTGTCCATTTACCTTGAAATATACTCCTTCCTTGTTTTGAACCTCAATAGTCCCATAAAGAAACACCTTACTTACTGTGTAGGGGCCAACCCAACGAGATCTCATTTTTCCAAGGAATAATTTGAGTCTTGAGTTAAAAACTAGAACCTCATGTCCTACTTCAAATATTTTATCCTTAATTCGCTTATAGTGCCATCTTTTGGTCATGTCTTTGTATGCTTTGGCATGATTGTATGCTTCGTCTCGTAATTTAGCTAAACGATTTATTTGGGAAAATCGGAATGAGGGGTAGACCCAATCTCAGGTGAGAGGATAGACTTAAGCAAGACATGATGGAGCTTCGTTTGACCGAGGATATGATCTCAGATAGGAAGGGGTGGAGGGATAGAATTAGGATTTGCGGGTAGTTTTGCTAGGTGCTCTGTGTTTTGTAGGTTGTTTTTGGGTGTTTAGCTTTTGTCGTCCCTTTTGCCTTGCCCCTTGCATTTTTGGTTTTGTGGCCTCTTCTTTGCTTCTTTGCTTTGCCGTAGCTTTAGGCCCCATGCATGGTTTGCGTTGCTTTGTTGTTTCCCCTTAGGTTTGCCTGCTTTTTCTTGCTCCTTGCGTTTTGGTTTAGGTGCTTCCTGTTTTTTGCCTTAGCTTTTGGCCCATGTGTGGTTTTGCTTTGCTCTGTGCTACCCCCTTTAGTTGGTCTGCTTTTAGGTGTGCCTTGGCTCTTTGTTTTCTGTTGCGCTTTGATGTTAGCTACTTTACGTGTGCTTGTGCGCGGTTTTCTTTCTTCCCTTTATGCTATGTTTGCTTGTTTGGTGTGCTTTCTTTGTCTGCGTTTTTGCATATTGTTTTATATCTTATGCTCTTTTTTCTTTACTATCTCACCCGCACACATGCACTTGTCGGAGGTCTCGTTGGAAGAAGTCTCTCTGCAGGTTTACCACAGTGTGGGGGTAGGATCATCTATTTTACCTCCCATACCACCTCGGCGGGATTGGGTTTGTTGTTGTTGTTGTTGTTGTTGTTGTGGTGTTCCTTAATCACATCGCCTCTAAATTAGCATTCTTGAGAGCCCAATATGCTTTATGTTCCAACTCGAGGAAGATGACATGCTTTACGTAAACAATCTTAAAGGGTGCTTCCAATAGGAGTTTTGAAAATTATTAATGTCGATAACGCGTCAAGTTTGTCGGACCAATCTTTTATTCTTACTGCCGACGGATTTTCTAAAATTCGCAGGTACCCTATTGGTGTTTCGGTTTGCCCATTAGTTTGTGGGTGATAAGGTGTAGACATTCGGTGGAGTACCCATATCTGTTGAGAACTTTCTCCATAATAGCATTACAAAAGTGTGTCCTCGATTACTTATGATGGTCTTAGGATCCCAAACACGGAGAATAATCTTTTCAAAAATGAATGACACTTCTAGCATCACATGTTTGCGAGCTTGACTTGACCCACTTTGAAAGCGTAATCGGCGGCTACAAGGATATAACTTTTATTCTTGACATAGTGAAAGGTCCCATAAAATCGATCCCCATACATCAAAAACCTCGCATACCATAATGTTGTTGAGTGGCATCGATTTCGAGAAGAGATGTTCCACCTTGCTTGACAAGCGTCCACGGTCCTTACATGTTTTGCGGCATCTTTGAAAATGCTAGGCCATAAGAATCCGGCCTCATAAACCTTCCGAGCGATATTATCGGCCCATGGTGTCCTCCTGCAGTCCGTTGTGACAATGTTCGAATATGTTTTGCTCATTTCCAAATCGCATCTCGAATAATACCATCGGGGCATGATTTAAAGGAAAGGATCATCGAGTAATATTTAAGATCCGAGAAGAACTTTTCTTTTGATCATAAGTTTTGTTGCTCGGTAATACTCGCCGCCGTAATGGCGAAATCTGCGTACCATGGTTGGGCGGAATCATAATTCTTCGCCATGAGATGCTCGTTGGGAAGGAGTCCGAATAGTTTCTTTGTCAAGTTCTTCAAGCTCGGGGTTTTCTAATCGTGAGAGGTGATCATTGCTAAGTTTTATACCCTGTCTTATCCTTGATTTCAATTTTAAATTCTTACGTGACACCCATCTTATCAATCTTGGTTTGGCATCATGTTTATTGAATAAGTACTTCAAAGCGAAATGGTAAGTGTAGACAAAGTTTTGACATTATTAAATAAGACTGAATTTATCAAAGGCATAAACCACGACCGGAGTTCCTTTTCGGTGGTTGTGTAATGCTCTTATGCCTCATTTAAGGTTTTACTAGCATAATAAATGGGTTTAAATTTTTATCCACCCTTTGTCCTAAAACAACACCCACATCATAATCACTAGCATCGCATAAGTTTAAAATCGTTCCCCAATCAGGGAGCAATAATAACAGGCGATGGTCAGTTTTCTTTAAAATATCAAAAGCTTTTTGCAATCGTCGTTAAAATCAAATTTTGCATCTTTCATGAGGAGTTGGGTCATAGGTTTGGCGGTTTGGAAAAATCTTTTATAAATCTTCTATAAAATCCAGCGTGCCCAAGAAAACTCCTAATTCCTTTTAGATTGGTTGGATAAGGAAGTAGAAATAACGTCAACCTTAGCTTTATCAACTTGATCCTGTTTGGGAAATCTTATGCCCAAAACAATCCCTTCTTTACAATAAAATGACATTTCTCGATTAAGGACAAGGTTGGTTTCTTCGCATCGGCAAGCATTTTAGATAAATTATTAAGACAAGATGAAAAAGAGTTACCAAAAACGAGAAGTCATCCATGAATACTTCCATAAAATCTTGACACATATCCGAGAATATTGCGGTCATGCACGTTGGAATGTGGCGGGGCGTTGCATAGTCAAAAGGCATCCTTCGGTGGCGAATGTTCGTAAGGCGGTGAAAGTGGTCTTTCTTGATCCTCCAGGCGATCGAATTTGAAAGTATCCGAAAATCCATCAAGAAAACAATAATACTCATGTCCATAGAGTCTCTCTAGCATCGATCAATAAATGGAAGAAGTGATCCTTTCGTGTTCGTCATTTAATTTCACATGTCGATGCACCCTCCACCAATGACCATTCTAGTAGGTATCGACTCGTTATCTTCATTAGTGACTCATCATTCCTCCTTTCTTTGGCACAACATGAATAGGACTAACCCAAGGACTATCGGAAATAGCGTAAATTAGACACGCATCCGAGCTTAATGATTTGCGTCTTTTACCACGTTTTGGACTTTTGGGTTTAATCTCCTCTTTAGCGTACTCTGGGTTTAAAATCATCTTCCATTAGTATCTTGTGAGAGAAGTATGTAGGGTTGATCCCTTTATGTCGAGACTTTCCACATAATTGCCCCCAGTGCTTGCTTAAAACACCAATAGCGACTCCTTTTCTTCGTCGAGATATGGAGAAGAAATCACAACAGAAAATTATGATCCTATTAAAGAATGCATATTCTAAATGAGGAGGAGCTCCTTAAGTTTTAAGGTAGTATCGACTTCTTCTTAGGTATTCTTGAACATAGTGTTTGATTCTTCCGTTTCGCTTTCTCCATCGCTAGATGTCCCATCATTTTCTTCGAATTTCAATGATTTAAAAGGGTTGGGCAGAAAGCATTCCTGGGCATGTTTCTGAGCGTTATCTTCGATAGGGTCGAGATCATCAAGGTTGTCGTCAGTAAAAGAAGCGTATCTCATTGATTTTTCAAGATCGAAGGTAATCTTATTGCTTCCAATCTCCAACAAAATATTTTTGTTAAAGACATCAATCATAGCGTGTGCGGTGGCAAGAAAGGGTCTCCCAAGAAAAATTGGGATATCATCCTCTTCCATTTCAAGGATTACGAAGTCAACCGGGAAGACAAATTTATCGATATTAACAAGAACATTTTCATTGATTCCTTTAGGATATTGAGTTGTTTTATTAGCTAGCTCAATGCACATTCTAGTTGGTTTCAGTTCCCCGATTCTAGGCGAATAGAGAATGGCATAAGACTTATGCTTGCCCAAGATAGGCGAGGGCCTTGTCGAACAAAATTCCCCGATTGTGCAAGGTAAGGTGAAACTCCCGGATCTTCTTCTTTGAGAGGCATATCTTTTAGAAGGCGGCAGAGCTGCTTTGATTTAAAGTTATCGTGTCCGATCAAGTCTTCTATGGGTTAGGAGATCCTTCATGAATTTAGCTTATTTGGGCATTTGCTCAAGGGCTTCAAGAGGAATATTAATCTTTGAGTTGTTGTAATTTCTCCATGAATTTCGAAATAACACTCGTTCTTGTTCCTTCTTAATTCTTCCGGAAATGGTATTGGTGGAGCGTGGGACGGACTTTCTCGACGATGGGTTGAGCCTCCTCGGTTTCTTTGTTGTTGTCTTGAGGCGTTTCTTGATCGGATCATTCGAGTTTGAAGGTAGGTCGGTTCCTTATAGTTTAATCCACTACGGTTGTAATAGCATGAGCTAGATCTCTAGGATTTGGTTCGGTTGTGCTAGGTGGTTCTCCTTCATCTCTCATTCGATAGATTCTGAGCTTTCCGACTTGATTTTCAAGTCTTCTTATAACATTGCGTGTGTTCTCGACATGGTCGTAATCTCGCTTGATATTCCAAACCAATTTTTCGTTCTCTTCTTGTTTTCTTTGGTTTCCTTGACAAGCTTCTTCTGACCTTTTCGGATCTGTTACTCTCCCATCAATGGGTTTATCGAACTTGTGTTTAACCATCTTGACTTCTTGATGAGGATTGCATATCTACTTCAAATTCCTCCAGTTCTTTATTACCGATTGTATCTCGATAGGATCTTCATTCCAATCTTCATTCCAAGATGATGAATGGAGAGCTACTTCTTCAACTCTTGTCCACCCTTTATCAGTAGTCATTAACGGGATAGGTTCTTTTGAGTCTAATAATTGCTGAGTTTTTATGTTCAACCCGTTGTAAAATATTTGCGGTTGCTCGTGCTTGTTGAGTTTATGCTCGGGGCACTGAGGATGGCTTCGTTGGATCGTTCAAAGTCATAACAAAGGCTCATCATTGAATTGGCTAAACCTCTAATTTCATCAACTTGTCGGAGGATTTTTGCAGGGTTCGGTATTCCTTAAGAAAGGCCTTCTTAAAGGCACTCCGTTGTGATAGATCGGATGGGAGTTTCTTTAACCAATCTCTAGCTCTCCCTTTTAGGGTAAAAATGCCCTCATCATAACATGATCTCTGGAGACCCAGTAGCGTGGAATAAATCGGCGATCTCACATACTTTTGCGATGTGCTCGTGTGCTTCTTCATCTTTGGTTCCATAAAAGCGACATCTTTTTAGTTCTTCAAGACGAGTCCCCGTAATTCAAATTTTACATTTTCTTTAAGATCTGGAATGGTGATTCCCTGTTTACTTTTAGAGGTGGTGAGATAATCATTCATAGTGAGAGACATAATAATAGAACAAAACTAAAGACTAAATAAAATCCTAATATAACTCCCGTGCGCGCCAAAAACTTGATCACAGTTTCTTGACTGGGTTTTAATATTTATAAATTCTCGTTATACCTATGGTCTACCTAATGCACTAGCAGGCGGTGTACTCGATGCGTGTGTAGTGTAGTATAAGGTAAAGCCGAGGTCGTCCCAAGAGCTATGTGTGTTGGATTATTACTAAGTCTAGGTGTCACAGTTAATAATCGTTACGATAAGGAATTAATTATTAAACTACTAAAGCGAGATAAAAGCAAATAAAGGCAAAGGATAAATCAATAGAGGAGAGTGGTGCTAACCTAGTTATTCCTCCTAGCTAGTTATGTCTCGTCTACTTACTTCCAATTACTTGGTGGGGTCAAAGTCGAGAGGACAACATTTGGTCAATTCGCCTAACCTATCGACAAAGATGACACCACGAAGAAGTCATGTGTCCTCATAAGTCCTCTTGTTCCCGGTCCCTAAGCCAAGTCATTAAGTACCGCTACATGCTAGATTTATAATAGTGAGTGCCCGGCGTTAGCAACAAACACTCACCCCTAATTCTTAAGTTCATCGAGCGGTAGGTGGTCGGTTGGTCAAATCGCACAAGTAGAAAGGGTCGTGGTTGGTCATATCTTACCCTTCCGTCTCAATCCGCTCACCTAGGGTTGAGTTGGTCATATATCCTGGGCAATTGGCCTCTACCGCCATTCAAAACTACGAAACAAGGGTAGCTACCAACAAACTCTGCATGCATACACTTAGAAATAATTATACGGAAGTAATGTAAATGCAATTAAAACAATTAAGGAATCATAACTAGGCCAGCACCAAGAGGTGCTTAGCCGCTCATATTAACCATACAAATCAATTCAATATTTAAAGTTACGAAATACATGAATCGAAAGTAAAGAAAAGATAAAATGCTAATGCTTATCGTAGGGGAGTGATTTCTCCCTTGGAGACAGCTCCGTATGCTCCTCTAGACATGCCTTTGGCTTTTTCCCATGTTCTCTGGTTGTTGTGTGTGGAATGGGATGATTAGAAATTGTAACATATTGGATTTCACAAACACATCAAACCATGATCATAATAGGCGTACACAATGATGTTTTAGAGAGAGAAATAGTTAGAGGTTTGGGAACTTAGTGAGAGAAAGTGAAAAATCTTATTATGAGCTCGACTCTCTACCTTGGGAGGTAGAGAGTATTTATAGTCTTACAAATCGCCACCTACGGGTGTGGATCGGGCATACGGTGGGTAAAGACACGTCCGTCCTCCACGGTGATGCTTAACTAAATACTACTTAACTTTAAATAACTATGACTACGAGCTTTCTAACGATTACATATACTTGAGGTGACCGACACTTTAATAACGGATTTACCAAATCTAACAATCTCCCCAAGGAGGTCACCTCAAATTTCATTGAATACAAGCCGATATTACATTAAGATTGTTCTTGGATTCTTGTTCACATTCTTTGCTCGATGCTCGTAGTCTTTGATTCTTCATTTTACGTGTTTGGATAATCCAAGTGGAGGTCTTTAAGCGATCCACGTGATAATGAGTGTTGACCAGCTTTGACATCATCGGCTATTATAAATCTCGACTCATCCTTTGTGGTGTTGGTATTATGTGATGTTGTGACATTTGGACCGACATGCTCACATTACGGATCATGATTTCTTCTTGCGTAGTAGCGGAAGCTTTAGTTAATTCATGATATTTGCAGCAGTAGCGAAGCATGGAGTGAAAATATCAGTCGTTGATGCACTTCATCATGATTTCTTTAGAAATGAATGTGTTGTGTGAGCATGCGGCTATGGATTGATCTCTCCATTCGATCACCGCAACGTCGGGTGTACACGCATACAGCAGTTAGCAATAAAACACACGAAAGTGTCTTTGACCACTTCGTTGAATTGAGGTACACGCCCCGGTTCCCGTTGATCGATTACAAGTCTTGCTGTGATCGGTATAATTCGAAGAATCTCCTTGACGGGTTTCGCGGTGCTCTAGCCGTTCTCAAACGGAACATCTCAAAGACAACACGGAGTGAGTGAACCCGTGAATATGAGATTCACCGATTGATGAAAAGAGATTTGAAAAGCAATCGTCTTTGCTCAATAAAGTGTTTTGCAATACAACGAAGGTTTAAGAAAATCAATTATCAATCATAAACACCTTTTAATTTTGAAACATTAATACACATCGATGTGCTAGAAAAGATTTTAAGCACAACGACCGGTTTTCAAAGGTATCCATAACTTTGAACCGGATTGATTCACAATTATGAATCGCCCATTGTTTCATTCGGTTGTCACATGGTTGATCTATTGGATAGATCTCACATGCCACCCACCAGGAGCTTGTTTGATGTTGGCTCGGTAGGCTTTCCATCTTCATTGTGAATATGTTTGCATATCACTCGGATGTTCCAGCAATACCACAAGGATAATCGTGGGACTCATAAGATATAATCTCTTTCCACATTGTGTGAAACAGAGAGTCTTCATTGACAGTGTCCTAATGAGATTTATTCATGATCTCGAGACTCTAGACTCAATTGTGCACATTTGGTTCCAATGCCCAAGACTAGGGAGAGGGTCTCCTTCTTCAATATCAACCATCTCTAAGAGAAAGTCGATAGATAATGTTGGTTCCCCGTGAGAATGAAACAAGTCCTTTTAAGAGGAACTTGAGTAGCTTGGGAAGTTGTAGTGCAGTGCATCACTGGGTCCATGATGTCTTGTCTTCAATACCAGTGTTACCTTAGTAAACACCACTAGCATATGTATTGAACCCGTTTACGCCTAAGGTTGAATTATTGGAGGCTATTTCTTTTCACCCTTTTCATATTCATTTCTTTTTCATTCTTCAACCCTTGATTGCTTACCAAAACTTCATAACTAGAACCTTGTTGGGTTTATTCGATACTAGCTCTATCTCGGTCCGCACTCTTCCGTATCTCACTTTTTTTCCTTTTTTCATCGGACCTAAGGACTCTACACTATCTAGTGAATTGTCCTGGGTAGATCCCTCAGCTCTGGCGGGATCGTGGAACAAATACCTAACCTAACCATCCTTATATCACCATGCAAAAAGTAAATTTGTTTGGTCTTTTGCTATTGTTCTTCTGCCAATGGAACCAATTGAAAACCATTAGAAAATCAATCCAAGTACTTGTGATACATGATCAAAACATTTTGTACCTGAATTGTTTTTGATATTTTTAGAAAAAGCTCCCCCTCAACATGTACATCATTTATTTGAAATCGATTTGGCACACGGATGCAAGAGAAAGGATTAACTTCTTTGATTACCATTTTCTAGAAGATATCAACATCACTTCCATGATTAAATCAAGTAGATAAAGCATATTGGAGAAGGATGAGGTTTTCATAAGTTTTCTCCCCTCGATATGCCCGAGGTTTGAAAGAGTTTTGCATATTAGAAGGAACTCGCACTTAGAGACAAATCAATCACGTTACAATTCTTTGTGGTTTTAAAAGATGCTCCCCTCAACATGTTCATGGAAAATTTGAAATCGTTTGGCACATGAGGGAGGAAAGCTTGCTAAACACTTGTGAATCCATTTATCGAATCATCAGTTAAATCCAATTTAAATAATAAATTCTCCCCCGGTCACAATTTTCAAATCATTTGAGATTTGTGATCTCTATAGATTTAAATTGTTTTTTAGAGCTTTTAAGGAGAATTATGACTTGCTTATGAAAACATTTAACCGATAAGGATCACTTATGAGACTTTAAACTCCAATAACATGCATGAATATCTTTTGAAAACATGACAAATAACCTTTTGATTTAATTGAAATCATTCTCCCCTCAATCAATGACATACGTTGTTGATTGAGAGATCGAATTTTGACCGATGTCAAGTCCAAGTGAATTTCAAAATTTAGTCCGAGTTATTTTGTTTAACATTGTTTTCATTAGATAGCAAATATTTTTCAGAAGAATTTATAGAAGGAAAAATATTTGTGAAACAAACATTTGTCCTTTTGGTGACAAACATTTGTTTTTAGAATCAGAGCATGAGATTTGAAACATACGTTAAAGCATGGCTCTGTTCTTTCTTTAAAAACGGGTTATAGACTGAAATGACTATAAACCATTGTTTTACTTTTTCTCAATTTTTTTTAAACGTTTATGTACATTTCGAACAACATCTAAAGACCCGTATCATTCTTCGAATGACAGCACTAGGACCGTAGATATAATCGAATAAAGAAAAACAAGATGAAAATGACAGTATTTTTGGAATTTTTCGAGTTTTTCAAAAAAACTTTTTGGGAATTTATGAAAATTTTCTATTTTTCTATTTCTTTTTGTTGGTTTTATAATTTTGTATTTTGTTTTTGAGAAAAATATGTACAGAGATAATAGATGAAGAGATGTCTTTACTCCTCTGTTTCCTCTTGAAGACGTTTGAGTGTCTCAGGTTGAAGACTCTTGAGTCCAATCGAGGAAGAATGAACTCAAAAGCGTTCTCGGTAGTGCCTTTGTGAAGATGTCTCGCAGTCGATATTCGGTTCTCACAAAGTAAAGTTCCACCACACCGTTTTCACTTGCTCCCGATGAAATGATGTCGAATGTCGATGTGCTTTGCTCTTGAGTTTTATGCGTTTTGCATGAGAGAGCAATGGCACTTTATTATCTGTCTGAGAGGATTTTGTTGAATTCAAAGCCATAGTCGGATAATTGGGATCTCATCCATAGGATTTGAGCACAACAAGATGACATGGCTATGTATTCACCTCTGTAGAGAAATAAGTACTCCTTTGCATTTGACATCTGCATGATCGGCATCTTCATAGGTCGTTAGTGACATACCGTGTCCTTGGTGCAAAGTCCCATATTGATGGTTCCTTGAAGATACCGAAGACACGTTTAACCGCTTCAAGGTGCTTTTGGTAGGCTTATCACGATATCTAGCACACATGCAAGCAATGAACATAATGTCGGTCTCTTGGTGAGGTACATCGAGGATCAATCATACTACGATATTTCGTTTGGTTTACCATGATCCACAGTGGTCCTCATCCGATTTAATACGCCTATCATGGGAGTGTCAGCAGGTCACAAGAATCAAATCAAATTTCTTTAAAATCTCATTTGCATATTTAGATTGATTTATAAAAATGCCTCCGAACTTTGTGAAATTTGTAATCCCAAGATAAATGACATTTTCCCATCATTGACATTTGAAATTTGGAACCCGTTTCATTTGGCCACCGATCACATTCATTGGGGTCGGTCGAGGCAAAAATAATATCATCAACATATACTTGAGCGTGAATTAAATGTTTGCGACTTTATGGTGAACAATGTCGGATCAAGCGCTCCTTTCTTGAATCAGATAGATAGAACAATGCCCTTGGAGCTTGCTTCAACCTTAAAGAGCCTTCTTCAAACGATAGACGTGAGTAGGATGCTCGGATTCACAAAGCCTTGAGGTTGGGCGGCGTGTCGACTTCTTTAAGATCTCCGTTAAGAAAAGCCGTCTTTACATCCATCGATAGACTACCATGTTCTTACTTGCGGCGTTAGCCAAGAAGATTACGATTGCCTCGATATGAGCAGCGAGAGCAAATGATTCTTCAAAGTCAATACCCTCCTCTTGATGGTATCCTTTTGCAACCAATCGAGCCTTGTTCTTTAAAACATCACCATGCTCATCAAGTTTTATTTTAAAGATCCACTTTAGAGCAATGATCATAGCACGGTCGGGAGCGGTACCAATTCCCATACATCTAGTCGATCAAACTCATGAATTTCTTCTTGCATGGCATTGAACCGGTGTCTTCATTCATGGCGGTTTAACATCTTTTGGTTCGACCTTAGAGTACGAGTTGAAGAAGCACCATAAGGCATCGGTTGAAAGTTGTTTCCGTGTGGATCTTTGGGCGAGAGGGGTTTCAATGATGTTGTCCAATGGATGATCATGTGTCCATTTTCTAAGGTGTTCATGTGGTTGTTGTTGAGGAACCAAGTGTGAGTCTATATCTCTCGATGAAGATGGTTCTAATGATGATTCGAGGAGCAAACATATTTTCAAAGAGGGCATCTTGAGGTAGCAAAGGGATTATCTCCATCATTGGTGCCGAAACAATTCCACGATGTACACTCGATGTTTGATGATTTGTTGATGAGGCAGAATGATCGTGACATCGCTTCTTGACTTAATGACATTGAAGCCGAAGGGTTAACTTCATTGGCAGGGATAGAAGCAACATCTGCTGATGGAATTGTGAATCATTAGCACTTGGCTCATAGTGTTCATCGAACATTGGATCAAATAATTTCTTGAAATCATCTTACGAAGGAGGTACATAAGGAGTTCTTGGTGAGGATTTGAAA
Source organism: Chrysanthemum lavandulifolium (assembly GCA_022545495.1). Lineage (NCBI taxonomy): Eukaryota > Viridiplantae > Streptophyta > Magnoliopsida > Asterales > Asteraceae > Chrysanthemum > Chrysanthemum lavandulifolium. Next base: position 104,975,303 of record CM040239.1, on the reverse strand, counting down.
CAAGAGTAATCTTGATAGGACTACTTGATGAAGGTTGAGATCTTGGTCTAGAACGGATTTTCTGGAGCCATTTGACCGGTCGACTCATCGAGCGTAACGTTAATTGTTTCCATGATATTTGGGTTCTCTTATTGTAGATTCGGTATCCTTTTACATTTGGTGCATATCCTACAAATACTCCAATGTCCGCTTTAGCTTTTAGTTTACCTAAATCTTGACCGTCATTAGTTGGGTAACATAAAGCACCAAACACACGAAGGTATGATAGATCGGGTTTTCGATTGTGGAAAAGTTCATACGGAGTCTTTCCATGAGTTGTGTGAATTAGGGATCGATTTTGAGTGTAGCATGCGGTGGCAATAGCTTCACCCATAGAAACATTGGAACCTTTGAGTAAATCGGCATTGTTCTTGCGGCTTCCACAAGAGTTCGATTTCATCTTTCAACTACACCGTTACATTGAGGAGTTCGTGGAACACTTCTTTGAGGACTGATTCCAACACTTTCATAAAATTCATTGAGTTCTTTATTAACAAACTCAGTTCCATTGTCAGTTCGGACGATTCTAACCGTTTTGTTAAGTCGGACCTGTAGTTGTTTAATAAGTTTAATAATGACATCTGGAGTTTCATCCTTTGTTCTCAAAAACTTAACCCAAGTGAATCGGGAGTAGTCATCAACCACAACTAACACATATCTCTTCCCACTAGAACAAAAAGTGGATTTGGCCACACCGAATATGTGTGACGATATACATATAGTCACACATGTTTTTCGACGTGTGTGACTAAAGGTCGCGCGACCATAGGTACCCTATGGTCGCGTGTTTGACTTTTAGTCTCTATTGCAAAAGAGTAACCAAAACCGTAACATGTGTGACTAATTAGGTACAAATTTTGTTGGATTAATCATATTAGTGACCATAAACAATGTATAGTCACACAAAGCATGTTTGTTTTGGGTATTTAGTCACATACAATTAAGCATAAAGTGGCAAAAGTGTTAATAAGTGTGACCATATGTTGTTTAAGGTGAAGAAATATGTCTTTTGTGTGACTATTGATCATCTAATGGCCACTTGAATTTTATGTTTGTGTGGCCTTTTCTAACATTTAGTCACACAAAGCATGTTTGTTTTGTGTATTTAGTCACATACAATTAATCATAAAGTGGCCAAAAGTGTTAATAAGTGTGACCATATGGTGTTAAAGTGAAGAAATGTGTATTTTGTGTGACTATTGATCATCCAATAGCCACATGAATTTTATGTTTGTGTGGCCTTTTGTAACATTTAGTCACACAAAGCATGTTTCTTTTGGGTATTTAGTCACATACAATTAATCATAAAGTGGCTAAAAATGTTAATAAGTGTGACCATATGGTGTTTCAAGTGAAGAAAGGTGTCTTTTGTGTGACTATTGATCATCCAATGGCCACATGAATTTTATGTTTGTGTGGCCTTTTCTAACATTTAGTCACACAAATCATGTTTGTTTTGGGTATTTAGTCACATACAATTAACCATAAAGTGGCTAAAAGTGTTAATAAGTGTGACCATATGGTGTTTTAAGTGAAGAAATGTGTGTTTTGTGTGACTATTGATCATCCAATGGCCACTTGAATTTTATGTTTGTGTGGCCTTTTCTAACATTTAGTCACACAAAGCACGTTTCTTTTGGGTATTTAGTCACATCCAATTAATCATAAAGTGGCCAAAAGTGTTAATAAGTGTGACCATATGGTGTTTTAAGTGAAGAAATGTGTGTTTTGTGTGACTATTGCTCATCTAATGGCCACATGAATTTTATGTTTGTGTGGCCTTTTCTAACATTTAGTCACACAAAGCATGTTTCTTTTGGGTATTTAGTCACATGCAATTAACCATAAAGTGGCTAAAAGTGTTAATAAGTGTGACCATATGGTGTTTTAAGTGAAGAAATGTGTGTTTTGTGTGACTATTGATCATCCAGTGGCCACATGAATTTTATGTTTGTGTGGCCTTTTCTAACATTTAGTCACACAAAGCATGTTTCTTTTGGGTATTTAGTCACATACAAATTAAGCATAAAGTGGCCAAAAGTGTTAGTAAGTGTGACCATATGGTGTTTTAAGTGAAGAAATGTGTGTTTTGTGTGACTATTGCTCATCCAATGGCCACATTAATTTTATGTTTGTGTGGCGCTTTCTAACATTTAGTCACGCATCGAATTAAGCAAGCTGTGACAAAAAGTGTTAATAATTGTGACTATATGAATCTTTTAGTCACATATAAGAAATCAATATATATCAAAACAAATTCTAATATATAAAATATATTCAAAATATATTCAAATACAATAAAATTGGAATGTATATAAAATTGTAATGTCGTACATAATAAAATTCTCAATAATTTAACGACTTGACTCTTGATCTTCTTAGCTTCCTTTTGCATGGTATGACTAGAGGCGTAGCGCTTAGTATGTAATTTAGGTGCGATTCTGTTCTCACCAATCGGTTTATGGTACTTGGTGGTGTTACTGTAGGAAACAAAATCCGGGTATCAAACACTGAATTAAATATGAAGAATGATATATGTAGGTTTATAAAACACATGCATCTATGTACCTTTTCATGAAAACCACTTGATCCTTTGGCCATGCATAAAACCACCTCTGCATCCTTAACTGTTTTGAGACCGTTACTTCCTACATCCGGTATGCCGCTGCATCCACTAAAGATTTTCAATAGACACTCTGTAGCAATCCTTTGGGAGTGGTTTGTTATGAAGCATTTGTTTTCCATCGGTTTTGTACACGGTACCCTCCATGATAATAGTTGATTTCTTTAAGTGCCACATTCGCATTAATTACCTAAAAAGATAATTTGTTGCATGTATATATGTATCGATAATTAATTAAACTAAAGAACATATGAAAATGTTTAAATACATACTTGTGGTAGCATCTTGTTAATGGAGACTCTGTTCTTGTGATCCGGAAAGTTGGCGTGAAGAATCCTTTCGTTTTGATCTAGTCGATTTTTTAGATCGACAGTTTATGATTTCCTATATGTATAATACACGGTAAATAAATAATGTATGTAGAATTCAAAAATCCCGGGGGTGATTTATTACTTACACTTATTTGAATTTCCTTTTCAAAGTTGCAAGTCCATTAGACTTCTCAATGCTATAACTTTCTCACGTCCGACAACACGTGTTCGGCATCCTCATCGACCTTTGCTATTTAAAAGATTAATGTTCACGGAGACACACGAAATATAAATTGTTTAAGAAGACTGCGGTGATATTAAAGGGTAAAAAAGATGGAATGTTACTTTCTTATGTCTTACTTCCGTTTACATCAATGGAGTTGAAGTTGATTTGCAGCTGCCCCTAATGCGACCAATTGTTTCATCAAATCTGTATTACCGCCTCTTTTTCTTGGCGTTGGCGCCTCATCATCAAGTTCACTTTGAAGTAACACCACTCTTTCATCGGATGCTTATGCGATTCGAGGCGATCAAAATACCTCTTGTAGGTTACTCCACCTCCCACTCTCTCGCATATCCTCTCTTTCCTTACCTAATACAAGCTGTCATGGCATCGATGCCATGATCAAGCTTCAAGATTCCTTGTTTGATCTTGTCGTCCGTTTCTTCTGCACACACAATATGGGAAATAGGTTATTTAATTCTACCGGTATTAACTTGTAACTAAAAGTATTAACTAAAACACTACATGTATTAACTTATAAATAACAGGTTTAAATGTCTGATGGCGATATTAACTAAAAGTATTAACTAAAACACTACATATTAACTTATAACTAACGGTTTAAATGTCTGATGTGATAACTTATAACTAAACAAACATAATAATAAAATTTGCGGTCAAACTTACAAATTTTTCTCCCAACGATCGATATCATCATCGTGATATTCTCCGTCTTTTCACCCTTCCTTTCAACCACGAGATACCACGCGGTGGTTCTTCATCTGTTCAATTTCTTTACTCTCGATCTTATAAACATCAAATACATACAAATGTAAGATAAGCGAATATAAGCGAAACTATGATGCTATTAAATGCAAATGTGCAAATGTTTATGTTACCATTTTTCTATCACACAGGCGTATCCACCTCGTCCCATTGTATGATCATAAGCAGACTTGGAACGCGACACTTTAGCTTTTGTCGATCTCACCTTGCAACACAAAATCATCGGCGTTTAGATGTAGTAATCTTGATAGTATACAACTAATACATATGGAAACATATGAAAAGGTGAAAGATATTTGAACTTGAATAAAATGAATAATTAACACCTTGTATTCCTCATTGGTATGTAGTTTACAAAATTAACCCAATCTTGGCTTTTATAATTGCACTATACTTTGCGGGACTTCATTTAGTTTTGAAAGGGTATTTTGGTTGGGCAATATGTAGTTTTGTATCAATTTCATTACGAAATTCCTTAGAAGTTGACCAAGGCGATTCATTATCGACTTTCGACCGTCAAGTCAACATCAAAATATCATTGCAAAATTAACAAATTGTTGTTAATTAGTTGCACATCTTGTAAATCAGAGATAAACTTATTAACACCTTGTATCTCGACGACCAAGCCACTACTAGTTTAAAAAGTATATGTGTCAGTGATTTAGTCCCATTTTATCTCTTGCTTGAATCAACCTTCCTCCGGGTTAGAATCCACGACACCTATATGCTCACGAACCAAATCACCCAAAAACTTGAAAACAATGCTCTGTTTTTCACGATAACCTATCCGATGCATCGAAGGTTACACCGACCTTTATTCCGTCTGTTTTCCATATTCCTGCGAAACTTAGCTAACCTAGTTATGCCCTCTTAACAAAATTCGCATTTGAATGGTTGTTTCGGCATCCTCACCCTCATCCGAATCGTCTCGATTCATATTCTAAAGTGTTTTCAATTTCACGATCAGAATAAACCAAATCATCCGGATAGTTGATTTGCGTTGACATGATTCGTCGAAGTAATGTGTTAAAGAAAATTAGTAAACTTAATTGGTAAATAATGGTGTAAAAATTGAAGTTACGGTTGTTTTGCTTGAAGCACGATTTATTGGAGTAAAAATAGGGCTAATGATGGGCGATTTTTCAATTAAGGAAACCATAATTTCCAAAGTAATTTTAAAATTTTGGCTAAAATTTGGCTCCAAATTTGATAATTTTAAAATGTGGCTCCAAATCAAATAATTTTGAAACCAAAAACACCCACAGATGAAATGGTGCTTACCAGGTCCCAAACACTCATATTACTTCAAACCGGATGTGTCAAAACACATATAGCTGCGAGATACACTAAAATCACCACATGGCGCATACAAATGAACAATCAAAAGCTAAAATGGACTTAAAGCAACTAATTAAGCAACTATAACTAATAAGCGGTTCGGATAAACAATTAAGCACAAAAATAGGCAAATCAAACCAAGAACTGGCGATACATCAAAAGCGACCCTAAGACCTTACTTTAAGGCTATAAATAAGCTATTTATAAGCAATTAGATAGCTCTAACATCCTCAAGTAGTCAAAAAATCAAGAAAACATGTAAATGCAATTAACTTAAAGCAAAACAACAACAAAACACCCTAAATATAGTGGTTCAATCAAAATAATTGTCATGAACAAACGCCTCCAGTTCTAAACTTCATAATCGGTCATAAAAATTGACAACAATCTAAAATTGAACATCCTAATCCTACAATAATACACTATACTAGTGCGAATATGAACTTAAACACCACAACCAATTCCTAAATTCAAAACAACATGAAAAAAAGATGAAACAAACTAGCGAACACATTACTTATATTAACAAACATAATTAGCATTCGTATGGATAAACCATCAAAAGATCCATACATATTCCATTGTTAATATATCTACATACCATCCCATTAAACCAAGACATTAGACATTAGACATAAGCAGATGACACTAGAGCAAAGAAAACATCCCATTCCATAGCGAAACCCTTGACCATTCATCGCTTTGAATTTGTTCTTCCTTGGTATCGATTTCCTCCTAAGATTGAGTAATGAGATCATTCAACCCTGCGACTTAGACCTCGCAGCCTCCACATCATCCTAAGATCCACCAATCTCTAAGGACCTAATGTTTAAAAGCGGCAAACTAAGTCCTCCTTATTTTAAACTATGACTATAAATTAGGGGTGTTGATCCGTTCGGTTATCGGGTTTTGTTTCGTTAAATCGGTTATATTTTATTTTTGTCAACACGAAAACGAAGCGAACCGAACTATAATTAAACCAAAGCGAACCGAAAACCGATTATGAATTAAGTTCGCTTCTTGGGTTGACCGAAATTAAGCTTGATTCTTGGGTTGACACATATGGTTTTAAACCGAAAATGGATAATTAAGTTCGCTTCTTGAGTTGACACAAAATTATTTAGATTTTAAGCCATGGCTTCCATAATTAGCAACCTACAAACATAATGTTTGAGTAAATGGGACGAAAACGTGCAAAACAAATTTGAAGCGGCCGAATGTGTGTAAAAAGTTATACAAACGGACTAAAGATGAAAAACCATTAAAAGCGTGCAAACACGGACGAAAACACAGTAAACAAAAGCGGGCGATATAAAACCGATTAAAAGGGACAAAGGCGTGAAAAGCGGACCAAAAGCGTATTAAAAGCGAGAAAAGCGTGTATAAGCGTGCGAATCGTGTAAAAGTGTAAGAAAACCTTTGAAAGCGGTTGAAAAATTCTTAAATACATACGAAAATGGGTAAAAGCGAATGAAAGCGGGGTAAATGGGACGAAAAACGCAAAACAATTTGCAATCGGCGAATGTGTGTAAAAGTTATACAAACGGATTAAAAGATGAAAAACCCGGTAACGTGCAAACACGGGCGAAAACCGATAAACAAAAAAGCGGAAGCGTATAAAAGCGATTAAAGGGACAAAGGCGTGAAAGCGGACCAAAAGCGTATTAAAACAGAAGAAAAGTTGTATAAGCGTGCAATTTGTGTAAAAGTGTAAGAAAACCTTTGAAAACGGTTGAAAATTCTTAAAACATACGAAAATGGGTAAAAGCGAATGAAAGCGGGTAAATGGGACGACGTGCAAAGCAAATTGCAATCGGCGAATGTGTGTAAAAGTTATACAAGCGGTTAAAAGATGAAAAAACCGGTAAAACATGCAAACACGGGCGAAAACCGATAAACAAAAATGGGAGCGTATAAAAGCGATTAAAAGGGACAAAGGCGTAAAAAGCGGACCAAAGCGTATAAAAGCAGACGAAAACTTGTATAAGCGTACGAATCGTGTAAAAGTGTAAGAAAACCTTTGAAAGCGGTTGAAAAATTCTTAAAACATACGAAAATGGGTAAAAGCGAATGAAAGCAGGGTAAATAGGACGAACGTGCAAAAGCAGTTTGCAATCGGCCGAATGTGTGTAAAAGTTATACAAACGGATTAAAGATGAAAAAACCGGTAAAGCGTGCAAACACGAGCGAAAACCGATAAACAAAAGCGAGGCGATATAAAAGCGATTAAAGGGACAAAGGCGTAAGAAAGCGGACCAAAGCGTATTAAAAGCAGACGAAAAATTGTATAAGCGTGCGAATCGTGTAAAAGTGTAAGAAAACCTTTGAAAGCGGTTGAAAATTCTTAAAACATACGAAAATGGGTAAAAGCGGATGAGAGCGGGGTAAATCGGACTGAACGACGAAAACATATGTAAAACATATGAAAATGTATAAAACGTTTGAAAATATGCGTTAGTATGTAAAGCAGACTAAAACTTATTCAAGCGGACGGAAACATGAAAAACTAGCGCAGCGTGTAAACACGGACGAAAAACGTAAACAAAACCGGAAGCGTATAAAAGCAGTTAAAGGGGACAAAGGCGTGCAGCGTATTAAAGCAGACAAAAGCGTGTATAAGCGTATGAATGTGTGTATAAGCGTGTATACACAGGCGAAAAAGTTTTCAAAAAGTAAACAACCCCAACTCATATAGTATGGCTAAACATATGTGTGAGCATCTTATTGTGTCGACAATTTACGTAATATTGTATGCAAGTAGTTACATGTAAGGTATTGCAATTGATGTTATCATATGTGTCACATCCTATTGTGTCGACAATTCTTGTTGCGTAATGTTGTTGTAACCTTGTCGGGTAATGTTTACGTGGGTTTTGTTATGCAAATTTGCATGGTTCGCAAATTAATAACCACCGAATTCATTGTTTGCCAAAGTTGTAGTGTCTATAAAGCAAGATTAGTCTTCTTGGTTCTCATAGATATGACTACATAGTAATGATGACTAACTTTGATTTTTGTCAATGTGCTACATTGTAAAGATGACTAACTTTGATTTTGGTCGATGTATTGCGGTTGACATAAATTTTAAGAATTTGAGCAAATCCGATAACCGCTAAAACCGATAACCGAAGAAAGCGAAATCGAGAAACCCGAAACCGAAAAACCCGCTTATCACGGTTCATAATGCATTTTACTTATCTAATTTGATCATTTACTAACGTCCATGGATTACATATGATTAATGTGATCGTAATCTATAAGCGTCAAATAATTAGTATTACTTATTTTGTTAGATATGGTAATTTGAATGTTGCTATTGCGACAAAACAACATTACTATTATTCTAATATCTTTAGTGTTATTTAATTTTACTAAAATGACATATTACGTTATAATTTATGTTATTGTTCGCCCGATTCGATTCGATTAATTTTTTGAATGGTTAACCGTGTGACCCGAACCGCGGGTAACGCTCATTCGGATACCGCATGTTCGGTTACCCGCCTAATACAGTTCGGTTTTGGATAGTAGAATGAACTACCCGCCCGTGATAGATAGTTAAAATCTCTAACGAATCGAGCGAACCGTCCGTGAACACCCCTAGTATATAGAAATTGGTTTAGATCGAATGAAAAATGAAGGGTTTAAATTGCAATATTAGATATCTTCCTAAATACTCCTCCTGCATATCACTTTTTCTTTTCTTTTTCTTGAACTATTGCATATCACATTTATGCATGGAAGAATATGAAGGGCTACAATAACACCAAAATAAATTTTCCGATGCCTCTTAAGTGTTTTTGTGATTATTTGTGCAAATTGTGAGGTACATTGTAATTATGTATACTTACCTAACCATAAAATCAACACACAAGTATCAATCATTTTAACTCTAAACACACAACCATCAATAATTTTACCCTAAACACACAAAATGTCTTCCACACCTAATATCGATGAAATGAAAGCCGCCCTGAATCCGGCAAGCTCGATGATGCTTCGAGTTGTTGATATTGCAAGACATAGCAAAGGAGAAAAAGTTGATCGGCGGATGGGAGAAGAGGCGATACGAGGAAGCTGTTGCCAAAAACGGAGATGTCGATGAGGTTTGGTAGATTGTTTACTCGTTTCAATCTTTGTTGCGACAAGCTGGTGAGTATGCCCTTCGTGAGATCTGATTGAAGGATCGAAGGAAGATTGATTTCTTGGCTCGACTTTTGGTGTTATGTCGTCGAGTCTATCGGAGAAGGAGGAGTTCTTGGAAGATTTGGATGAAGTTGATGAGTCGAAGATGGAGCATAGGAAGCTTTGGAAGTTTTTGTGTTTTGATGATGTATAGTTGATGGTTGTATGGATGCTTGCTATTAGCGCTACTTTGTTTATATAAGTAATTATATGTAAATGATCAATGATCAATGATCGATTACAATGGTTAATTTTAGGTTTTAATGCTTTATTAACTTGAAGAAATAAGTTAGTTTTATTTATTTATTTACTTTTATTAGAAAATGGTCAAGTAGTGTGTGTTTGACTTTCGATTATTTCACACATTTATCTCTTACACTCGGTCAAAACACACAGTTAGATTCTAATTAATAGCGGTTTAGGGTTTTCAATCAAACACAAAATCAATGAAAATAAATGTTAGTCAATGAAATACTCTTGAGGGCTATTATAAAGGGCTTGATTCTCTTCCTATTGAGCCTAATATCTCGGTATAAATGTTATAATTTAATGCTAGTTTGTTAGTTTAGGATGTTTATTGATTTATAGATGATATTGTGTTATGTTAGTTTAGGATGTTAGTCGGTATTAGTCATTTGCATAGGAAAAGTAGTTGTTTGATGATTTATGGATCATTAGTTGAGGTAATAACAATTACGTGTTATACATGCGGTATGGATGCGTGAAGAATGAGACACGAAGAATGAGATTAGTAGAGCCTTGAAGAATGAGATTTGCGGGTAGTGGTGCTAGGTTGGCTTTTAGGTGTCCCTTTTGCCTCCTTGCGTGTTTTGTTTTGCCGTAGTCTTAGGCCCGTCGTGGTTTGCGTTGCTCTGTTGTTGCTCCACTTAGGTTGGCTTTGCTTTTGGTGTGCACAGGCTTTTTGGTTTTATGTGCATTGCGCTTTGCTATTGGCGTATTCTGGCACACAATGTGCGTGTTTCTTTTCCTGTATATTCCTGTTTGCTTGTTTGCTTGCTTTCTTTTTACTACGCTATTACTTTTTGGTTTTCTCGTATGCTTTCTCTATCCTTTCTTTCTACGCTATTGCCTTTTGTTTGTTGTTGTTGTTGTTGTTGTGATCGCATAATAGTCAATAAGGTATGCGGTTTAGTAAATATAAAAGCATAGTTAAATGTTAATGTATGGGGACTCGGAAGGGTTAACTATGCTTCTTTTTAGGAAAACACTTTTTATGATCTTAAATACACAATCAAACCCTTTACGAGTTCCCATCTTTGTTCCTTTTGTTTTCAACAATCTAGCAAATTGCACAGTGCGAGCGATTGCACAAAGGAGTTGAAGCGACAAAAGGACGATGGGGATCTCGAAAAGGGTTTGATTGTGTTCTTTATGAGGTGTGTTGATTGCGATAATGATATAGTGTGTATTGTTCATGGCGGGCCACACTCCTTCATTATCCCATTCAACACATACACTTTCGTAGAATCGATAATTATTTACACTTGGTACTTTGAGCTTCCCTCGAAAACCCATTTCGATGTCATTTGTCATAGCGGGTTTGGTGCAAATCTTTGCGACCATTTCGTGAACATGGCAATGGGATTTCAGTGGACGTTCAAAGTACTAAACTATCTCCACTGCTTGCTTATAACATATTGACATTTAACTTTTTGACCATTTCCTTTGCATGTATAAACTCTATTTTGTTCATAAGTGTCTTACTTTGATAGAGGCTGTGATGATATATCTTAATAAATCAATCGAGATGATGTGATAGAGGTATGTTCAACTTCCTTTTGAATCCATGACTATATCATATTGTTCCTTAACTTTTTTAACAATCTAGCAAAACTATAATTATGATTTCAAAAACATAATTAACCCTTCTCGATTTCCATGCGGTTCCTTTTGTTTTCAACAATCTAGCAAATCGCTTTGATGCGGGCCTTTGCTCAAAGGGAGTTAGTTTATTTTGGGCCACATGTGTTTATTTGTGATATGCAAGAGGTGTGATGGCGATTATCTTATTTGATATGCAAATGATGTGATTTACAGTATGTTGGCATGGCAATTTTATTACATTATTTTGCGACCATGGCGGTTATATCACGATGTTCGGTGTTTATCCAACCTTTTTACATATCTGAGCCTTGCTAATGCATATCACCTGCATACTCGGTTTGGAAGTTTATATGAGTCGATATACTTGTTATAGACTTTTGCTAGATTGTTAAAAAGTTAAGGATCAATATGATATAGTTCTTGATTCAAAGGAAGTTGAGCGTACCAAGGTGGCCACGTTACTTTGTAGATGATTAGGGAATTTCGGCATAGTTACCATTCTAAATTCCCAAACGGTGCCTTTTGTTTTTCAACAATCTAGCAAATCGCGCTGGTGCGGGCCTTTGCTCGAAGGGAGTTGAAGCGACAAAAGGCTTGTAGAGATCGAAGGGTTCACTAAGTTGAAATTCCATACACATCTACAAAGTAGCGACGCCGCATTGGTATGTTCAACTTCCGTTTGAATCATAACTATATCATATTGTTCATAACTTTTTTAACAATCTAGCAAAACTATAATTATGAGTGTCGGTGTGTATGAAATTTGTGATGACAAGTATCTTATTAAATCATGCAAATGATGTGATCTCGATGTTTTGAAACTATTGATTTATCTGATCTGAGCCTCACTATTATGTGCAAAAATGAGTCAATTTTTTGACTATATGGTAGATGGGTTGCTGTATACAAGATCTTATTCCTAGTTTCAACATTAAAATTTTAACCATTGCACTTAAAAGTCTTTTCATCATTGGATAGGCTTTTTGTCTTTTCATCTCTGTAAAATTAACTTTTTGTAGAATCGATAATTATTTAATCGGCACACCTTTGGTACTTTTAGCTTCCTCGAAACCCATTCCTATGTCCTTTGTCATAGCAATAGGTTTGGTGCAAATCTTCTGACCATTTCATAGACATGGCAATGGGATTTCAGTGGACGCTCAAAGTACTAAAAGCATCTCCACTTGCTTGCTTATAACATAGGTGTCTTACTTTGATAGATCTTTGTGTTAAGCTTACCATGACCATCAACGCTTTGATCAATTATGACGGGTAGTTTTAAACTTGAGATTGCCCATATCTTGACACGGTTTATAGCAATGTATAGAGCGATTATGTCGCATGTTTGTGACCGTTTTATTTTATATGCATAATATTATCACAACCTTGTACCTTAATGAAGTTGGTAAATTTCTTGGTCAATCATGTTTCATTGTGGTGGCGTCGGTTGGCGTCGCGTGTATATATAGTTTACATTGAAGCTATATATAATCATTAGTCCCTATCATACACCCGTCCCAATGAATCATGATTGGCTCGAAGATGTTAAGCATCTATGTATATAGTCGTAGTAGAATGGGCTGGAATTTGACATCGAATAAGAATGGGTGGAAGAAGTTAATCTTGGCGGTGCTAAGTTAATCTTATCGATGCTAAGTTAATCTTGGTAGTGCTAAGTTATTGAATAGTATGTTTCTTATTTAAAAGTACCTACAATTATATACTTTATTACAACGTATAACTTTTTTGTTACTTGGATTCCACGGTTTTTTATCATCACGATGAGCGTGACATTCAAGGGCGGAAACATCATTACAAAAACATTGCAAGCGTTGATGCTGGCGATGATTCAATAGCTACATTGTATATTCGATTAACCAATATTGTATTCGACATATGTATTTATTTGCGAGATTACGATATCGTGTATGTTAATGTAATATTATTTATTTGTATGTTAAGGTACTTAATTTTAAGGTGATTCTACCAAATATTTTGTATGTATTTAATCAAGGGTTTAGGTCATAAAATAGTTACGTACTTTTCAAATGTCCGTTTTGATACGTAATTGTTGTGTAAAATTTACATATTTGCATATATACCCAAAACATGCTTAAGTTGCATTGTACATCATGCATTAAAAATTGTATTATGGAGAAATATGAAACTTTTGAGTTTTAGTGGGTATATATGCAATGCTCCATAATACAAGCTAAAAAATAAAACAAAAATCCTTCCACTTAATTAATAGTAATCATTGCGGTTTTGAGAACCGTGACATATTACGGCTACACTTAATCACATAGTCAAAGCAAAATATTCAAGTCTATCTTCTTCAACACAACAACCGCATCATCGGTAATGTTACACATTGTTTTTTTTTTTTTTTTTTTTTTCTTTTGTTTTTAACCATGAGCGCAAATGTAAAGTGATTGATATGCATGCATGTTTCGATATGTGGATGGATACAAATGCATGTTTGGTAATTTTTCACAATGTTTAACATATCCTAAAGAATATAGTATCCTTTGATCATAATGTAACGACCGTTTTATTAGAACTATATGTGATTTGATTCTTTAGAATATTGTGTGACATGTAAATATAGGATGATTTGAATAAAAAAAATCATGGATATATGTGGATTGTGGAAAACGTGTGACTATTTGTTAAATAGCTAATTAGACAACTTGTAAACATATGTTTAATCTAGGTTAGTATAGCTTTTATATGATTTGGTAAAGCACTACACCTTATGTAATTAATTATGCGAGCTTAGGTTTAAACATTGGATGAAGCAATGGCATATGGTATGTTGGGTATATTATGGATTTCTTACTAGATTTTAACAAGCGTATGGGGTAAGATGAATAAGCGTAAAAAATCTGATTTTTACTCTAAAGGACTATATGATTATTGGTTTTGAAACATAGTTAAATATGTAGTAGTACATCTTCAATCATATTTTGTTTGACACCTTAATGATAAAGATGTATTGATCATCTAAGACTTGTATTAGTTGAATGTTATGCATATGAGATAACCTTATTGACCATTAAGGCGATTGTGGTTTTAAAATAGAATGAGCATCAATTGTTGGTGGAAATGAACCGCAAAACATTAGGACATTGCGGGTAAGTTGTACTTAAAATGCTTACTTAAGGTTATAAATTTATCGATGTAACCATCAAATTGATATCGTGCTTACTTTTAAATTTAAGATGCTTCTGCTTTGTTTCTTTGAAACACTTGTACCCAAGAAGCCTTTGGATATACCTAATCCACAATAGGGAACCAAACATAAGGTTCTTGGAAATTGGTTCGTGGTCGCATTACTTTGCAAGGTCCGAGTGGCAAGCTTTTATTGATCAAAGCCAATACATCAATGTGGCCACATTCCATTTCATTCGTCGGGAAGAAGGCATTATTATGTAACGGTACAACGATCACGAACCCACGAATGCCACCGGATACGATCGGCTCTTCTAGGTTCTGAGACAACGTGGGTGCACGGTTACGTTGGATGAATATCCTGCACAACCTCACGGTAAGAAAAAATGTTAATCAATACATTGTATAAGTTTGTTGAAAATGGGGATTATTTTAATTGTTTGACCCGCTAATGTTTTCTTTAAACTAAAGCATTCGTGGGTCATTCCTTGCAATTTCGAGACAATCTTGACAATAACCAATTTGGCGTTCTTGTTCTTTGGCGTGCCGTGTGACTATCACTCACCGTCAAATTGAAATCTTGGAGGAAGCAGAACACGTGCATGAGTTTGGTGGGCACGGATGGAATGTATTGGTTCATGATGAAAACATTTCTTGGCACAAGTTGTTTTCACAAATCTCCTAAACAATACTCTTTCCACGATGCCATTTCTTTGAAAATGGATGATGATGCGTTACGAACTTGTACAGCGTATAGAGTGAATCGTACAAGACCGTTCATGAGAAACCCGTAGATGAAGGTATGTTAATCAAAGTGTAGACATAATCTATGAATTTATTTTAAAATAAACCTTTCCATATAATAGCTTTTAAATTATTAATTACCATTTTATTAAATTCCAATTGCGGATGGCGTATGAAACACATATGTGCATGGAGCGAATGTACAGAGCATGAAAGTGAAAGGATTGTTTTTCTGCGCCCATCCTTGCATATGTCACGGACGAGTCGTTTGGTAAGTAATGATACAAATCGGACCATTTCGGTCATTATCGCTTTCATGAAAACTAATATATGCTTCAACATGGACATACTTTTGATTAGCATACTACATTGTTCTTTTAATGCGAACATACCACATAAGTTCGGACGAAATCACATGTGGAAGTACCATAACGCATTGTTGAGATACCGGAAGACATGGGTTTTATGTGAGCGTGAATCGCAACACCACAACGATAGGCCTAGAAGCAAGAACCACGTTACCATAAGCGCCATATGGAGAGATTGTTGAGGAGTGTCGGTGGGAGCGAAACAAAATGGTCGATTCAATCTTGTTGACTTTGTCATCGGCGACCAAGCTTGGTGTCTTCCGTAATCGATTATAATTCGATGTTTAGCATGTGCTAAAGCGTAATTCCGAGCGTTATCGGTTGTTATTGGTGACACGTTTATAAATGCATTTTAGGATTGTGTAGGATTTGGTTAGCTTCATTTAGGGTGTGTGTTCCCAAGTAGTTGAAGCCATTCATGAGATGGAATGTAAACTACTTGGTATAGCCCTATCTGAAGTGTATGGTTCATACTGGTGCATTAAAGGTGTTCTTTGTGATGGTTTTGTCTTGGTTGTCATCATCCATGGTTGTATGATATGGGCGGTTTGTTTTTGTTATCGGACTTATAAAACAGGTTATATCGGATATTGAATATAGTTGCCTAGTATGCAACTTGATATGGGACTTATCCATATCGGTGTGTGTTGATTTTTCATTTACAAAGTTTCCTTGATTAATACAAGTTCATCTTTGCACCAAAACAAATATATATATTTTCATTGTGGTCTACTTGTAAACGAAAAACTTTAGTGGTTAAAGCTGCGATTACAAAGTTAAGTCGGTAGGTTAGTTTTAGTGGTTAAGGTTTGCGGTACAAGGTTAATTCAGCGACATAAGCTAAGTCTGTTTAGTATTAAGTAGTTAGTTACATTTATGAAAAACATAATAGTTTTTGTGTGACAATTGATAATCCAATGGCCACATCAAATTTCTTTTTGTGGCCATTTCTAACATTTAGTCACACAAAGCATGTTTCTTTTGGTTATTTAGTCACATACAATTAAGCATAAAGTGGCCAAAAGTGTTAATAAGTGTGACCATATGGTGTTTAAGGTGAAGAAATATGTATTTTGTGTGACTATTGATCATCCAATGGCCACTTGGATTTTATGTTTGTGTGGCCTTTTGTAACATTTAGTCACACAAAGCATGTTTGTTTTAGGTATTTAGTCACATACAATTAATCATAAAGTGGCTAAAAGTGTTAATAAGTGTGACCATATGGTGTTTCAAGTGAAGAAAGGTGTCTTTTGTGTGACTATTGATCATCCAATGGCCACATGAATTTTATGTTTGTGTGGCCTTTTCTAACATTTAGTCACACAAAGCATGTTTGTTTTGGGTATTTAGTCACATACAATTAACCATAAAGTGGCTAAAAGTGTTAATAAGTGTGACCATATGGTGTTTAAAGTGACGAAAACGTGTATTTTGAGTGACTATTCATCATCAATGGCCACATATTAAGTTACGTGACCATATGTCTTGGATTTTGGCTACACTTAAATAATATGTGTGACAAAACATTTAGCGTGACCATATATGGCATTTGGTCGCGGTGTTAGTAACAAATGTGACTTTATAGATTAGCTTTGACAAGCTAACACAAACTAAACTTTAAACACATATTAACTTACGTGAACATATGTCTTTGGATTTTGGCTACACTTAACGAATGTGTGACAAAACATTTAGTGTGACCATATATGGCTTTTGGTCACGGTTTTCAAGTGTGTGACATATATTTGTCCTTTGTTTATATGTATATCGTGACTAATGCTTCAACCTTACTTTTCATTTGTCACTTGTTCCAATTTCGGATGTGGCTAAAGAGTTGGCAAACCATATCAGTCACCCTTAAATAATGCGTGACAAAACTTGACTTTATTATTTAGACACACAAAAATTACTTCATGTGACTAACGCATCAAGGTTACTTGTATTTGTCACGCGTTCCAAATTCATATGTGGCTAAATGATGCGAAACAAAATCACGGATACCTTTAGCCACACAACGTTCAATTGTGTGGCGATCTGATTCTAATGGTCACACAATCAAAATTTTCATGTGTGACTAATTAGTACATGTTGTCAATTTTACGTACCTTGACCACACAAATATGCGAATGTGTGGTTGTTCCATTCGACCATCGTGACCAAATCCCATTTTGTACTAGTGTCCCATTAATAGTTTGCACTCTCATGGGTGCACATAAATCCATGTGAATAGTATGTAGAACTTCCATAACGAATTTGTAGGTTTGGGTTTATGGGCATACTTCTTGCTTTTCCCAATTGACATCTTGAACAAAGATGATCCTTTTCATACTTAAGTCTAGGTAGTCCTCTTACTAAGTCCTTTACGGAAAGATTGTTTATGGTACCAAAGTTCAAGTGATTGAGGCAGCGTTGCCATAGCCATGAACTTAGTTTTAGAAGCCTTTGACAGCGAGACAGATGGGTGAAGATTTCATCACGTCTTCGATAGAGATGGTGTATAGGTTTGAACCACGAGTTCCTCTCGAGAAGTTGCACACCATCAAGTTCTCTAACAAAGCAAGTATGTTTTCGAAGGCCACTTCTAAGTCGAGTCACAAAATTGTCCAACGTAAAATAGATTATGTCCAAGACCTTCAACATAATATACCCGAAATCACACTATCTCCAACCACGTAATCTCCATAACCCATAATAGCACCAAAATGATCGTTTCGAATCTCACAATTCCGATGAATTTACTCACGAAGTTCATGAGTCGCGACCGGTCTCGATCATATGCTTGGAACGACTGAGTCCAAGTACCACGAGCGATTTGAGCGACTGCGGTTGAACCACGAGACAAGAATGGATAAGCTGGATAATTGGGATCCCCATGCAATAATGGGTTCCATTTGGTTAGTAACAATGATTGGACCACCCACATCAGAAGTAGAAACAATGGAATCATCAGGGATAGATGCAATGCTAGTGTCCGTATTTGACCTATTCAAAGTATGTTTATTTCTCAAAGGAATAGTTCTACCAATAGGCATCCATTGATAACCTATGTTACTAAATTTCCTTCCTGTGGGTTTCCAATGTTTCCTAACCTTCCTCCGCCATTTCTTTAAAGCCTTTTTAGCTTGATTATTTGCATTAACAACCTTAACAGGGCATTTAACAGTATTAATTAAATCATTCACACGACATTCAAGATTAGTAACAGAAACCACGCAATCATCATTACATGTTTTGCCAAAAGTAGCGAGTCGCATTAATTCTGATGCGCTTAGAGCAACACTAGAATCAACACGATTCGTTTTATTCAAATTCTCCCTAAGGTGATCTTCTACTCTCTTCCTTGAACATTCCTAGCATGCAAGGTCCTATCATTCTTTGTGTTGCCTTGAGGCTTTGACCGCTTGCTTTGGTGTCACTTCTTCTGCTTTGTGGAATTGGAACATTAGTTGGTTTTGCTACTTTTGCATTCTGAACTAGAAGTGCGGGGATCCGAACTACTTGAGGACACATTCTTATCTTGGGCATTGAATGAGTTGCATACTTATCACTAGGCATCGAGCAAGGCATCACGACTTTACCTCTCTCAAAAGATTTAGGACACGTTGCTCTTAAACATTCTAGCGACTCTTGAGATCGTTTGGCTGAATGCACACGAGACCTAATTTCACTATCAAGTGGCTTGTTTATGAAATCCTCTTCTACAATCTCTGGAGACATTCTAGACTATCCTTAAGGTAAGCGAAATAGTCATGAAACGCATCGCGTTCGTTATTTCTAAGATGAGGAGGAATGTATTTAACGATCCATGATATATTTGCGATCAGTAGATGACTTGATGCAACATTCTCATTGAAGATAAGTGGCATTTTCCTTTTTCACGACTCTTGATTCTCAATTTCCTTTTGTAAAGGCGTTATTTTTCATTGTTCTTGTCACGGTGACTTTCATTGAATCATATAACTCTTTAAAGTGTAGTTTAACTTTTTCATTTTCTTCTAGAAAACTCTCATTTTCCTTTTGTAAAACATTAACCAAGTTTTGAAGATGAAAAGTTTGAAAAGACTGAGAATCTAAAGGTGGAGACATTTGGAAGCCATTTGCATTGTTTCTTTCTCCCTTCAATTGTGAGATTTGTGCTCTCATTTTTCTGATGTTGCAATGAGCTCGAATTTGTTCATCACGTTTGTTTATTTCAAAAACTGCATCAAAGTCGGGAGCATCCAAGGATGTCTTGATATTTGAGGTTTTAACATTTTCCTTTAGATGTT
Organism: Chrysanthemum lavandulifolium; assembly: GCA_022545495.1. Lineage (NCBI taxonomy): Eukaryota > Viridiplantae > Streptophyta > Magnoliopsida > Asterales > Asteraceae > Chrysanthemum > Chrysanthemum lavandulifolium. The sequence goes on along the minus strand of CM040239.1, from coordinate 104,955,399 downwards.
GATATTTTAATTGCAAATCAAGATATTCAACTTCCAATTTAGAGTAATGTATTACTAGATTATCATGATCATCCTGTTCAATTTTCTCATGCAATTTAGAATTAGTTTTTTCAAGCTCAATGACACGATCATGGGAGACTTTTAGAGCAACAGATAATTCATGAAATTGAGAAGCATTAATGCAACAATTCGTAGCAGTGTAAAACACATCTTGAGTAATACATTCAGAAATAAGATTCTCATTCAAGGTATGCAAGCTCTTCCTCTCAATCTCATTATATTTTAGTTCTTGCTCATAGTCACTAACCTCAACTATCATTGCATCAAGTTCCTTTTCCATTTCTTTAATATCTGAATCCATTCCCTTTTTAAGACTCTCAAATTGACATTTTAATTGTTTAAAGAAAGGCATGACCTCGGTTAAATAGCATTCTTTAGTTTGCTCAAAACCCTTTCCCTTGGTTATCCTAGTGGGTGTGATCCTTTTCTTACAAGTTTTCTCAAAATCAACAAATAATTGAAAAATAACGTATTGGTGATTAAGGTCTTGCTCTTGAGTGGGAATAGATCTAGGAACTAAATGCATTGGGGTATTGGGGGGATAAGCGATGGTAGGAAGCATTCTCCTATATGGGGATTCTTTTCAACAAGCTCATTAGCTTTTTCATGTCCATATCCTTTTCCAAAACACTTGTTCGGGGTCATTTGTGTTTGTGGTCTAAATTTGTTAAAGGCAATCCAGGTTTTCCTTAGCATAGTTGGGTGTTTATAGTTGATTTTCTTTTCTATGCATAAAGGGCTCTTAAGCTTTTCATCCATTTCTTTCTAGTTACTTCTTCTTGTTTATCTTCCTCGGTATTCTCGGTATGAACTAGGTTTCTGCTAGGCTTAAGGATTTCATTGCCATCGAGATTACCTACGTGCTTCTCTAGCTTTCGACACCGCCTTGGGGTTTGGTTCATCAACTAATGCAACACTATGTTTGTCACTTAGAACTCTATGTGAGTGATCATGTGAAAGTCCGAATGGTGTTTCCTTGTACATACAATTTGTTTTCTAGTTTGTTTTCAAAGTTTTAGGTTGGAAAATTCATTTAAGAGTTTTGATTTCTTGGCATTAAATTCTGCTTAAGCACTTTCACATTTTCTTGAAGTTCTTGTTTTGCTTAGCCGTTTTGTTAAGCTTTTCTTTTAAGGAATCTAACTCTTGTTTAAGTATTTCTTCCCTAAAATTACTTTTTCTAATAATTATGCGCATTTGGTCATCAATCTCACGCTCACGGTAGTTAATTCAAACTTAGCATGTTGTTCATAAATGGCAACTTGTTCTTTATAGGCATTAAGTTCGAGAGATGGCGAGAATCATTAGGAACACTAGCGATGTATTCATAAAAATATAGTCATCATTGGTGCATTAGATACATGACTTGGTTCAATCGCACTATCACATTGGGTCACATATTGATCATATGGGACAATATTATCATTGCCCATATTAGCAATATCCGAGTCAACCGGTTTCTGCGATTGAACTTAATCATGTATCTTTTCTTGTCGACATTATCATATAGTTTTAATACCTACGAGATGATTGATTCTTTGGATGGACCACTTCTTGTGGTGAGGGACCTTTGGAGAGACCATTGGAGAAATGCTAGCCATGAAAATTATGCATGCGATGGGTTCATCATCAACGTCGTAGTCGTATGCATCACGATCGGCGACTTGGAAGGCATTCGATGATTATGACCTATCTTACGAATTGGTGCTCATCCACATCTTCATCATATCTCTTTGGATGGACGACTTGTGGTGATGAAGAGACTTTAGAAGGACCATTGGAGAAATGCTAGCCATGAAAATTGTTTGTGCGATGGGTTCATCATCAGCGTCGAGTCGTATGCATCACTATCGGACTTGAAAGGCATTCGATGATTGTGGCCTATCTCACTAATTGGTGCTCATCCACATTTGCATCATATGTCTTGGCATTGCCCTCGGCAAGAAATAGCAGCTCCTCTTCATCCAACACAGCTCCATTATCCCGAGCTTGCACAAGTAACATCTTGTCTGAAGTACTCGGCATTTTGAGGGCATTTTGGAGATGTGCGGTTTCTAGCTATATGTCCATCACCACCACGGTTGTAGCACTTGATCGGCTTTGCTTGTCCTTGATTTCCATTCCTTCCCCTATTCTAACTTGCCATATACCCTCCACCTACTCCACTTCTTCCTGTTCATATTGCCTTCCTTGAATCTGGTTGCACCATAACCTTTCCAACTCGGCGGTAGCTTGATTGTGTGGATTGGATGCGATTCGAGGTTATTGTTGGTGTGTGGAGTGGAATTCATGTTTTACCGACCATGAGAGGCAGTTGATTGATGAAGTTTTCCATGAATGTGTTTGGGTGCGGAGGCTTATATCTTTGGATCGAGGATGAGTTTGTAATTACCATTACCCGTGGGTATGACTTGAGAAGCTTTGGTGGTAATTCCAACATTTGTGTAAAAGGCTGTTGAATCATTTGAGGAACTTGTTTCTCCTGGTTGGTTTTGAACTGTTCAAGAATCCTTTTTCAAACATAGCATGTCTCATTCAAAGAAGGAAGGCATCTGATTGCTCATAGTTTGTATTCTTCAATCCTTTGGTTAGCTTCACAATGGTGACAAATTTGTGCCATTCGGGATTCTTGTTGTTCACAAACTTTGAGTTCAAATTGAATGTTTGGCATGGTTATTTGATATTTCTCATATCATTCACAAGCTTGTGGAATCTCGTAATACTCATAGACACTCTCATCCGGTTTCATCTTGAAGTGCTCAAATTCATCATCAGTTGTGATTCTCTGTCTTCCTTAGTTAATTCGAACACGAGAGAAGCATCTTGACATTATCCCAAACTACCTTGGCTTCATGTTGTGATTGATAAGCTTGTAGATATCTTTTGGAAGACCACAAGTATAATGTTTGAAGCCACGATATCTGCATCGAATCTCTTTTCTCCTTATCATTGAGCTCATCATACGTCTTTGGTGCATCCAATCCATAGATCATTGTTCCATCTACAAGTATCAATTATGTCTCTTGTAGTATCAATCGATAAGGTCCTTCATCAATGGATTTGAGAATGTTGACCCCATTTTCCTTTCCAAGACAAGATAATCGATTCGTTGAGCCCAAGAGGCGTAGTCGATTCTGTCAAGCATGGGTGGACGAGTATCACGAACCACCGCTTGAACATCCTCGACAACAGAGATGATTGTGAAATACGTTGGTGAGACATGTTTACAGATTTCACGGGTTTTATAACTCTATGATTAAGCGGAAATAGATTCTTTCACGGATTTTACTAAATCAAGAGAAACCGTATTAGAAACAAAAGTTCAACCAAGTCGCTAGGAATCCTTGAACCAAGTTGCTAAGCACCAATTAGCTAAGTAGCAACTCGCTAAACCTCAAGTTGCTAAGAATCAAGTCGCTAAGCCCAAGTCGCTGGACACAAATCGCTAAAGCACCAAATCGCTAAACGGTCAGTCGCTAAAGAGCAACTAAGCTAAGTATCCAAGTCGCTAATGTCAAGTCACGAGAACAATAAGTACAAGTCGCTAGAAATAATGAAAGCAAGTCGCTAACCCCACCAGTCGCTAGCCGTAGTGGAGAATCCACTAACTTGTCTTGTTTGTCGGCTTGTCTCAATAGACAAGTCGCTAAGCTCAAGTCGCTACGACTAACACTACAACTCGCTAGAAATTCTTGAAGCAAGTCACTACGAAGAAATTCACAACGAGACTCAAGTCGCTACCTTGAAAAACTTCAAAAACACACTTTTCAATCTAAAACAAGCCCAACCACAGTGATTCAAGCTTTCCAAATCAAAACCCAAGCACTTACAATGATTCTAAATACAAAAGTACACTCAAAATTCAAACTTTAACACAAGAAATGATCCAAATGATGCAAAAACCACTAAACTTTTTCAAACTCAAAAACCATCTAAAACCACTAGAAATCCAAGGTTATGTAAGAGAGATGATCAAACCATGGCTCTTGATACCATTTGTAACATATTGGATTTCACAAATACATCAAACCATGATCATAATAGGCGTACACAATGATGTTTTAGAGAGAAATAGTTAGAGGTTTGGGAACTTAGTGAGAGAAAGTGAAAATCTTATTATAGCTCCAACTCTCTACCTTGGGAGGTAGAGAGTATTTATAGTCTTACACAAATCGCCACCTACGGCCGTGGATCGAGCATCAGGTGGGTAAAGACCGTCCGTCCTCCACGGTGATACTTAACTAAATACTACTTAACTTTAAATAACTACGACTACGAGCTTTCTAACGATTACATATACTTGAGGTGACCGACACTTTAATAACCGGATTTACTAAATCCTAGAAATGCTAGAATTATGTGGGGTATTTATAGGCGGATCTGGTTACGACGTAACTAATATAAGATTACGCCGTAACCATCAATTCCTTCAGTATTTTGCACTAGATCTGCTGATTCTGGTAACCTTATTAGTGGTTACACCGTAGTCTTCAATATACTTGGTTACGTCGTAGTTGGTGGAATAGTTACGGCGTAGTTATCAGCGGCGTGGAACCTCATTTGACCTAATAAAGTTACGTCGTAGTCCTTTGGGAGAGTTACGCTGTAACCTTCTGATGAGTTGGTTTTCTGAGCCACGCTTTAGTTACGGCGTAATGTGAGATATGAGTTACGCCGTAACTTCTTTAAAATCAGCATACTATGATAAATGATAACATCAAATAGTCCTGAATAATAAGTGTCAATTTCCCCCGATAATGCTCGTTATTTATATCATTTATATGGATTTACGCTTGTTTTCCATTGTTTTCCACTTTCGGGTAAATTACGAGCATTGGAGCTAAAGAGGCGGAAATGGAAACATTACTAAAGATTTATCACGATGCCTATTTTGAAGAAGTTACGGTAACTCCTCTCTCACATTACGCCGCAACTATCATGCGTGACGTAATACCAACTTATCAAGAGGTTACGGCGTAACTCTTCCCAAAGGTTACGACGTAACTCCATTAGGTCAAAAGAGGTTCCACGCCGATACTAACGCCATAACTATCGCATCACTTATGACGTGGCGAGTTTATTGAAGACTACGGTGTAACCACTAATAAGGTTACCGTGAACCAGCGCATCTAGTGCATTTACTGAAGAAATAGAAGGTTACGGTGTAACTCCTATATTGGTTACGCCAGAACCCGGCAACCTATAAATACCCCACGAATTCCAAAGATTTCTAATCATCCCATTCCACACACAACACTGAGAGCGTTGGAAAAGCTCAAGGCGGTCTAGGGGAGCATACGGAGTGTTTCCAAGGGAGAAGATTACGATAAGCTTTAGCGTTTTATATTTCTTTACTTTCAATTCATGTATTTCATACCTTTGAATATTGAATTGATTTGCATGATTAATATGAGCGGCTAAGCACCCTTTGGTGCTAGCCTAGTTATGATTCCTTAATTGTTTTGTTTATGCGTTTACCTTTACTTCCGCACAATTATTTCTAAGTGTATGCATGCATAGTTCATTGGTAGTCACCCTTGGTTTGGTAGTTTTGAATGGCGGTGAGGCCAATTGCCTAGGAGATATGACCAACCGACCCTAGGTGAGCGGATTGAGACAGGAAGGGTAAGATATGACCAACCGACGACCCTTTCTACTTGTGCGATTTGACCAACTGATCACCTATCGTTTGGATGAACTTAAGAATTGGGAGGTGTAGTGTCTAAGTTCCTAACGGCCGGGCACTCACTATTTTGAATCTAGCTTGTAGCGGTACTTAATGACTTGGCTTAGGGACCCGGGAACAACAGACTTATGACGGTCTACCGATTTCTCTGTGGTGGCATCTTTCTTTGATTGGTTAGGCGAATTGACCAAATGTCGCCCTCTCGAATTTGACCCCACCCAAAGTAATTGGAAGTAGGTAGCGTAGACATAACTAGCTAGGAGGATTGACTAGGTTAGCACCACTATTCCTCTATTGATTTCCTTTATCCTTTTATCTCGCTTTTATTACGCATTAGTAGTTTAATTAATTAAATCCTGTTGAAACCATTATTATTCTGACAATAAGACTTAGTAATAATCCAACACACATAGCTCTTGGGACGACCTCGGATTTACCATTTACTACACTACACGCGACCGGGTACACCGCCTGCTTAGTGCACTAGGGTAGACCATAGGTATAGCGAGACACTATAAATATTAAGACACAGTCGATAAAACGTGATCAAGTTTTTGGCGCCACGGGAGTTATATTAGGATTGATATTAAGTCTTTTATTTCACTTTTAAACTTTTATCACGATCATATTTCAAGTTTCGGTACCATGAAGTCATAACATCGATAACCTCACTCTTGAGGAATATTTGGCATTGACAAGAGAAGAACAAGGGCCGAGGATTGTTAGGCCGCCCATTGCGTAAGATGCTCAATTCAAATCAAACCTCAATTCATGAGGGAATGCGTGCAAATCCTTCTCTAAGCATCACCGATGATGCCCATGAACATGTAGACAATGTCGAATACATTGTCACCTATTCAAAATTCGAGTCTCACACGATGCTATAATGCTACGAGTATTCCATTTCTCTTATGGGAGCTGCAAAAAGATGGGTCGATCGATTGCATGCAGGGATTGTCAACACTTGGCCTATCTTAAAAAAATATTTCATTCAGAGATATTGTCCTCCATCGAAGACGGCTAAGCAATTGGAAGAAATTCATAACTTCAAGCAAGAGGGTGATGAAACGTTATACCAAGCTTGGGAAAGATACAACGAATTGTTATACAAGTGCCCTACTCATGATCTCAACAGCCAACAAAAAGTGAACGTCTTCTACAAGGGACTGAACATCTCTTCAAGACAAATGATTGATTCTCAAGGGCCGATTCCTAGTATGACACCCACTATGGCTTTGGAAACAATTCAAAAAATGGCAGACCACTCTCACAAATGGCACAATGGAGGAAGCAGCCAAAGTGAGAATGATGATATTGAGGGCCTTGCAGCGATAAACAACAAATTAGAAAGCCTTGGAAGAGAAATGAAGAAGCTCAAGGAAAATGTGCATTCCATTCAAGTTGAGAGAGATGGGACTCGTCCTTCTAAAGAATGTTCCTCCAATGAAGAAGTTAAAAGGATCGGAGAAGTTAACTATGGAAAAGAATTTCCTTTCAATGACTACAATAATTACGGACCTAGGTATCGTGAAAAATCCTGGGTTCTACACAAGAATCAACAATAATCCTCCTAAACCTAGCCTTGAAGAAATAATGCACCCAAGACATCAAGAATCGCAAAAAGGGAGATAGACTCGAGGAATGGATGGTCAAAGTAAAGGAGGACACCAATATGAACCTCGTAACCAAGATGTTGCAATTAAGAACCTCGAAACACAAATTGGGCAATTGGCTAAGAACCTTGAAACAAGTAATGCTAAAGCCACTTTCGCAAGGCCATATTTGAGCAAGATAAAGCAAAAAGGAGCAATGCATCCTCTATCACTAATGATCTCTCGGGATTAACTACCTAAGAGAATGATAAAGCGTAAGACGACGAGTTCTGCCAAGCCAACTTCCTCGACTGGCGACAATACTGTGAAAGTTTTCTTCTCCCTTGCACTATTGGTAACATTAAGATTCCGCATTAGGCGATTTAGAGGTCGGGTTAACCTTATCTCTACCACTTTATTTGAAAAAATCAAACTTACCAATTTAAAAGAAACAACTATTATGATTGAAATGGTTGATTCCTCTAAGGTCGCATCGAGGGAATTGTGAACAATGTGCTTTTAAAAATTGAAAATTTTTTCTTCCCACCGATTTTGTGGTTATTGACATGGGAAGCGGGAGGCTTACAACTTGATTGTTGGAAGACCTTTTCTGGCCACTTGTAGGGCTCAGATTAAGGTTTTTGAAAACAAATTTCCTTGGGGACTGAAAATGAACGAATAACTTTTAGTATGAAAGAGCATTTAAAACCAAAAACTGAAATTTCTAATGATGTTGTTAATGTTCAATCGTTGAATCCCACTCTATACTCTAAACCTATTACTGGTGATCGTAAAGAGAGTATTGATAATTGTAAGCAGAAACAGGATAAAATTGTCCAAAGCATTGAGGAAACTCTGAATCCAAAAAAACATTTTGCAACTCGATGTCAACCAAAGAAAGCGAATCAAGATGGCCACCGCTTACTCGTCCTCAAAATGTGAAAGAAAAGTGGATGAATGGATATACCCTCATAAGGAGAGAAACATGATGTTGAGTTAGCATTGGAAGATTGGTACAACTTAGAATTTGGGAGCTCAAAATTCATTAAGGGATCGGTTAAGCGAGATGGGTGCAATCATCTCATCGACACCATAGGCGGTACAAGATCCGGCATCGACATTCGATAGTATTATTATTGAAGATGATGACCGAGGAAAATCATGTGATAAATGGCTTTCACATAAGTTGGGAACAATTGGACTCAATAATTCTACAAGGAAAAAAAGGCTTGATAATTGGATGAATGAATACCAATGAATGATGGAAGTGGGGCAAGCCCAAAGGCCCCCATAGAAGCCCCGCGCACTCTGAGTCTAACTTAAAGACTCGTTAATAAAGAAAAGTGCTCTTCGGGAGACAACTTAATTATCCCTTTCTTTTGTTTTATTTCCTTTACTTGGGTTTTGTGTTTTCTAACCATTTTTGCGAGAAGCGAGGAACTAATTGCTCACTGCTGATTCTTGATTCGAGCAGAGTTACGCGTAACTCATCTTGGTGATTATGCCGTAACCAACATTTTAGCGGCAGAATTCTTGGCGCATTACCAATTACGGCGTAATACCATCTCGGTGGTTACGTCGTAACTACTAACAACAACATACTAGGTTTTGCCAGATTCTGCGCGTAACTCCTCTTAGTAATTACGACGTAACTTTCCTCTCTTTAATTCTTTCATTTTAAAACACAATAACCTTGTATTAGTTTTTAAATGAACTTTGTGGGTGTGTTCCTGTAAACCCTCACGAGACTTCACTCGTCCGCTTGGGACACCAAGTGGTTTAAAGGCTTGTTGCATTCGCTAAATGCAACCGTGATTCCTACGAAAGAGAGTTAGATTTGTTTTCATTTCTTTCATTTTTCTTTTAGAATTATGCTTGTCGGTATTGTGATTTCGAGGATTGAAGTTTGCTCATGGCGCTTAAGCGAAGGCATGGTTCTTTTCGTGGGCCTTCTTCTTTTGGAGCAAATTTGGGGAAGTTCTCGCTCTAATTCTACCTTTCTCTTCACCTTTATTTTAATTCCTAGTACAAAGGGACTTTGTACAATTCAAGTGGGGACGGGGTAGAATTATCTCTTGAACTTTATTTCGCCTCATTTTTCTAGTTTATTTTGAAAAATTATGCAATTTTAAAAATTTTGACATGTTTTTCGAACCTAACTAAATTAGACCTTAGCGAGCACATACAACCCTTGACATTACATGGTGAGATTAGCCTTATCCGTTTACAATATTTTACCCCAAATCCACCAAATTATGAGTGTGCGGTAGCTTGTAAACTTTAGAACTTGGCCTTTGCATCATTTCGAGACCATAAACGAGGTATGTTGAGTTAGCTCGATGTATTTGGACTTTTCAGTTTTAGAAGGCAATATTTTAGGATTATCACCCAAACAGCCTACCATTGTGAGTCTATCGATTAGTCACCTCGACTTTTCGACCCCCATGTGAAACCCTTTTGTTGCACTCACCTTTAGTGCAAGATACCCCTAGATACACCCTTCTAAGCCATTCCTTTCATTTTGTCAACCCAATATATTGTTTCGTTACACCTATACACCTTAGCCTACCCCTGTAGTCTTTATTTGTGATTGAAGTCATCATTTGCCTAAGTTCAAGGTTCGAGTGGAAAGTTTGGAAATCACGCTTTCATCGGCGACATTTATGAAGATCATTGAAGACCCTCAATTCCCATTGTTCATCTCAAGTGGGGGATGTTATGTTATTATGTTTTGTTGAAAAAAAAAGTTGCTTGAGTTATGATATTGTAAAGTGCGATGTTATAAGCACTATTGTATGAGCTTTATTGATTAGTATCGAGGAGGCCACCTCGGTCACATTTGAAGATTGGAATTGGTAGTTATGCCAGCGAAGAAGAAAAGGTAGTGTGCCCATCACGGCGTCCTCTAATGACACATCTACCTTTCATTTCATGATCCGGTTTCTAGACTTCTAAGCTTGAACTTTGGGCGAGACGGTAAGTGGTGATGACTTGGTTATGGATTTAGACTACCGCTTGTTTTTCATTTACACCAATTATATATCCCATGTCTTATCCTACCCTTTAGTCATGAAGCGTCTCTAGGTGATGCAATGAGCAATCTTTGGTGTCTTGGCCATGGATTTGGTCATGTATCATTGATTTTGTCCACTTAGCGTGACATGTTAGTAATGACGAGTCACCCTTAACCTTTGTCGTGTCTACCCATATTGCCTTCGAGAATTGTTTAGCCGTTAACTCTAGTGGTGGAGATTTGTGTAACCGCCAAGCTTATAATAGAATACATGCTATGATTGTGCGATTGAGTGATCACCCGAAATTGACACTTAGAATAGTTGAGAGATTTGAGTGTTTGTTCCCTTTCGTGAGGTGTTCGCTTTGTTTTATTCTAGCATAAAGGGATTTGTAAACTCATATTTTCCGGGTTTTGGGAGATATCTTTTAGGAATCTATCTAACAAGGTCTACTTGAGGGCAAGTAGAGTTTAAGTGGGGGATATTTGATAACATCAAATAGTCCCGAATATTAAGTGTCAATTTCCCGATAATGCTCGTTATTTATATCATTTATATGGATGTCGCTTGTTTTCCATTGTTTTCCACTTTCGGGTAAATTACGAGCATTGGATCTAAAGAGACGCGGAAATGGAAACATTGCTAAAGATTTATCATAGTATGCCTATTTTGAAGAAGTACTGGCGTAACTCTCTCTCACATTACGCGTAACTATTGCATGACCCGAATACCAACTTATCAAGAGGTTACGGCGTAACTCTTCCCAAAAGTTACGACGTAACTCCATTAGGTCAAAAGAGGTTCCACGCCGGTGATACTTACGCCAGAATTCACTGCATCACTTACGATGTAACCGAGTTTATTGAAGACTACGGTAACCACTAATAAGGTTACGCCCGTAACTAGCGATCTAGTGCATTTACGAAGAAATAGAAGGTTACTGGCGAACTCCTATATTGGATACGCGTAACCCGGACTTGGCCTATAAATACCCCACTAATTCCAAATTTCTAATCATCCCATTCCACACACAACACTCAGAACGTGGGAAAAAGCTCAAGGCGGTCTAGGGGAGCATACGGAGTCGTTTCCAGGAGAAGTCACCCATTACGATAAGCTTTAGCGTTTATATTTCTTTACTTTCAATTCATGTATTTCGTACCTTTGAATATTGAATTGATTTGCATGATTAATATGAGCGGCTAAGCACCCTTTGGTGCTAGCCTAGTTATGATTCCTTAATTGTTTTGTTTGCGTTTACCTTTACTTCCGCACAATTATTTCTAAGTGTATGCATGCATAGTTCATTGGTAGTCACCCTTGGTTCGGTAGTTTTGAATGGCGGTGAGGCCAATTGCCTAGGAGATATGACCAACCCACCCTAGGTGAGCGGATCGAGACAGGAAGGGTAAGATATGACCAACCGACGACCCTTTCTACTTGTGCGATTTGACCAACGATCACCTATCGTTTGGATGAACTTAAGAATTGGGGTGTAGTGTCTAAGTTCCTAACGGCCGGGCACTCACTATTTTGAATCTAGCATGTAGCGGTACTAAATGACTTGGCTTAAGGGACCCGGAACAACAGGACTTATGACGGTGCTTTGATTTCTCCTATTGTGGCATCTTTCTTTGATAGGTTATGGCGAATTGACCAAATGTTGTCCTCTCGAATTTGACCCCACCAAGTAATTGGAAGTAGGTAGGCGTAGACATAACTAGCTAGGAGGATTGACTAGGTTAGCACCACTATTCCTCTATTGATTTCCCTTTATCCTTTTATCGCTTTTTCTACGCATTAGTAGTTTAATTAATTAAATCCCTATTGAAACCATTATTATTCTGTGACAATTAGACTTAGTAATAATCCAACACACATAGCTCTTGGGACGACCTCGGCTTTACTATTTACTACACTACACGCGACCGGGTACACCGCCTTAGTGCACTAGGGTAGACCATAGGTATAGCGAGGCACTATAAATATTAAGACCTGGTCAGTAAAACCTGCATCAATAAATCTTTGATACTTCTCCAATTCCGCGTCTCTTTAGCTCCAATGCTCGTAATTTACCTGAAAGTGGAAAACAATGAAAAACAAGCGTAAATCCATATAAATGATATAAATTACAAGCATTATCGGGGGAAATTGACACTTAATATTCGGGACTATTTGATGTTATCAACAGTGATGGCAACCATTGCAATCACACAACTAACGCCGTGTACAAAGAAGTTCTACATCGGCTTTAAGATTTTTCAATCTTCTTTTCATATGTTTGTATCCTTTTTAAACCATATATTAAATGTTCTTTTATTTAAGCATAATTATCCTTTTCAGTTTTTTTAAAGACATTTGAGTTTTTTTTAATGTTTTTTTCAAATTATAAAAGGCAATACAGTATAATGTTTTAATGTTTAAAAGACTACATGAAATATGTATATTACTTCATTTATCTTTTAGCATTATACATTATGATAGTGTATCTAAATTGTTACAACATGTTTTTGTACTACAATTTTATGTTTAAGAATAATATTTTAAGCAAGCCGGCCAACTGCCGGGCCTTAGGCTAGTTATTGATATATTGAAATACAATAAATATCCTTCGAAAATAAGATGATTTAAATAAATGAAAATTAATTTATTAAATTTTGATTGGTTAAGAATGATAGTGTAAAGTACTGTATCTAATATAGGTACTGTATAGAATACAACACTAAATATATTTAATCAATAAATAATTATAAATGTCAATACCAATTTCTACCCTAATACATAAAAGGGTTATTTGCATAAAAGGCATTATACTTGCTACTTTTGTCATTGTATGACGTCACAGACTCTTATTTTTTCTCAACTTGACACTAACCTTTTGAATTAGCTATTGTATGTCTCATGACCGCTTAACTCGTTGGAGCCGGTCAAGTTAACGACAGTTAATTTTATTATTGCATCGTTAGTCCTTTTGTCACCGTTATTATATTATTGCACCGTTAGTCCTTTTCGCCCGATTTTTACGCTGTCATCCGCTTTACACGTTTTTGTTCATTTTGCACGTTTCGTCCGCTTTTACGCTTTCGCTCGCTTTTACACGCTGCTCGCTTTTGCACGTTTTACATGCTTTCGTCCGCTTTTACGGTTTTAGTTCGCTTTACACGCTTTTGTTATTTTCTTCCGTTTTACGTTTGCACCGCTGGTCCTATTCGCCTATTTTACACTTTTTGTCCGTTTCGTCGCTTTTGCACGCATTCGTCTGCTTTTCACGTTTCGTTTGGTTTTTCACGCCGTCTGCTTTACACACGTTTTGTTCATTGTAGCACATTTTCTTCTTTTTTTACATGTTTCGCTTGTTTTGCACGCCGTCCGTTTTACGCCGCACGCTTTCACGATTTTACACATTTTGTTCGTTTTGCGCTTTACACGTTGTCGTCCGCTTTGCACGTTTAGCTCGTTTTACATGGTTTTGTTCATTTTGCACGCTCTGTCTGTTTTACGTTTCGCTCGCTTTACATGTTTTCATTCGTTTTACGGTTTTGTTCGTTTTGCGTTCTTTCATTTGATGTTACACGCCGTTCGTTTTACACGCCGCTCGCTTTTGCACATTTTCGTTTGTTTTACGTTTTTGTTCGTTTTTCACGCTTTTCGCTTTTACGTTTGTGTTCGTTTTGCACGTTTTCATCTGTTTTACACGATTCATTCTTTTTGCGCTTGTGTCCATTTTTACAAGTTTTCACTCATATTTGCACGTTTTCGTCTCTTTTTACAAATGTTTGCTCGTTTTTGCACCTTTTCGTCTGATTTTACATGCTTTCGTTCGTTTTTGCATGTTTTGTCCATTTTTACACGTATAAAAACCAATGAAAACGTATAAAAATTAACAAAATATGTAAAAACGGCTGAAAACGTGCAAAAACGAACAAAAACGTGTAAAAACGAACGAAAACGTGTAAAAAGGAACGAAACGTAAAACGAACGAAAGCGTTCAAAAGCGAACGAAACATGTAGAAACAAACAAAATCATGCAAAACGAAGGAAAACGGTAAAACGGACGAAGCATGCAAACACGAACGGCGTGTAAAATGTGCAAAACGAACGAAAACGTAAAACGACGAAACATGCAAAAATGAATGAAAACATGTAAAAACGACCAAAAACGTGTAAAACAAACGAAAACGTGTAAAAATGAACGAAAGCGTGCAAAAAACGAATGAAAACATGTGAAAATAGACGAAAACGTGCTAAAACGAACAAAAACGTGTAAAAACGAACGAAAACGTGTTAAAACGGACGAAAGCGTGCAAAAACAAACGAAAGCATGTAAAAACAGACGAAAACATGCAAAAACGAACAAAAACGTGTAGAAATAGACGAAAACGTGAAAAAACCAAACGAAAACGTGAAAAACGAACGAATGCGTGCAAAAACGGACAAAAACGTGTAAAATAGGGCGAATAGGACCAACGGTGCAAATGTTTATGTTGGAATCACTCCTAAACCTTAATTCAAGTGTTAGTGATTCATATGTAATAGTTAGCTTAATATGGCTTTTATGTTTGTTATCATGCCTTAAGCTTATGTAGAAGGCCCATGAGCTTAGGCCCAAGTCCAATAAGGAAAGGAAGGGACTAGGAGTGTTGCCTAGCTTCTCTCCTATAAATACTTTGTAATAACCCTCACTTGAGGGTTGGTTGTTCAATTTATTCACTTTCACATTCCTACGCATAACCTTTCTAAGTTTATACGCATAGTGTGTGTGTTTATTGTTCATCCGATCTCTCTCTTCTCTATTTCTTTCATTGATGCTTGTGTTGTAAAACTAGTGACCTAACAAAGGTATCAATCGCCAAATAGTTGGGTGAACATATTGTTTTTGAAGTTTTTGTTTTGGTCGTCACGCGTAGAACATACGAGTTCCAACTTTGTCACGCTTAAAAACACGATTTTTACACTTTTTAATCCAAGATTCTTGTCCTTTCAACGCTTTAAGGTGTTAAACTAATGCTTTTGCAAAAGTTTCAAACTTTACGCGGATCATTGTTTTAAGCTAGTTTTGTTCGTGGTTGTTGTTCTACGCATAACGTGTTTATACGCTTTGGTTCATCAAGTTTCACACTTTTGTGTTATTTTGGTGATATTGAAGCTATTTCATCACAAAAATCTAGTTTGGAAACATCTTTGGGCAAAATCATTTTTACGAGTAATTTCTACGCGTAAGAAAACCCTAATTTTACGCGTAACTTTATCCTTGGTTTGATCTTCGGTTTAGTGGTTTACTCCATGTTTTCTTGCTTGGATAAGCTCGAAAATACGTCGACTTTGGATATCTTTTGCACCGTGATAGTGTAAAAGATCATTTGGGCAAAACCCTAAATTTACGCATAAGCATAAGCTTACGCGTAGAATTTTTACGATAAGATTCATCTTACGCCCAAGCTTTGTCTTACGCATAAGGTAATCCCACGCCTAAGTTTTCTACGCCTAACTTCTTGTTTACGCATAACTTTAGTGTTTGAGTAAGCTAAACTCACGCGTAACTATTATCATTACGCGTATCTTTGGTGTTTTTACGCATAAGTGGTACTTGGCTTATTATGATTTCTACGCCTAAGGACTCTTCATCAACAAAGGTTCATTCGACTACAAAGATCCATTTAACAACACAAGTTTTCAACATGTCACAACCACCATACTCTAACTATTTCCCTTACACTTATTCTCAACGACAACAACAACTAAGTCCACAACATCAACAATGGAATCAACAACAAGCAATTTAATCAACAACAATTTAATCAACAACATACTCTACAACTTGGAGTAATTCCACCACCACAAATGGTTCAACCACCACCAAGTCTTCAAGTTCAACCCTACACAAACGATTTCAATCAACATCCATCAAGGAATACTATGAAGGAACCCACTTGGTTTGCAAAGATGTGTGAAGCTTTAGCGACCAACAATCAATTCATGAGGTCGGATCACTGATAGACCTCCAATGCTCACTCCAGAAACTACGATCAATGGGTGATTAGGTTCTTTAGGTTTTGTGATCCAAGAAGCCACATGGAAAGTTCTTAAAGAAGGTTATCTTGAAGGTCCATTTCGATGCCTACTATTGTTACCCGGAGATCCAAATGCTAATCCACCAAGAGATGAACAATCAAACATTGCTATTGTTGCCGACCAATCCGGAAGAACTTCTACACTATGAAGTCGATGAGCTTGCAATGCAATATATCCTTTTAGGATTACCAAACCCAATTCTTCAAGTGTTGATGCTCAAAAGATCGCAAAGCGATGTGGGAACATATTCATCTTCTTATGGAAGGATCTCAGACTCAATCGAGAGGATATGGAATCCAAAATTTACTTGTTTTATGAACACTTCATGATTGAACCCGAGAGACACTAGAGTCTTATCATCATCGATTCTCGACATCATAAATGATTTAGATAAACACAACATCATCATGCCAAGAATTGCGCTAATACTAAGTTCCCGAGTAGTCTTGGTTACGAATGGGAGAAGTATGTCATTTTTCTCCGTCAAGCGAAGAATATGCATCATTCTACATACGGATTGTTGTACGATTACTTGAAGCCTCATCAAAAGGAAGTTGATAAGGAAAGGATTCTCCGTGCTCAAATTGCCTCCTTCACATCCGGAAAATCAACAACTTGCCTTGTATGCTCAAACTAGTTATCCTCCTCAACCAAAGAACTCAACCAACCGCCAATATCACACCAAATGATCAATCACAAAGAATCTCAACAAAATCAATTGGTTCCATACAACAACAACAATGATCAAGCATTTGTCGTCAAGCTAATGAGGACTCCGATCCGTTCAAGCATTGCAACAAGGATTTGTTATGATTGCTAATGCTTTTGGCCGTTATACAAACAAATCCAACAATCGCATTCGCTCCTCATCTAACACAAGGAATCAGTGTTGTGAACAATGGACGAGTTGAAGTTCGTAATCGTGGTTATGGTCGCCGATGGGCGGTGGTCAAGGGTTTAATGCTATGGGTAGGAATAACAATGAGCTCAAGTGGTTGAACAAGGAAATGCTCGTAATGGGTTGAATGGTCTTCGATGCTACAATTGCAATGAGAAGGGACACTGGCTAATGCATGCCCAAAGCCGAGGACTAGGGCGTGCTTATCACAAGGAGGCTCTACTTTTGGCTCTTAAGGATGAAGTCGGTGGAACTCTCACGCACAAAGAACACAGCTTTATGGCGTATGCGCACTCGATGATGATATGGAGGACTTGCGAGCCAATGCAACAGCTTATGTTGATGGCTAATATGCATGAGTTACACATGAGTGACACAGCCCCAGTGTATGACATCGATGGCTTGTCTCGTACCGAACAAACCATATTTATCTCTCGATCTAATATCTCCGCCAATATCCGAATCCGCAAGGCTCGAATGTTCAAAATGAGTCATCCACATCTCATTCGACGATTCTCAACTAGACACCGTAGTTACATTTGACGATCAAGATGACCTTATGGTTTCCATTGATAATCAAATTGACTCCGTGGTTATACTTGAGGATCTAAATAATGATCATGTTGTGACTCACGCTGAACACGCCGAACTTTTGCCTAGTCCAGATGTTGATCTGTTACTTAAAGACCAACAATCCATAATGGAAGAATGTCGTGAATTAAATCGTGACTTAAAAAGTAAAATGCACTGTTAACCAAGGATTTTGAATGCTTACAAATGCAACTCAACTTTTTCAAAACTCAAGAAAACCGTGAAAAAGGTTTTGAAGCCGCTTTTGCTAAATCTCATCAAACGAAAAATATTTAGAGAGACAGATGCGTGATCTAGCCGCTCAAGAATGCTTTGTTGTCTCGAAATAGAACAAGTAAAACATGAACATAAACAACAAATTAACGCTCTTACCTTGGAAAATCAAAAGCTAAGGTGAGTTGTTAACTTGTCAAAACAGTTCTCTGCATACAAAAAGCATTCAACGAAACGAATAGATGACCATCTTGAAGAAATTATCGACTTGCAAAACAAACTTAAAGAGTTTTGAAATGTTGTTTACAAACATGGTGAGTCAATCACAACTATTCAAAAGTTTACTTTAAACCCAATCCAAATGGATATGGACCGAATCTTCGCGATTACAAACCTAAGCTTTCAACCAAAGCATTCAAACCAAATCTCAAGTTTCCAAAGGTAATATAAAATTGATGATTATTTTATGAGTGTTGTTGAATATCATCGCATGAGGAATTAGATGCGAAGACGAGAGTCGATCAAAATTAGAAACTGTTGTTTATAACAAACCATTTAACTATTCAAAAGCGGTCACTTTTGTCACACAACGGATTCTTCTAACACACCAAGGGTTATCATCAAAACGTCTCGAGTCTTCTAATGTTAATCCCAAACCGATTATGCACAAATTTATGGTCCTTTACCTTCCATCTTGAAGTAAACTTAAAACAAAAATCGCAAAATTCTTAGATATTTTGACCTTTTCATGGTCGACCTCAAAACTTTAGAACATGAGATTGAATTTCATTCGAAATAAAAGTTGAACATTTTCAATCGCCTCGGCGCGAGAACAAAGAGACATTTTTCGAAAAATCTTTTACCCAATGTTAAAAATTTGAAAAATTGTGCATTGTCTTGGGAACGGACTTTCATAAGGAACTTGATTGATGAAAGTCGTTTTTGAAAAATGAAACATCTATTTCTAATACTAAACGTAAAAGAAAATGTTGAGAAAAGATGTTGATCGACTCTTGAAGATGTTATCTCGTCTTGATATCCATAATGTTGTGTTATTGCATTCTTTGCCATATGCATCGATTATATCTCTGCCGACATCGTTGATTTTGTTGTAATTGTTGAGAATATTGATAATGTGCATCGATCGAGTCTTTAAAAGTTGAAAATGAACGATTGATTAAACGAACTTTCAAATGCAAAACGTCGTCTTCAATGGTGTCAAAAGATTGTCAAAATCGTGAACTTGCTTTGCAAAACAAAATCCACCAGTTGCAATCAAAAATTTTAATCCAAAATTTGAGCAACTAGATGATCAAAACGTGTCTTTGAAATGTCAAATCTCAAAATATGAACAAGAACTTGTAAAAGTTAAAAGAATATGGTGTCATATTTGATTTACTCAAACAGACTCGTGATGAAGCATCAAACGAACTTGATCATTATCTTGCACACACTAGAGAAGTCATGAATTTTTCTTTGGTAATATTCGCTCGAAAATCAAGATTTGATTCACACTATCTTTAAGTTAAGAGAAATGTTAGGAAAGTATGAACAACTTTCGCCTACCATCATTAAGAGAATAGCACTTGTAACACTTAGCAAACGTGAACCCAGAATGCCTACCGACAAAACACAAGTTGCTAACGTGCTTCCTCTCACCAAAACAGAATAGTTGCCTCTTTTCCAAACGTCCGCACTTCACGACCTAGAGCAATACAAGGAAGAATAGGAAGTTGCACCTAAGAAAAGATCAATAAGGAATGTCAAGTAGAAGAACACCCTAGGACTTTGAATAAGACTCATGTTGCACCCACTTTAGATATTGCGTCGACAAATGTAATAGAAAAGTGTTGTAACGAATGCTAAACCTTTAAGTACTTTTGATATTCAATCCGATGCTTCTTGTGTTATTTGTCGTAAAAGTATGCTTTCGATTGTCATGACAAATGTGTTGCTAGAGCTATCTTGTCTCGCTTAAGGAATCCTAAGACCCGGAATACCTCTAGGCCCACTAATGCTTCTAAGTCCGTGCTTGGTAGACCGCCTCTTTAGATTCTAAGAAACGCATTGATGTCCCCTAGCTCCATAGATCACCTCCAAAGAATGTAGTACCACCTAGTGCATTCACTAAGACTAAAGCAAATACTAGTTGGAGATGGCAAAATGGATACATAACACACTAGGATTTAAATGGATGCCTAAAGTCATTGATGTGTGTATGTCTACTATAATCGCTTTGAAACCCTCTAACATTTTCGGGTTCCACATCTACTTCTATTCCATCCGTGTCGTGCGTGTGTAATGCAGTGATATGATCATCCTTTGATTGTTGATAGCGGATGTTCCCGACACATGACATGCAATCTTAAACTGTTATCAAACTTTATTGCAAAGTTCATTGGCACCGCCGATTCGGAATGATCACTTCAGACTATCATGGGCTACGGAGATTATATCAATGGGAATATCGAAATTAGCGTGGTTTATTATGTGGAAGGCCTCGGTCACAATCTCTTTTCGATGTCGGTCAATTTTGTGATGGAGATTTGGAAGTTGCTTTTCGGAGAAAACTTGTTTCATTCGTGATCTACAAGGAAATGACCTTATGTCCGGCTCTTGTAATTCTAGTCTTTACACAATCTCAATGCAAGACATGGTTGCTTCATCTCCCATCCGCTACTTTCAAAGGCAACATCAACAAAATCTTGGCTATGGCACCGTCGCTCTCACATTTAAACTTTCAAACCATCACCAACCTTGCTCGACACAAACTTGTTGAAGGTCTCCCACGATTCCGGTATTCTAAAGATCACCTTTGTTCGACCAGAACAAGGAAAAGCACTCGTGCTCATTTTCCTTCAAAGGTGGAACACGACTCTCATCATGTGCTTCATCTTCTTCACATGGATTTGTGTGGCCCGATGCGCGTGCAAACGATCAATGGCAAACGCTACATCTTAGTAATTGTTGATGACTATTCACGATGGACTTGGGTCTACTTTCTTCAAGCAAAGACCAAGCTCCACAAATGATCATCACCTTTCTCACGAAAATTCAAGTTCGACTCCGAACACCGTCCGCCAAATCGTAACATACAAAGGAACCGAATTTGTTAACCAAACTCTTCGAGAATTTTATGAGAAAGTGGGAATCGAGCATCAAACATCTATTGCACGTACACCGTAACAAAACGGAGTTGTTGAAAGACGAAACCGAACGTTAGTGGAAGCTGCAAGAACAATGTTAATCAATGCTAAACTTCCAGATTACTTGTGGGCGTGTCGATCAACGCATGCTATACTCAAAACCGTTCAATGATTACTAAACGCCACAACAAAACACCTTTTGAGCTTATCCACAACCATAAACCGAATCTCAAACACTTTCATGTATTTGGATCCCTTTGCTATCCAAATAATGATCGTGATGACTTTGGAAAGCTCAAAGCCAAAGTCGACATTGGAGTCTTTATTGGATATTGTGAGAATTCTAAAGGTTACCGGATCCGAATCGTCAGACAAAACATGTTATGGAAACGATTCATGCTAATTTTGATGAACTTACGAAATGGCTTCGAGTATAACGACTTAGAACCCGGTCACAACCGCTTAAACTTCCTCAAACCCCATCATCACCGAACTAAGCCCCAAACTTACTCACAACAAATGGAAAGGTTATTTGCTCCTCCGTTCGGTGATGATATTGATGAACGTGCTCGGTGTATCCGATGTTTCATTGCTCAACCCGATACTACTCTTATACCGATACACTGCTACAACAACTAAAGTTGAAGAAGCACCACCATTGACTCTACAACAACAGTTGAACAAACCGCTTCCAACGATGATGAACCGGTGATGATGTTCTTAATGAAGTACCCCACCCACATATTTTGATCCAAATGTTCTTTAACCCGTTTGCTAATGAGATCACTGCACCCGATGTCGCGGAATCATCAACAAACCATTTGAATCCTCGAATCTGCACAATGTATACCAACATCAACCTCTACACATCGTTGGACAAAAGACCATCCTCGGCAGAATATTATTGGCAACCCGAATCAACCAATCGTTACGAGACAACGCTTCACACGATGGTGAACATTGCATTTATGCACTCACCGTCCGCTAATCGAGCCTAAAAACATTAAAGACGCAATGACAAAAGACAACCTGGATTGAATCCATGCAAGAAGAACTCAACCAATTCAAACGTCTTGAAGTATGGGAATTGGTTGAAAGACCAACAGGGTCTACGTCATTGGTCTCAAATGGATTTGGAAGAACAAATTGGATGTCAAGGGAACGTAATCGTAAACAAGTCACGCCTAGTGGCTAAGGGTTATCGACGGAAGAGGTATTGACTTTGAAGAATCATTTGCTCCGGTTGCTCGCCTTGAGGTCGTTCGGATATTTCTCGCGTCATGCTCATATGAATATAACGGTCTTTCGATGGACGTCAAAACTACGCTTTACGAATGGACAACTTAAAAAACGGTTTATGTCGACCAACCGAAGGATTCGTTGATCCGAGTTCCCGAACCATGTCTACAAACCGAACAAAGCTCAGTATGGTCTCAAACAAGCTCCTCGGGCGTGGTACGATAAGTTATCATCTTTCCTCATTGCCAATAATTTCACCAAAGGTTCGGTCGACCCTACTCTTTATACAATATCACGGGCACATATCTTAATTGTTCAAATTTACGTGGATGACATCATTTTGGGTCAACACATAAAAGTACTCAATCGCTTTTGCAAAACTAATGAAGAAACATTTTGAAATGTCAATGATGGGTGAACTTACGTTCTTTCTAGGACCGCAAGTTCATCAATCACCCGTGGTATTTTCTTGAGTCACCAAATATGCCCTTGAATTGTTAAACAAATTTGGAATGCAAACCTATGACACCTATGCCACACCAATGGCTCATACCAAGAAGCTAGACGATTTACATGGGAAATTGGTGGACCCTACCAAATACCGTAGTATTATTGGGTCTCTCTTGTATCTAACACTAGCAGCCCGATTTGTTTTTGCCAGATATCTTTGCTCCCGCTATCGATCGAGACCAACTAAAACCCACCTCTCTCGAGGCTAAAAGAATCCTCCGATACATCAAGGGAACCATTAACTTGGGGATCCGTATCCAAAGGATTCTCGGTTTTGAACTAATCGCTTTTTCGATGCCGACCACGCAGGATGCTTAGATTCACGAAAAAGTACTTCAGAGCATTACAATTTCTTGGTGATAAAATGGTGTCATGGCAATCAAAGAAGCGGATTGTACATCGCTTTCATCAACCGGCGAATATGTAGCCATGTCGGCGTGTTGTGCTCAAGTCATTTGGATGAGAACACAACTCAAAGACTATGGTTACGTGTTTGATAGAATCCCGATGTATTTGCGACAATCGGAGTGCTATTGCGATCTCGCAACTCGCTTCAACATTCAAATCAAAGCACATCGATCTTCGCTATCATTTCATCAAGGACCACGTGGAGCAGTATCGTTGAATTATACTTTGTGGGTATAGAATACCAATTGGCGATCTTCTCACCAAAGCCTTAGCTCCTGCTAGGTTTAATGAGTTGGTCCACCGGATTGGTATGCGGTGTTTGACTCAAGAGGAACTGGATGAACTCTTAAAACATTCTTAAAAACCAGTCAAACACCAAAACCTCTTTTGTAAATACTTTTCAAAAACAAAATACAAAAATATAAAACCTAATAAAACAACAAAAATATTCTTCTATCTATATTTCTTTTAACATGGCAAGTACAATTCTTCCGTCAACACTCAAATCTTTCAAAATTCAGTATTTTTTCGATCAAGTGTTGAGGGGAGAAAATAAATATTTTTAACTTCATAAAACATTGTACTTGCATGTTACCTTATCCCTGTTGTTTCTTTAAATAATGGTGGTCACATTTTGGTTTATCGACACTCCTGACTAAAATTTATAAACTTTCATTATTTCTTAAGTCGAGGGGAGTGTCGTCAAATTTCTTTCCAAATATCACTCGTTTGGTAACCAAAATGGAAGTTAAAGGCATTGGATGAAAATGGAAAAGGTGGAGGGGCTAAAACTATCAAAAGCATAAAGTTATTTTAACAAAACACCCCACCAACCTCATTAACTCTTCACATTTAATTTTTTCACCAAACAAATCCTACGCCTAAGATTCGTTCCACAAATCCGTGTTTCAGATCTTCATTTTGTAAGTGTTTTTGTGTTTGTAACATGATTATAAACAATGGTTTTGAATCGTTTTGAAAAACAACGGTTAGATATTAACCTAAGGACGATTTTGTGTTCTACGCGTATGCGTATGAACACATAATCTTGTTTATGTGTTTGTGGTTGAAATGGTAGTGTCAAAATGTTTGTATAATGTCAATGATACCATTTTTATCCACAAAACTCACCCAGAAACACGAATTGAATGATATTTGAAAATTAGGGTTCATGCGTTAATTTGGGTATTTTCAAATGAGAACGTTTTTGGTTAAAAAGATTGTTGTGTGATGTTGTTTACATGATGAATTGAACATATCCATGTTTAGAATCAACCCAGAAACACTAATTGATTGAAAATTAGAAATTAGGGTTTATGTTCTTCATAATTGGGTATTTTGATTCATTGAGAATTTGGTGTTAAAACTTAGATATATCAACTCACTTGACTTCTTAGAACTACCAAAATCATTTTAGTGCAATTCCTATGGCTAATTCTCTTATGCGTAATTCTTAAAACTTAGGGTTTAGGTTTACGCATAAGGGTTTTTCGCATAACTGTTTGAATGTGTGTTCATGATTAAATATGTTATAGAATGAATGTATGTGTTAATATTGATGCTATGATGAACTTATTTCGTGTTTGTTACAAGTGAAAATTCGTAATCAAGGTTACTAGCAACCACGATAAGGATCACCTTACGCGTAGAATGTTATCGCGAAGAGTAATCTTACGCGTAACGTTACGCCGTGGGTTCTACATAAGGGACTACGCATATCTTGTGAAGGATATGCGTAAACAAAGGACCTCACGCATAAGGTTGACTCTTACGAGTAAGCCTTACGCGTAAGGTTTTATATACGCCACGCCGTAAGCTCTTACGCATAAGGTCCCCTTTTCCCACGCTGTAATATTTCTTACGCGTAGTCGATCCCACGCATAAGCTTGCGCTGGCACGCGATATCATTCCTGCTTATGCATAAGCTTGCCATTTCTACGCCTAAGCCTTGTTTAACCTTTATTATGAATTGTTACGCGTGCAAACTTGTAAATAAATAAATCATAACGCCACGAAACCAATAATGTCACTAATAAGCTTAAACGTTTAATATGTTGTGAAAAATAAGTGATAACATGGACTTTAAAACTTAAAGTTAATTAACTCACGAAACTTATCACGACGTCATTGGACTATTGGACAAACAAGTGACTTTGGACTCAGAACAATCATCGACATAGCACATTCAATAATTAGACAATAAAACCATCGTTGACTAACATAATGTCTTTCGATATGTTGGTTCTTTTGGCTAAATATATTTCGATCACGACATGGACGCTCAAATGCGTAATGTGGATGCACCAAATGTTCTCACCATTGTCGATATCTTCCCTAATGGCTATCCAATGAAGATTGGAAAGAACAATCTTCGTGTTGACTTTGAAACTCTCACCGCTCGTAGTCTTCTTGCTTGATTGTAGTGGATATTCAAAGAATCATCCCTATCGAACATGCTCTCCAACTCTACTACAATTCGAGATCTACATTCATCAATTCGAATACAATGCAAAAGATCAAAGGACAAAATGCGTGACGATGACTCTCAATCACAAACAAGTCACCATCACACCGCAGACTTAAGGGTCGTTCTCCTCATTCCCGACATCGAGCCAACCGAACTCTGCCACACCAATCAAGAGACTGCTCTACAATTCTTGATCGATATTGGTTATGACGAAGCTTTAGGGAGTAATCACTAAGCATTCATACGTGGATCTTAAGAATATTCCTCAACCCCGAGAACTCTCTACATCATCATCACCAAATCCATTTCGGTCGTGACAAAGGTGGCTATGAGCATCCCAAGCTCATGGAACCGCAAATCTTTGGGCTTTGATCAACATGAAGCACATCGAAGTTGAAGCTCGATATGGGACGACATGATGACATTCCTCAAAAAGCTTGGCTCAAAGATTCCTTATATCGATATACAAAACTGTTGATCCAAAGAGCACTTGGATACAACCCGATATCCCCAAGAGACTCAATGACCCCAACAATCACGACATGTTGTCCGAACCTACTCTAACAATCGATTTAAGGAATCAACAACAAAGAAACAAGGTGTTGTGTTGCCGGATCACCTTCTCTCGATGAAATCAAAAGCTCTACTCATACAAAAGGTATCCGTAGCGCGTGAAAGAAAACAAAGTTGGTTTTCTCGATGACAAGTCTTCCGCACACCTACAAGAAAACCGTAAGAGGAAGTGCAGGAAGTGCTGCAAGCACCGAGAGTCAAGGAAGTTCCCAAGAGGAATCCTCCTCGTCAAAAGGAAAGTTCCTTCTAAGGAAGTTGTTCCTATTCCCATTCCCAAGCTTGAACCGCAAAGAAAGCTAGTGGACGAAGCTCGAGGAAACCGAATCGGATGAAGAGGTCTTCTACTCAAACTCAAAAATGAAGCACCTCCTTCAAGAGCAAAACCTCCCAGTCCCAACATATAAGCAAAGGAAAGACTCGGTGATTGAGCACGATAAGAAGAAAGCTCGAGAAGAGCCACTTGATGAGCAAAGACTACAAAGGAAGTTCAAAACTTTGAGACTCTAACACGCTGCGGAAGAATTTGCTAAGGATCAAATGGGTAGCCCGAGGGTCAAGTGGTGATGTTCAACCAACACCAGATCCCGATGCGGTTAATCAACCCGATAAGGGAACCGGTGCCACCACTTTGGAACAACAACAAAAGCAACAGGAGGAGTCTATCACCTATGAAATTGAAGAACCGTAAAAGAAAAGTCGAGAAAGAAAAGATCGAGAAAACTACAGCATGCGATGATACAAAGGCTGTGATGATGAAACGGATAAGATTAAATGATCGCCGCTTATGATGATTATCTTCTCGTCCGCTCATAGGAGAAAACTTCAACCACCTAAGGACCCCGAGTCTCCTCATGTCTCTTCATCATCGATTCATCTTCTCACTCTTCACCACCACCATCCGTAAGATCAACCAAATCAACATCCAAATCGGTGAAGAAGCCAACGGACTCTTGGATCTCTCAAGCTAAGACGTGAATCGTTAAAGTCGCATCAAACAAGTCGAAAGAAAGACGTGCTTTACAAGAAAATGAATTTTCTCACGACTGTGCAAGATCTTCATGACGAGAATGACAAGATGCAAGTTGAAAGGGAATACGTCCAGAAGTACATGAAACGTGACCTTCAAGGGAAAATGAACGAGATGATCAAAGGTTACACTCACAAGTTCCTTCTTGACATCGTTCCTAGAGTTACAAAGGAGATGTTTACCAAACAACTCTATCCGAATCTATTACATCTAGCCAAGCAAACTATGAGATCAACACCAATGCATGTAAACATCAATCCAGTTGATCCCATAATCTTCTCAGATGCTAAATTGGTTAACCGGCTGGTAGCTCAAATGTCGAAATGATCCGCAACGCTTTGCCTCTTACGAAGATAAATTGTTTGAAGCATTCTTTGAATACCAACTCAAATCGATACGCGAGAAGAAGCTCAAAGGCCTAAACGTTCAAGAGATGACAAAGATCGGATAAGGATAACGAGCCTAATAAGGTTTTAAAAGGTACCATTTTGAGGGTCGTTTAAGTCCTTATTTGATCACTTTTGTATCCGTTATTGCTTAATATCGCTCCTTTTCACTTTTTAGGTCTCGTGAAGGCAAAATGTTTGGAATGGCACTTATTTGGACGAAAAGGCGCGAATATATGAAGAAAATGGCCAAAGTCAAAATCGAGACACTCACAGCTGTTTGAAACTAGAAGGCGACGGCGTCAAAAGCAATGGCGACGCCGTCCCAAGGATTTTTGTGACGATACAACCAAAACTCAGATTTTCAAGTGACGACGCCTAGTTGTGAAAGAGTAGGCCGTCGCTACTCGCACGGCCTAGATGCAATCCGACGACGCCGGTCAAGAGGACGGCGCCACGGACATAAGGTGACGCCGCCGCAAGGTTAACGTGGCCAAGACGAAACCCTAATGACGGCGACACGACGGCGCACTAAACATAAGGACGCCGTCGCAATTGTAATCTTATATATAGAATCCGAATTTTTCGCCTTTTGTGTGAGAGTCTTTGGAGTAAAACCTAAAACCGAACCTAAGGTGTCTTGTACAAGATTTTAGGGTTTTAAACCCTATCTTACATCAAGATAAGTCTTTACTTCATTAATTCAATTATGTCTTTGATTATTTGTGTGTATGCTTGCATGTTCTCCATGTCCCATTAATTTATTTGTGTGTTTGCTTAGAAAGTATGAAACTTAATTATTGAATATTGATTGGTTGTTTCTTATCTTAGTTGATTAATGATCTAGTAATGCGATAGGTCATTCGTTGTGTACTTAATGCTTGATTCATCTTTGTGAACCTTAGAATATAATTACCGAGTAGTTGTAGGCTAAACCATCCAAAGAGCGCCTTAGAGTAGGAGTTTATCATCCCTAGTGGGTTTGTAGACGAGACCCTTTGGTAAGTTCAAAGAGTTAGGAGAAACGATACCCTACAACTTTAGACACACAACGCAACTAAGAATAAGGACGTGACAACTCAACCATCAATAGGAGATAATTAAGGAGTAGTACAACCTAAGTAAACACATCTTTAAACTATCATACGAGCACACATTAATTAGACATAGACTCCCACAACCTTAGTTTAGATAATTAGATAATAGTAGAGTAATCGGTAGAAATACCAACCCCCAAATCCAATACCCGAGATTCGTACCTTTCCATTTCATAAAACATAAAAGATAAAAATAATCTTCCTCAACCTTAACCTTAGCGTAGTAACTCCTTACTAGCATTCCTATTCCCCAGAGAACGATATCAATACCCGTGGCTTACCCTAATTACTACACTACAACGATTAGGTTCATCGCCTAGGGTGTTATAAAACTTGCTCAAGAAAAGGAAGTTTCCTTGACCCCGAACGACGCGTGTAGCGTTATCAAGTTTTTGCGCGCCGCGGGGAATAGAATAGCTAGTTAGTAGTCCACCTCGTTTAGGTTCTTTGCTTGATTCCTATCAAGTAAATTTTTTCTCATTTTTTAGCTTTCTCTTAGTCTATCCCCCTTCTTCGTGACCTTTGTTCGTAACCTCATCACTTTTCATCATGGAAGGTGATAACCCACTACCATTCATCAACCCACCACCAAATGACCCGCCAAGAGCCCGTACTCTTGGTGAATACTCGAGACCAAGCCACCTAGGCTATAGGAACACCATTGAGCTTCCCGACCAAGCCCAAACTACGGCCCTGCGATCCGACACCATCCGGTTGGTGCAAAACGGATGTGCATTCCATGGACTTCGCTCAAGATCCAAATCAAGATCTCGAGGATTTCTCAAAATTGTCGATTCCATCGACCTTGATGCTACTACTCGGGAGACCACGCTACTGCGTCTCTTCCAATTCTCTCTACGGGACCAAGCTAGTAATTGGCTTGAGCGACTTCCCACCGGCTCCATCTCAAGTTGGGATGATCTTACCTCTCGCTTCTTTGCTCAATTTTTCCCACCGGGAGAACCACTAAGCTTAGGAATGACATCTTGATGTTCCAACAACGCCAAGGTGAATCTCTCTGAAGCATGGACCCGATTCAAGGACTTACTTCATAAAGTCCTCATCACGGCATTGATCTTTGGCTCCAAGTCCAAATCTTTTATGATCATGTCAACTTCCCCACTAAGCGATCCATTGACCAAGCGGCCGGTGGAAAACTTAGTGATCTCACCGCATAAGAATCATGGGAAATAATAGAGGACCTCGCCCTCTATGACAACGAAAGTTGGGATGACCCCCGTGAGCTGCCCAAAACCGTTAAGGCAATCTCCTTGCCTCCTTCCGACCGTAGGATGATCGAACTTGAAGATCAAGTTAGATTCCTCATGAGCTCATACGAAACTCCTAAATCTTCACACCATGTGAACAAAGCTTCTTCCTCGTGTGAGCCGTGTTGTGATCCTCATAACACGCGCACTAGCACCCGATCCCCCGAACACGCTTCTGTTGACTACGCATCCTCGCGTATTAATGGAACGGGAGGAAGATTCCTACAATACCCG
The DNA here is from genome assembly GCA_022545495.1 of Chrysanthemum lavandulifolium. Classification (NCBI taxonomy): domain Eukaryota; kingdom Viridiplantae; phylum Streptophyta; class Magnoliopsida; order Asterales; family Asteraceae; genus Chrysanthemum; species Chrysanthemum lavandulifolium. The sequence continues at coordinate 104,924,918 of CM040239.1, read as the reverse complement.
GACCTAGGAATTTCAATGAAACCCGAGAGGCATGGAAAGGCAAGCCCGACTTCTCTGGGACAAACCAAAGAATTCACCTCTAATGATTTCTCATGGCCCCACCTAACGGTCCTAACCAACAAAATGTCGAGGATGTTGCAAAACCTAGTTGCATCCCAAGAAACCCAAATGGCTAAGCTCTCGGACCGCTTTAACCATCAACAAGCCGAGATGGATAGGAAAATAGACAACCTTTTGAAAGCCATAGCTAATAGTGATAAGAAGGTTAGTGCTATCTCAACTCCCGAGCCTTCAGGTATAGAGATTAAGGATCCAAGCAAGCTAACGAAGCATGTCCAATTCGTCAATACCATCGCCTTAGTTGAACCTAATGAAACAAATGACGAAGAGGACTATACACTTGTGGATGATGAAATACCCGAGGAAGTAGATGAAGTAGACATTGACTATTTCAACAAATTTCCTACGGAAGAAGAACTATCTCGCCACCCTCACTTAGTGCGTGACCTCCGTCACATGTATGTTAGGAAAAGTCCTCGAATCAAGTTTGGGAACCCTTGGAATCTTAACATACCATGTGTCATAGGACACCTTTTGTGGCAAAGCCTACATTGATCGCAAGTCCCCAATCAACATAATGACTAGCACCTACTACAATTGGATATTGAAGAAGCCTATTCCAACTAGGCAAGACCCCAATGATCCTAATGTTAGTTGCAATTTTCTTGGTAGAGTTAAGGGATTGCCCGCTTATGTAGGTAGTTTCACGCTTCCTACGGACTTCATAATTGTGGATGATATTAGCACGCCATAGACCCTAGCTTGTCCCATGTTATTCTAGGAAAACCTTTCATAGAAAGCACCGGATGACCTATGACCCTCGTTAGAGTAGTGCGATTCAAGAATGAGACCGATGACATAGCTTACCAAATGCCGCTTAAGATTGAGAAGTTTTCATCACTCTCTATGATGAAAAGGAACTTAAACCGTCGGTCTATTATAGGAATGATGAGGATAGGGAAAAAGGTGTTGATTATGTTATGGCTAAGATTTTCGGATTCTATAAGGATTGCTTGAGCCTAGGACCGAATATAGGACCGATTGGGGAGAGGATGAACTCTTAGAGAAGCGCATGTTAGGGCACTTCTACAACATGGAATCCCCATTAGAGACCGCCAAGAGGGCGGTAATGAGAAAACGTAGAGCACGACTATGAGTCTAGCTACAAGACTCTTAAATAAAGAAAAGCGCTTCGGGAGGCAACCCATGCTTAATTGTTTGCTTGTTAGTGTCATATATCTTTTATTAATTGTTTATCCTCATGTTTAAATTTGTAAAATGCTTTATTTTGTTTTTAACCTCGCCTTAATTGCATATAAAGGTATTTTACATAAGGGATAAGTGTAGGAGGATTACACACGCCAAAAGAAACGTAAACATGAGAATAACAATTAACTAAAAGATATTTATGTTTGTTTGTTCGAGTCAAATGCTTGTATCGAGTCATAATGGATGTTTTGCGAAATTTTTCCGATTCTAAAGATGTAAATTTTCCGAATTTTTCCGTAAAATCGCACCGCTTTTTGTCAGATAACCGACGGCGTCAGATTGCAACCGACGGCGTCGTGAAGGAGTAAAACATCGATTACTTTTTCTCGCTTTCGAGCTACTTATAAATTTTGGAATTTTCCGTGTCTTAATTTTCTTAGAAATTCAGTAAACATCCATTCCACAAGCATTATATCCTAGTTTAAATCGAGTCTTATATATTATTACCGCCGATTTTACGCCAAGGTTTCGCTTTGTTTTCTTCAAGTGTGCAGTTTAGTTTGTCAAGAAGAAGTTACATAAGATTGGAAGGAGCTTTTCACGCAATAATTCTTCTTGAAAAGATTTAACCACCACTTTACACGGATCCTACCGAGCTAATCGGGGAGTATTAGTTTCTTCGCTTTTAATTACCTTCTTTTATCATAACTTTGATATTTTCGGGAACATTGGGGACAATGTTCGCTTTAAGTGTAGGAGGAAAATAAACGGAACTTTGAAACTATGCTTATCCTTGATTATTTGCTTTGTCCAATTGTGATTGTGTAATAAACCATGAGAAAATGTCGGTTAGGGTAATTTTGGCACCAAATTTAAAATTTTTCATGACATATAGGAGTGGGCCATTAGTCTTAACAAAAGCGCCTCACGGATAGGAAGTTATATGACTAGCACAAAACCCTTTACCACCCAAATTCCACCAAAATGTGAGGATCGCCTTTAGATTAGTAGGAATTAAAGCATTCATCTTTAATGCTTAGAGTGTGAACCGGTAGTATATTAGATTCTAGAACTTGTTTTGTGATGCATTCCGAGATCGCAAGTGAGACTACACTTGTGTAGTTAGGAATAACTAAATGATAAGAGGCATTAGGATAACCCTTGTTTGATACCGTAATATAATTACTTCTTCCATATCGGTTGAGTAATTCCCCACACCCTTTGCGTTGTACTCATCTTTAGTACACGATACCCCTAGTTAACCCCTCGAGCCTATCCTTTTCGCGGTTCTCGTGATGTTTCGGTTTTTCCGAATATCAATGAAGAGCATTGTTTACACCCCACCCCAAATATACACCCAAATCGCCTTAGCCTACCCCTTATGCACTCACTTTTAGTGCAAATGTTTGTTATCACCCTAAACCCTTAGTTCAATTATCTAGTTGCTTGCATAAGTTGCTAAGTCGAGTCATATCCTTTGTATACGCTTTGGGACGATTGGGATTCATGGGAAAAGTTAAAGTTTATGAAATGACGGAAGGGAACGTTAAATTCAAATTCCCTTTGTTTGCATAATAATGTACCCCAAGTGTTTTGATCTTTTCAAATCGGGTCAAATTAGTGTTAGAGTAATAAAACTCAAGTGTAGGGATATGCTTATAAATCCCTAGTATTTTGATGTTATCGTAGAGGATGGTAGAGTAAAAGTGTATGAAAAAAAAAAAAAAAAAAAAAAAAAAAAAAAAAAAAGAGAAAAGAAAAAAAAAAAAAAAGAAAAAAAAAAAAAAAACATACGGCTACCATCCTACATCTATCCTTTAAATTTATGTTTGTTTATTTCAGTTATCTAGAGTTTAGAGTGTCGAGTCTTGGCTTAGCAACGCCATTCTTCATATGCATTTAACATAGAGATTTTTGACTTACCACCACTAAATAGCCTATCCCACCAAACCCTTATTTCCCTACCGTAAGCCTAACATTACAACCCTTTAAAAGACCTCTTTGATAGTCTTTCCTAGGTGCTTACGCCAAAGCGATGGAGGTTTGATCTATTCTCAAGCCTATGGTAATCTATGTACTAGGACCGGTTAATGAGTGTTTATCTTCCATTTCCTATTTGTTATATTTCATATATACACCCGAGAGAGATGCGAGTATCCAAACACCCCATGTGAGGTGCTAGTATGTAATTTCCGTGCTTGTTATGACTTTTATGGGCTTATATGTGTTGTGGACCGCTTTGAATTAATGCTTCATGACCCCTAACTTATAAATTAATTGGCTAAAAGCACATTTGCTTGAGGACAAGCAAATAACAAGTGTAGGGATATTTGATAAGGTTTTAAAAGGTACCATTTTGAGGGTCGTTTAAGTCCTTATTTGATCACTTTTGTATCCGTTATTGCTTAATATCGCCCTTTTCACTTTTTAGGTCTCGTGAAGGCAAAATGTCGGAATGGCACTTATTTGGACGAAAAGCGCGAATATATGAAGAAAATGGCCAAAGTCAAAATCGAGACACTCACAGCTGTTAAACTAGAAGGCGACGGCGTCAAAAGCTATGGCGACGCCGTCCCAAAATTTTTGTGACGATACGTAACTCAAAACTCAGATTTTCAAGTGACGACGCCTAGTTGTGAAAGAGTAGGCCGTCGCTACTCGCACGGCCTAGATGCAATCCAGACGACGCCGAAGTCAAGAGGACGGCGTCACGGACATAAGGTGACGCCGCCGCAAGGTTAACGTGGCCAAGACGAAACCCTAATGACGGCGACACGACGGCGGCCACTAAACATAAGGTGACGCCGTCGCAATTGTAATCTTATATATAGAATCCGAATTTTTCGCCTTTGTGTGAGAGTCTTTGGAGTAAAACCTAAAACCGAACCTAAGGTGTCTTGTACAAGATTTTAGGGTTTTAAACCCTATCTTACATCAAGATAAGTCTTTACTTCATTAATTCAATTATGTCTTTGATTATTTGTGTGTATGCTTGCATGTTCTCCATGTCCGCTAATTTATTTGTGTGTTTGCTTAGAAAGTATGAAACTTAATTATTGAATATTGATTGGTTGTTTCTTATCTTAGTTGATTAATGATCTAGTAATGCGATAGGTCATTCGTTGTGTACTTAATGCTTGATTCATCTTTGTGAACCTTAGAATATAATTACCGAGTAGTTGTAGGCTAAACCATCCAAAGAGCGCCTTAGAGTAGGAGTTTATCATCCCTAGTGGGTTTGTAGACAAGACCCTTTGGTAAGTTCAAAGAGTTAGGAGAAACGATACCCTACAACTTTAGACACACAACGCAACTAAGAATAAGGACGTGACAACTCAACCATCAATAGGAGATAATTAAGGAGTAGTACAACCTAAGTAAACACATCTTTAAACTATCATACGAGCACACATTAATTAGACATAGACTCCCACAACCTTAGTTTAGATAATTAGATAATAGTAGAGTAATCGGTAGAAATACCAACCCCCAAATCCAATACCCGAGATTCGTACCTTTCCATTTCATAAAATATAAAAGATAAAAATAATCTTCCTCAACCTTAACCTTAGCGTAGTAACTCCTTACTAGCATTCCTATTCCCTAGAGAACGATATCAATACCCGTGGCTTACCCTAATTACTACACTACAACGATTAGGTTCATCGCCTAGGTGTTATAAAACTTGCTCAAGAAAAGGAAGTTTCCGATTTACCCGAAGAAGTCCGGTGAATCATCTTCCATGCAACCTCCACCCCAACAGACTCCACCAACAACGGTCTCCTCCTCGCTCTTCTCATGAAAACCTCAAGATTCGAGTTACCACCCTGCACTCGTAAAACCGATGATCACTTTGAGTATACGGGTGGTGACGATGAAGAAGTCTCGAGCCCCAACAACAACCCATCTCTCCGCTAAAGAAACCGTAAACCTCATCTAGGCCAAAGAAGAAGAAGAAGGCGCCTATGATGACGCCTTATCATGGCTAGACAAGGATGACACCAAGTTTGAATGGTTCTCAAGCTTGTTGATTCCACTCCTTACCCTAAGAAGGTCAAGAGGTTCCGTAATGTAGTACATTAGAGCATGCAAAACTACTACAAGAAAAGTTCCGTGTGAAGAAGATGACAAAATCGAGTTGAAGCAAATCAAGAATGAAGCATTTCAACTTCTAAAAGATAGTTCGAAAGTGCTATTGAAGTTGAGTATCACCTTGATAATATAGCACGAGCCATGTCTAACAACATGGATTGGCTCAACCTCAAGCAAACATCGACTTCACCAAAAGAGACAACCCTCCATATTACACCGATCGGTCTAAACCTCTACCAACAATTGGACAACCAGATCAACCTAGGATTCCATTTAGATATTTCTTCAAAAAGACTTGGAATTTCTTCTACACGGTGGCGATGGTTCAAGGAAATACGCTACATCTCTTACACTTCCATTCCCTGCACCATATACTCTAACCGCATAGCCATCGAAGAAAGGGCTACTCACATGTTTTCCAACAATGTGGAAGTATATGACCGTGATGCAATGTATGGATTCACCATTGGCCGTAACGCCGAATCTACTACAAGAAGCTACCAGTTCGAAAGTCTCAACATGAAGTGTTCAAGACTAAAGGGATCGTGGCCATTCAACATGTTGATCTTTCGCCTAAATGGGACTACACTTTTCTCAAGAATATCGTGGTCAAAAGACAAGACGAAAGGGATTATGCATTCTCTGAAGCGGACTTTGAGAATTTGTCTCTCAACGACATTGAAGACATGTATCTTGCCAAAGCACGTGGTCGAATGAGACAATTCTCAATCAAGTTCAACATGAATACATCAAGTCCTTACTTATCTTCATCGAAGCATAGTGATCAAAGAACGTGTAGAAGATCTACAACTTGCAAGTTGAATCATATCGCACCCGTGTCAACTTCACTCCACCTCGCCTAGAACTTCCCGACATCAACCAGCTTTCACAATACACACTCATCGACCAACCATTCGGAGTAATTTACATTAGTGAACTACATCGCAACCGCTTGATGGCGTGTAGAGATCTTCACAAGTTTGGGGATCACACATTGAAGAAGGTTAGGGATGGATTGACTTATAGGTTGAAGGATATACATGAAGGTATTGGGTCTCCAAAGCGATGGAATTCTTAGGAAAGATGGGATGTGAAGAGGATCATCACTCGGATTGATGAAAGGTTGTATCGAAGGGACCGCCTTAGAACATTGGAGAGCTTTGTAGGTGGTCGGCCCAGATTACTCTCACCGGCTATCAACGCCCGATCGCATTCCTAGAAACATTGATGGACTTCCGGTACCCTTAAACCGCTTCTATTTCATATTATTTTGGATGTGTGATTATATATGACTATGGCTTGTGCACACATAACAATGTACAACCCGTTCTTGTAATGAAAGGACCTTGTGGTACGCTTCTGCCACAATCCTTATAAAAGGAGCGAAAGCTTCTTACTTTTGAGTAAAACCTATCAAACCTTTCATTTTTCAAGGTTTTGCTCAAAAGAACAAGTACTTCCCTTATGATTTTCAAAACCTCAACCGCTTATATCACTTGTTCGAGGGGAGTATTTGATTAAAACTTTGTTCACAAATTGTTCTTTGTGGTAATCTTCCCACAAACTCAAAATGGTCATATTTATTCTCAACATTTCTTCAAAATAACATTTTATATGCCATTTTTGAGGGGAGAAAAATTATGTGATAAGAAATATGTTGTGTTTTGCTATTGAATCTTCGTGTGAAAAGACTTAACCCAAGAATTGACGGGACTGTTAGTAACTCGAAAAGACTTGTCATACATTGAAAAGATTTGTCTTCTCAAGACTTATCCAAGTAAATTGTACCATTCGAGAAGCTCTTGATAGACATGAACTTTGACGGGTTTGACAACCTTTGAGGTTGTCCACATCTTCAAGGTAGTTATTAGAGCTAGTTGTCACCTAAAAGTCGACAATGTATCTCTTTAACTATGCAACGAATCGTGTCTCGCAAGGATTGTCTATCTTGAGTCGATCAATTCAAAAGTGCGCTCTTTCCTCACAATGCGATTTCTATTAAAACTCTTAAGCACATGTGGAGGGGAGTATTTCTAAAATCTAAAACTCTTGAAGTGTTCAAACATGTTTTCATTCATAAACACTTGAGAGATTTTCATGAAAATGGTTTTATGGCAAATGGAGTCATGGAGTTATAAGGTGATTAAGGTTAGGAATAACTGTCCTATGATCCGCCAGAGTCGGAGGGATCTACCCAAGGACACTACCAATAGTTAGAATTAGAAGTCCTTAGGTATGATTATAAAAGGAGAAAATGAGAATCGGAGAAAGAAGGAGTTGAAGAATTAAAAGAAATGCAAAGAAAAGGGTGAAAAGAAATAGCCCTCCAAATTATTCAACTTAGGGCATAACGGGTTCAATTCATATACTATTGGTTGTCACTTGATGACACCGGTATTGAAGATTAAAAGTCGTCATGGACCCAAAGGACGCATGCACTAAACCTTCTTAGCCACTCAAGTTTCTCTCAACAAGCTTGTTTCATTCTCACAGGAACCCTACGTAAACTATCGGCTTTCTCTTAGAGATTGTTTGGTATTGAAGAAGGAGACCCTCTCCTAGTCTCCGCCAGAAAACCAAAACGCACTATTGAGTCTAGAGCCACGAGATTCATCAAAAGATCTCTTAGGTACACTTGACATTTCATCACTTGTTGTTCAACAATAAGAACAACAAGGGTACGTTATCGAGTCCTTCACATATCTTAGCAATCTGTCGAGAACATTTATGAGAGGTTCACAATCCGTGATCCTCGGTGATTGAATGGAAACTCCTTCCGGGTCAACATCAAACAGCCTCGACAAAGGTCACTTGGTAACTCCCGTGGATTACGCTTAGTGTGTCTCAAACGGTCTACAATCGTGAGGTGATGCTTCGTGTACCTCGACTCATCCGAACTATAGGTGTACTTTGATACATCGCGTTATCTCACTTGTGGGACTCCGGTCAGAACGGCCTTTGTGAGAATTAGAGTTGTGTTTTCACACTATGTATTAACACTCTCAAGTTCAAACTTGTAAGTGCGGAATCCGCTTATTACTAACCTTTCTTATGTTTACTTTATGGAAGCTCGGAGCGGATGATCGTGCGATTCTTCACATGCTCATACCAACATCATCACTAATGAAAGTTCTATCTCAAAGGCAACACAAAAGTCGAATGATTCTTCGTCAACAAAGAATCTACAAAGTTAAAGACTTAAAGAACTTCATCAAGATCGTTATCCAACGTTAAAGAGCGTGTGAGCATGTTGAAGAATGACGTGGAGACACCGGAGCAGCGAAGCGCACTGATGCGATGCGGACAACAACATACTATCACTTTCACAAAGAACAAATATCAAAGAACAAAGAAAATGATGACGCCAAAGCGTAACTACTCAAAGAAAACAATTTCTCTACACCGGGAGATTGTTCAAATCAAGGCAATTCTTCTCACAAGAAAGAAGAATGTCGAAGACGCCAAAGCTACTATTACATCAAGACTTTCACCGCTTATATTTTTGAATCACTAACACTTAGGGGAGATTGTTGGAATCACTCCTAAACCTTAATTCAAGTGTTAGTGATTCATATGTAATAGTTAGCTTAATATGGCCTTTATGTTTGTTATTATGCTTAGGCTTATGTAGAAGGCCCATGAGCCTAGGCCCAAGTCCAATAAGGAAAGGAAGGGACTAGGAGTGTTGCCTAGCTCCTCTCCTATAAATACCTTGTAATAACCCTCACTGAGGGTTGGTTGTTCAATTTATTCTCTTTCACTTAATATAACCGCATAACCTTTGCTTAGTCATCGCTAACCATTGACATTCAATCGATGGATGATATGATTATTTTAACCCGCCAACCCGACTCAACCCGACCCGACTAAACCCGACCCGATACCACCCGAACCCGATAACCTGATTATTATCGGGTCGGGTTCAAGGGTCACTTTAAAAATTCAAACCCGACTCAACCCGACCCGACAAACCCGATAACCCCGATAACCCGGGCCGATAACACCCCTAAGTGTGTGTGTGTGTTTATTGTTCATCCGATCTCTATATCTTCTCTATTTCTACATATTGATCCTCGTGTTACTAATATGGTGACCTAACAGCTTAAAAGCAGTGAAAATAACAAAACGTGTAAAACGAATCGAAAGCGTAAAAACGATTCGAAAACATATAAAACGTGCAAAACGAACAGCGATAAAACCACGAAAACGCAAAAAGAACGGCGTGTAAAATAGACGAAACTGCAAAACGCGTCAAAACGGACGAAACGTGAAAAATCGGGCGAAAAGGACTAACAATGCAATAATATAATAACGGTCGTTAAAAAATGTATTTAAAAGGACTAACGGTGCAATAATAAAATTAACGGTCGTTAACTTGACCTACTCCAATAGGTTAAGCGGTCACCGTGCCACAATAAGCATTGAATTGAAAAAGTTAGTGTCAAGTTGAGATAAAAAATAGTACGCAATATATAATGACAAAAAATGGCAAGTATGATGCCTTTTTGTGCAAATAACCCTACATAAAACAAATAACTAATTACATTTATATTTTTTAAATTTTAATCCAAATTCAAATCTTAATCCTAAACTCATCTACAAACCATACAGGCTCTTAATGCATTGGGTGTGTTTGGTATCTTATTTGGAATCACTATTGGTATGAATTTGATAGGAGAGATATAAGAGATTGAGGATATCATTTCCATTGTTTATGTTTGGTAAAAAAATTTGGGATATAGATATGTGAGGGTCCTATTTAATAAAGTAATAAAATATACTTTAAATATAGTTTGAAAGAGACATCGGGCCCACTATTTTTAAAACTTAACTGGAATCTTTATATTAATGTTTGTAGTATGAAATTTGTGAGAAAATAAATGACACACGGGGCCCACTAATCCACTAAAATGAGAATGAAAGGGATCTAATCCTAGTGGAATGGTTCTATGCATATAGAATGATAGTTTGATAGTGAAATTTTTAACCAAACAAATACAATGATAATCATTGTGATAGATGCAATCCGATAGACGATAGTGGTGTACTAAACATGCCCTTAATGTTTCTCATGTTTAATGTAAAAGACTTTGAAAGACTATTCTGCAAAGCTTTTTGAAAGCTTTCACTACGGAAAAAAAAAAAAAAAAAAAACTTTCAAAACACTTTTTGTAATAGTAAAGTGCATTATTTCATCTCAAAACCCTGACAATGCTCTTCTAGTCTTCTACAACTCTACAAGTCAAAACCTTTACATTGATTGAGGTAAATCATAATCATTTCCAGTTGTATTTTTGTTCATATGTTGATTGCATTAATTTGCCCAAATTATGTTCTCGCTTTTGGTTGATCGATTGATTGCCATTGTTTAATTTTAACTGTTTCTAATCCAATACTTAATGCAATTTGAGTTCAATAATCAATTATATCCTACCAGCATCTTTGAATAAATATAGATATATATGCAATTATGAGCATTTGGAAGGATATATACCACGTTACTATCTTTGTAAGTACTTATCAGCTACTTTTTCGTGAAGTTATTGATCATGTCAACGGCCATCAATGGATTTCATCTATTTACTGTTAAGGAATACTCTCGACTTAAAGAGATGGATGCTGGAAGTCGTATATTTAGTGACATTTTTAGAGTTGGTGGATATGATTGGAAAATTGGTTTTTATCCTAATGGTGACGACGAAAAGAATTCAGGAAACGTTTCGGTGTTCTTACATATGGTGAATGGTGGTCCAGAAGTGAAAGCTTGGCTTGAATATACCTTGTTGGATCAGAGTGGAAAAGGGGTACACAAAGTTAAAAAAATCTCTATTCAGCTATATGAGAAAGGGCACGGGTGGTATGTGTAATTAAAAAACTTTCATTCTAAGTTTTATATCCGTATTTGAATTGTATGACAGTGTCATATATATGCTATATATTTCATGCATTTAATCTAGCTTAATGTTCTAGGCGACTTGTCACACTAATTCAAAATTTCCCAAATTGACTTTTAACATGGAAGTTGAACTATGCAGCTAAATCTTTTTCAAATTTTTACTGTTTTACCTTGTCAATGTGAGGTGCTTTATGATACAAACTTAAATGCTCTTTTCTTTTGATGTATATTCAGTGTAATATTTGCTCCTCATCAGAGTATCATATATTCTTTTCATTGCAGGGGTCAAAATTTTATGAAAAAACAAGATTTGGAGTCATCCGATTATCTCAAGGATGATTCACTTTCAATTTGTTGTATGGTTCGGGTTGTTCAAAGTTGCATCAGACCCAAAAACTTTACCATCATTCCACCACCACCAGAAATGGAGAAAGATTTCAAGTATTTGTTGGACAGTGAAATAGGTAGTGATATTGTTTTTCGTGTTAAAGAAGTTACTTTTAAGGCTCATAAGGTGATTCTTGCTGCCCGCTCTCCTGTATTTAAAGCACAATTTTATGGGCTGGTTGGAAACCCCCCTGCTTTGAATGAAGTTGAGTTGATGGATATCGAACCATCAGTTTTCAAGGTAATAGAAGATATCGGTCATAAAAGTTTTTATACTTAATGGTATCATTTCATGCATTAATGGTATCATTTGTGATTGTGTTTTGTAGGCTATGATTTTGTTTATATACTCTGATAACTTTCCTGATTCACAAGAAAGTATGGGCTCAATGTCAAACATGATTCAGAATCTATTAGTTGCTGCTGATCGTTTTGGTCTGGATCGGTTAAAACAGTTGTGTGAAGCAAAGTTGTGTGAAGAATTAAATGTGGATGTAGTGGCAACAACTCTTTCTCTTGCCCATGATCACCATTGTTCTCAGCTTAAAACCTTATGTATGGATTTTGCTGCAGCGAATATGCGAGGTATGTATTTTGCTGTTGGTAGCTTCATGTTTATCATACGTATTCGTTGCTCTAGTTATTAGAATATAAGGTTAAAGCACTAACCATTATTAATGACATTGCAACTGAAACTTCTAAGGTTAAAGCAATGACCATTAAGATAATTTTTTTGTAGAATGCATATGTAATACACTTGAGAGGTGGATTTGTAAATAGAAGAGTAGATAGTATGGGCTTTTATATCATATTTTAGAGAATAGGCATTTATTTAGAAGACTTTAGTCAAACAATCAAAGAATATGTTACATGTTTCGTCCTTGTGGTTTACTTGAAATCACACTCGTCGTCCCCATTAAATTTTAATTACACCAGTGATACCTAATTTTTAAGCTAGTTGCATCGATGGTCCATATTTTGAAAAATAAGGATCATTTGTGTAATAATCTACAGTTTTTTATTACACAGGTAGTCCCTATCGCTATTACACGGATAGTCACTATCTTTCAAAATAGCGACTTATCATTGAAAATAGTTTGAAAATTAGAGATTATTTATGCAATTTAAATCGAATAGGGAAGATGAGTGTGATTTTGAGTAAACCATAGAGACGAAACATGTAATTTTTTCAACATTCAAAATAGTGGATTAAACGAAGCACACTTTTGGAATTAATAAGACTTTGCTCATGTAGCTAATTACTAGGGCTAAAATAATATATTTGGACATTCAGTTGCTAAAGGACTTGAACAATTGTTGAGAAGTTGTTGAATTAATTTATAATGAGTTTACGTGTTGTGTTTGCAGAGGTGATCCAGACGGAGGGGTACAAATATGTCGAAAAGTCATGCCCTTTAGTGCTATTAGAGCTTCTTCCAAAGATCGCAGAGCTTCTTCAAAAGACCGCCTCAGAAAATTAAAGAATGTAGCTTCTCATTCTAATCGGCTATGGCTGGCTCATGAAATTTGGTCCTAGGTTACACATTCTAATTAGCGACTCATTTATGAAATTTGTTTGGAGTTATTATTGGATTCGGATGATCATTTCAAGTGTTATTAGTTTGTACCATATTGATCCTAACAGTGGCTTATCAAATATTTCTTAAATAGACATCTTGGAGTGAGCATGGTTTGTCACAACCTCTTTCTATACACGCTTCTTATTGTATTGACCCAATTGATCAAAGATTATAAAAATAAATACAAAATCCTAGGTAGCACACTCTAATTAGCGACTCATTTATGAATTTTGTTTGGAGTTATTATTGGATTCGGATTATCATTTCAAGTGTTATTGGTTAGCACCATATTGATATTGATCCTAACAGTGTCTTTCAAATATTTCTTAAATAGACATCTTGGAGTGAGTTATGGTTTGTCACAACCTCTGTCTATACATGCTTCTAATTGTATTGACCCAATTAATCAATTATTATGAAAAAAATCCATCAATTAATTTTCATGTTATTAGATAACTACAACACAAGAGGGCAAATGAAATGGTCAAACTCCGTTTCACTTCCGTTGCAAATGGCTATCTCCAACGGATTATGACGTCACCAAAAGACTCGATGGAAATTTATTTTGCAACAAAATTGCTATGACCAAAAATAATTCGTAACGGTCTTGCAACGGAAGAGAAGTTGTGGGAGATTAAGGACCACTTTTACTATGGAGACTTTTCTTACAAATTTGCAACCCAAATTTTTCTACGGAAAGTTTTGCGATGAATTTGCTATGGCAGAATTCTGCAACGGTTTTTGCAACAAAAGTTTTGCAGCTTTCAAATTTGAAACACAATTGTTCCGTCATAAATCTAATATCACGAAAGTTATTTATACACTTCTATATCCCGTCACAAATTTGTTGAAAAAAAGACGATTTTTTTATTGAATAGCTTTTTAGTGGCTTTTTCCAGTAACATACAATAATCTAAAACTAAATATTACTAATAACACCAAATGATCCAAAGAATAATAACCATTAGAATATCCAAATATCAACATCAAAAGTGTAACAAACTAACAAATCCAAACTGATTGTACAATTACTAGATAGAAAAGTGTATGGAACACAAAGTGTACCAAATGTAACAAACTGTCTAGTAGGGAGGAGAGGGAGAGGTTTCTGAATTGAATTGGATCGTAAATCATGCCCACTTCACACCAATCTTCACATATGTTTCTTCCTTCAATTCTTCATCCGATTCTTCCTTCATTGTCTACAGTAGAGAATTGAGTTTTCCTTCATAGTGTTTTATGACTTTCTCTCAACTTGATTAAATTTCTAACTTATAATTAAAGCCTTATCATAACTTACCTGCATTTTCAACTATTAAAGCATCACATAATTGTTAATAAAAGTAATCCAATAGGTGCATGTGGAAAAGTGATATGTTCAATCCAGAGATCAATGAAGAAATGAGGATTAAACCGATTATAACAACACTAGGATACTCAAAGGATAAGAATGAGAATCGAAATGTATGTTATTGGATAGTAAAAGAGAATACAGTTGAGAGAAACTAAAATGAATTACAACTTGATTGATACAAATGAAATGGAAAGACATATATTTAAAAGGAAAGATGGCGCCAAAGTTGTTAGAGGCATGTGTGTGAGTTGTGTGGAAAAACTCACGTGCACTTCACGTGCCAACACATCATACACACGCTCTTGTTCATATCAATCCATTCCCCTTAGAAAACCTTGACCACAAGGTTAAGTGCTGAATTGAGGATACCTAGCCACAAACTCATGGTAAGGCTCCCAAGTAGCATCCTCATGGGTTTATTAGCCCATTGAACCAACACAAAAATCACAGGCTTATTGTTGACCTTTCCAAGCCTCCTTTCCACAATTGATACAGGTTCCACAGCTAACCGGCCATCATCTTCACAATTAGGCAACACTCCTTCCTCCACTTGTTGACCATGGCACAGCTTCAATTGGGAGACATGGAATACAGGATGTATTTGACTAGAACTTGGTAACTGCAACTTGTAAGCCACTGCACCAATCCTTTCAACAATCTTAAAAGGCCCATAATACTTGGAAGATAGCTTGTGGTATGATACTTGTCTAGGAGTAGTTTGTCTGTAAGGTTGAAGCTTAACATACACCTTCATGCCTACTTCAAACTGCCTCTCAGTCTTGTTTCTATTAGCCATATTCACCATCCTGTCTTGAGCCCTCTTCAAGTGAAACTGCAGTGTTTGAATAGCTTTCTCCCTAGCTTTCAAATTTCTATCTACAGCCTCAACCACACTTTCTCCAGTCAAATAAGGCAAATGAATTGGAGGTGGTTGACCATATACTATCTCATAGGGTGTGGTTTGTGTAGCAGAATGATGATTGGTATTGTACCAGTATTCTGCTAATGGCAGCCAATCCACCCATTCCTTTGGAGTCTCACCTACCATACACCTTAAGTAAGTACCCAAACACCTATTCACCACTTCAGTTTGTTCATCTGTTTGTGGGTGATAGGCGTTGATAAGTGTTGATAAGTGCAGGTCTACCTTAAGAATCTTGAATAAAGACTTCCAAAAGTGACTAATAAAACCTTGTCCCTGTCACTTGCAGTGAAGGGATGATGCATAGCCATGAAGTGGGCATACTTGCTCAACTTGTCTACAACCACAAATATCACAGTTTTACCATGTGACTTGGGAAGGCTTTCAATAAAATCCATTGAAATGTCAGTCCAAATTTGGTTGGGAATTGTCAATGGTTGAATAAGACCAAGATAAGCAACCAATTCAGGCTTATTTCTCTGATAGACATCACATTCCTTAATAAACTGTTTGACCATTTTCGTGAGTCCTTTCCAATAAAATACATCAGCAATCTTTTTAGCAGTCACATGGACCCCTGAGTGGCCACCAGCTGGTCCATTGTGGAAGTATTCCATAATTTGCTTCCTGAGTACCTCATTTTTACCCACCACAAGCCTTCCTTTCCTCCTCAATTGTCCATCTACCCAAGTATACTTAGAGACCATGTTTGGATCATTCTGCAACTGAGTTAACACAACCTGCACCTCAGTATCATCTGTCCAACTAGCCTGAACTTGCTGCAACAAAGAAGTAGAAATTGTAGATAGCACCAAATCACACAACTCTTCTCCATTTTTCACCCTAGACAAAGCATCTGTTGGTGTGTATTCGTCCCAAAGCGGTGAGATAATCAACTTCAAAGAAATGCTCAACTGCTCGATAGAAACAAAACTAAGGTCGTGATATGAGATACCACTTGATGGTTACGGATATCACTTGGAATCGTGTAATCACTTTCCAAAGTAAACTATTCGACCCTAATGCTGGGTATCACGAATATCTACTTGGGATAAGACCAAATGCGATTAGAGAATTAGGCACAATTCTTTAACCCTTGCGCTTATAAGTGTTATGTGTTTTCGTGTGTTCTTCATGCATGTTCGGATCTCCTATTTATAGGAGGTTACTCTTTGACCGTTCAATGGAATTATGAGTATTAATCGGCCCATTAATAGCCTCATAATCATCCCCATTATAGCCGTTAGTGGTTACATGACCAATTAAGCGTGGTCATAATGATGCGATTATGTCATTTATCGAGATTTATATCGATACTTTCATAGTGCTTTCGGTGGTTACACCGCTTGATTAAACGCCACCGCTTCTTGATGTAAGCACAACTTCATGAGATACCACTTGGTGGAAACGATCCTCTGGCAATCTTGCTTGGTGGAAACACCGATAATCGATGTTAACCACAACGATACTTTCACCAAGCACTACCAATACATACCACTATTAGAGTCGGGTGTTCATGGACCTTATGGGTGTACACTCCGTACCTCCTAACCCATTACAAGGTGTGAACCATCCCACAAGTGCACTAAATTTTCCAACAATCCTCCCAAATTTAGTTCACTCCTTTGCATGTAAAATAAACATCAAGCAAAACATGTGCATAAACGAAAATGTCACGAGGATTGAATTTCCATCTTAGTAATTACACGTTCAAATATTCGAGAATCGTGGTGTTCTAAGAATTGAACCCTTCAACCCATTTGAATACACGAAGATAACTACACACAAGTTTTCAAACACTTAAAAGCTCCCGACACTATACAAGCCATGTGTCCATATCCAAATTCATAAATGTTGTAAAAGCTAAAAGTCCAAAAGCTTCTGAGCGGCAAAACTTCAACATTTACATAGGTGGTTCCTCTTTAGTCATGCTCACCTGAGCACTTTTTCAAAGAAAATATAACCATTAAAAGTAAAGACTTCATCCTCCTTTCGGTGAGTTCGAGCACAACCTTGGGATGTAAATAAAACATGTGCTCCAGTCCATTTGAATGTTCGACTTTCCACATTGAACTCGGCTCCTAAGTTTCCTCGGGAGGAGTTGGGTGTCCTAGCATTCAATGACTAAGTTGGACTTAAACCCATCCCTTTAGCGACTTTATAACCAAGTCTCTAGCGGACCCTTCGTCAAGTGATCGGCTAAGTTACATTGAGATCTCACAAACTCTATAGATACCACCCCATTCATGATAAGCTCACGAATCATGCTATGTCCGACACCTAAGTGTCTAGACTTACCATTGTACATCGGCTATAAGCCTTAGCCAATGTAGTGCACTATCACACGGATAGAAATAGGTGCTATAGGTTTAGCCATAATGGAATCTCAAGAATCAAGTTTTCAACCATTTAGCTTCTTTACCGGATTGCTAGAGCCACAAATTGATTCCATTGTTGAACCGGTGATGCAAGTTTGCTTCTTGGATGCCCAAGAAATTGCACCTCCACCAAGTAGGAATACCCGACCACTAGTAGACGAATTGTCTTGATGTTCTTGATCCAACTTGCATCGGTGTAACCTTCCAACAACGATGGGTAACGATATATGAGAGACTATAATCCATAGTTCTCTTCAAATACTTGATACCCTTTGAGCGCTTGCGGTGATGAGCACTAGGATTACTAGTATACCGCTCAATTTTCCCACCGCAAAACCAATATCGGGTCTTGTACAAGTCATGGCATACATCGTGCAGCCAATTACCCTAGAATACTCAAGTTGAGATACCGCCTTGCCATGATTAGGCATCGACTTCTCACAGTATCCATAGGTGTACTCATCGGAGTACAATCGAGTAATTGAATTTCCTCAAGACCTTCTCAATATAATGAGGCCGAGATATAGAAATTCTATTACTTTCATGTTTAATCCTTATACCAAGGATAACATCGCCTCCCCATGTCTTTCATGGAGAACCTTGATGACAAAAATTCCTTTGTCGGTCAACTGATTTTGGTCGATGCAAAGATCAACATGTCATCAACATATAGACAAATGATGACTCCTTTACGGATTCATCAAATTTGCTATATACACATTTGTCGACTTGGTTAAGAACATAACCACTAGACAAAACCACTTCATCAAACTTTTGATGCCATTGCTTAGGTGCTGCTTAAGTCCATAAAGAGACTTAATCGGTTTACACACCTTGTTTTCATTGCCGGGCATGATGAAGCCACGAGGTTGGTTCATATAAACTTCCTCTTCCAATTCACCATTCAAGAAAATTTGTTTTCACATCCATCGATGAATAACCGTTGTGAATAGATGCCATAGCAATCGCTGATCTTATGGTAATCGATCGAGCCAGGGGGCATAAGTATCAAAATAGTCTATTCGACTTTTGTTTAAAGCCACGAATGACTAGTCTAGCCTTGAACTTTTCAATAGTTCCATCTACCTTCATTTTCCTTTTGAAAATCCATTTGCAACCCAAAGGTTTGCAACCGAGGTAGATCAACCAACACCCAGTGTTGTTGCCCATGATGGAATCCATCTCATCATTGATTGCTTCTTTCCGAAAGCAATGTCACGGGACTTCATTGCTTCTTCAAATTTTTGGGGTCATCCTCAAAAATGAAGCAATAAGAGTATTGATCCGAGACCTCATCCCTAGTACCTTCAACTAAGTATAGTTGAAACTCGAGTCCAAATGACTTTGGAGTCCCGACCCTTTGCTTTTCACGAGCACGGTTCGGTTCTTTGAACCACAACCTCATCGGGGACCACGATGGTTCATCATCAGTACCTCGATACACCAAAGTGTCATGAGTTCCATTAGGAATCCTCGACTTGGTCTAGGGACCGATGAGAATCTATTCTCATCAAAATCGCATCCCTTGATTCAATTATTGAGTTAATCGAAACATGTTCATTAGGTTCAATAACATAGAACCTAAAAGCCTTGGAATGCTCAAGATATCCAACAAAGATGCGATCAATGCCTCTTTCACCCAAAGTCTTTGCTTTGGATCGAAGTCTTACAACACCCTACAACCCCAAACCTTGAGATAATTCAGGTTGGGTTTCTTTTAGTCCGAGTTCATAAGGGGTAACCTTGTTCCTTTTGTTTGGAACCCTATTTAATAAATAGCAAGTCATTAACATAGCTTCACCCCGAACCCTTGACTCGATCCTGAATAGGACAACATGGAATTAACCATCTCCTTGAAGACCTGTTTTCCTTTCGAAATACCATTTCTTTGAGGAGTATAAGGGCGATCGTTTCATGGATTATTCCAACAGATGAAAGTCTTGAGTATCCATGTACTCACCTCCCTATCGATCCTTAATCTTTTGATCAAAGACCCAAGTTGTAATTCAACTTCGCTTTTAAACACTTTGAATTTATCTAATGCTTCATCCTTGGTATGTAATAGATAGACATAACAAAATCTAGAAGCATCATCAATAAATGTCACAAAGTACTTCTTATTTCCCAAAGAAGGAGTGGCATGCAAATCACACAGTCATTGTGAATAAGCTCCAAGATCTTAGTCTCACGACTAACACCACGAAAGGGTTTCTTGGTTATCTTGGTCAACATGCAAGTTTTACACTTTTCGGTGTCCATGTCAAAAGCGGGATTAAACCATCCCTAGACATATCTTGCATTCTTTTATAATGTACATGGCCAAGTCTTGCATGCCATAGGCTAGAATCGATGTCGGTTGTGGTCACAAAAGTGAATTAACATTGTCGAGAAATATTAAGCTGAACATTTGATTACATAAATAACCAAAACCAATAAAAACACCATGCTTAGAAAGCACAAATTTATCGATTCAATAACTTGTTTATATCCATAATTATTCAAAATACTACTTGAAACCAAGTTCTTCCCGATATCGTGAACATGAATAACATCAAACAAAGTTACAATCTTTCCGAACTAAACCTAAGATCTACACAACCACGACCATGCACCAAGGTCATTGACTCATTTCCCATGTGAAGAATAGAACCATCATTCGGTGACTCATAAGTCTTGAACCACTTCTATCTTTACACATGAACTGTTGCACGAGTCAACCCACCACGCAACATCATCATCCTCGCACATAAAAGATTCGAGATACATATGTAACATAATAAATCGAAAAGACTTATTAAACATATTCGACCTTTCGGTGAGTTGGTGACCCACCACTCCACGAACCATTAGTGCTCGATCCATTGGCTTTACCACCAACTTTAACACCCTTGCGGTCCCTTTTAATGTGACCGGTCTTGCCACATTTCCAACAAGTAGGTGTTGCCTTCTTGTTAGGATCGCCCTTGTGTTATCATGAAATTTCGTTTGCCTTTGTTGTCATTGTACCGGTGGAGTTGTTATGCTCCACCATATTGACAACAGATGGTCCAACAACATTGCTACTCTTTGGCTTGTCATTATCCCGCACCTTGAGAGATTCCTCAATGTGCGATGATCGCCAACTCAACAAGAGTTAACTCCTCCTTCATATGTTTCAAGGTATGCTTGAAATCTTTCCATGAAGAAGGAAGTTTATCAATAACACAAGAGACTTGAATAGCCTCATCCATGTGCATATTGTGTTGTGTAAACCTTCCAAGTATTCCAAGAAGTTCATTGTATTGTTCCATAACCGGTCTTGAATCGGTCATTTTGTAATTTGTGAAATTACTAACAAGAAACTTCTTACTTGATGCATCCTCGACCATATATTTGGCATCCAAGGAATCCACGTTCTTTGGAAGATTCAAAGTTCGATAAATATCAAGCAGAGAATCGGACATACCATTGAGAATAAGACCTCTGCATATGTAGTCATCATTCTCCCACTTGCTCCTCCTCCCGATCGATCCACGTAGCATCATCACCATCATCGAATTGGAGTAGTCGGCACATACACCACACTCATGCTTGGCGAAGAAGTGCATCTTCTTCCGCCACCTCCTAAAGTCCACCCTTCAAACTTGTCCACTTAGCAAAGTTTGAAGCCATGTGTTCATTGCGGCGGTTGCCATTGATTATCACTAAATAGTTTACTTTGATTGTTGGTGTGTATTCGTCCCAAAGCGGTGAGATAATCAACTTCAGCAGAAATGCTCAACTGCTCGAGAGAAACAAAACTAAGGTCGTGATATGAGATACCACTTGATGGTTACCGGATATCACTTGGAATCGTGTAATCACTTTCCAAAGTAAACTATTCGACCCTAATGCCCGGGTATCACGAATATCTACTTGGGATAAGACCAAATGCGCTTAGAGAATTAGGCACAATTCTTTAACCCTTGCGCTTATAAGTGTTATGTGTTTTCGTGTGTTCTTCATGCATGTTCGGATCTCCTATTTATAGGAGGTTACTCTTGACCGTTCCAATGGAATTATGAGTATTAATCGCCCATTAATAGCCTCATAATCATCCCCATTATAGCCGTTAGTGGTTACATGACCAATTAAGCGTGGTCATAATGATGCGATTATAATGTCATCATTTATCGAGACTTATATCGAGACTTTCATAGTGCTTTCGGTGGTTACACCGCCGATGGAAACGCCACCGCTTGATGTAAGCACAACTTCGTGAGATACCACTTGGTGGAACACGATCTGGAAATCTTGCTTGGTGGAAACACGATAATCGATGTTAACCACAACAATACTTTCACCAAGCACTACCAATACATACCACTATTAGAGTCGGGTGTTCATGGACCTTATGGGTGTACACTCCGTACCTCCTAACCCATTACAAGGTGTGAACCATCCCACAAGTGCACTAAATTTTCCAACAGCATCAACAACCAAGTTGTCATTTCCCTTTTTGTAGCTTATCACATAATCAAAACCTAGTAACTTTGGTAGCCACTTGGTTTGAAAAGGGGTGGACAATCTTTGATCAAGCAAATACTTCAAACTGAAGTGGTCTGTCTTGATTTTGAAATGCCTGTCAAGTAGGTATCCTCTCCATTTCTCCAAAGCTAATAACACAGCTAAGAACTCCTTTTCATATGTAGAGAGGATTTGATGTTTAGGTGACAAAGCTTTACTCATGTATGCAATGGGATGGCCATCTTGAGTAAGGACTGCTCCAATGCCCACATCACAAGCATCAGTTTCAACCACAAAATCTTTATTGAAGTCTCGAAGTGCCAACAAAGGGGTAGACATCATAGCTTCTTTTAATACTTCAAAGGCTAATTGAGTAGCTTCAGTCTATTAGAAAGCATTCTTTTTGGGCAGTTGAGTTAAAGGGTGACTGGTCACTGCATAATTTTTAATGAACCTTCTATAATAGCCGGTCATTCCCAAGAATCCCCTGAGCTGCTTCACATTGCCTGGTACTGGCCACTCCTTCATGGCTCGAATCTTAGTGGGGTCAGTGAACACACCTTCACCAGTGATCAAATGACCTAAGTATTCCACTTTATCCATAGAAAAGTTACAATTGAGTGTTTGGCATAGAGGACATTAGATTGCATAACTTCCAACACAGACCGTAAATGCATCACATGAGACTCCAAACTTGGACTGTAAATGAGAATGTCATAAAAAAAACAAGCACAAACTTTCTCAGGAACTGTTTGAAGACTGTAGCATCAATGCTTGGAATGTTGAAAGTGCATTTGTTAATCCAAAGGGCATGACCAGGAACTCATAATGCCCTTCATGAGTCCTAAATGCAGTTTTGTGTATATCCTCATCCTTCATCCTTATTTGATGATAGCCATACCTCATATCCAACTTAGAAAACACCTTAGTACCCTTCAATTCATCCAACAATTCCTCTATCATAGGTATAGTAAAGTTATCCTTCACAGTGTACTTGTTCAATTGTTTGTAACCAAGTACCAACACACATTATCCAATTACCATCCTTCTTTTTTACCATGACAATAGGGGAAGAGAATGGGCTATTGCTATTTCTAATCACACCTGAGTTTAGCAATTCCTTCACCATCAATTCCACAACATCCTTTTGACTAGGAGGATGTATATAACGTCTAAAGTTGATAGGTGGAGTGTTTAGCACAAGCGGTATTGGATGATCATAGGCTCTTTTAGAACCAATCCTTTTGGCACTTCAAACACAGGTGCAAAATCATCTAACACAACCCTTATCTCTGCTAAAGGTACTTCAGAATCCAACTCACTCCCAGCTACACTCCACAACCGAAAGGTGGTATACACATTGCCATATCGTGTCGATTGACCTTAAACACCTTCTCTTTTGCTCCAATCCATGACAAGGCAGCCTGTTGAGAGCCTCTCAACACCATTCTCTTCTTATTATACTGAAACTCCAGAGTTAGTTTTTTGAAATTCCAAAAAATATCATCCAATGTGGATAACCATTGCACTCCCAAGACTACATCACAACTGCCCAATGGTAGGATCATAATATCAGCAGAATAGGTAATGCCTTGTAGAGTCCATTGAAAACCCTTGCACATATATATGCTAATCATTTGGTTGCCATTTGCTACTGAAACTTTCAATGGCACAGTACTGCTTAGCTTACACGCTAACGTTTTTGCAGTGGACCATGAAAGAAAATTGTGAGTGCTTCCGGTGTTCATTAGAAAATGCAACACTTGTTTTACCACATAGCCCTTGACTCTCATTGTTTTATAGTAGGAATTGACACCAGATTGAGCATTAAGTGGAATTTGTGGTGTCTTGCCAATAATTGGGACTCTTGGAACTGCACACTTTCCACTTCATTTAGCTCCTCCCTAACTTCTTCTGTCATTGTTATACTACCTTCCACTTGCATCAACATAGACTCATCATCTTCATCAGCTATAACTTCTAAAGCATACATCTTTCCACTACATTTATGGCCACGAACATACCTTTGGCCACAATAAAAACATTGATTCTTAGCCCTCTTCTCCTCTAACTCCTTCTGAGTTAACTGCCTTCTATTAGGATAAGCATTGTTTGGTTTTTGAGCTGGTGGCAAAGCCAAAAGTGGTGGTTTAGCAGCAGAAGTCTGTGGTCTAATGGGCATAGTACCAGCACTTTGATATCTACTGTTAGCATAGGGAGTATATTGAGGTTTAGCTCTAGACAAAGCCACAGTAGCCTCTTGCATTTTTGCATGCCTAGCCACATCTATCATTGTAGCTGGCTGAAAAATTCTCAAAGGCAATCCTATCTCATCCTTTAACCCTCCCATAAATATGCTAACAGATTGTCGTTCAGTACGTCAATTCCACCTTATTCAGTAACTGCTCAAAGTGATCCTGATAAACCTGAACACTACCACTTTGTTTCAAGTTTTTCAATTCTACCAAAGGATCTTCATACACCTTGCTAAACCTATTGATTATCTCATACTCATTATAACTCATATAAGGCCTAAAGTGCACTTTCAGTATACTTTTTAATAAATTGCAAATGCTAATTCAAAGCTTTGTCAAACAGGTGCATTGAAACTAACCTCAACTTTTGATCTTCTCTGACCTGATCAATCACAAAAAACTTTTTAACTCTGAACAACCATCCCTTCACATCATCACCATTAAAATTTGGAAACGCCAACTTTGTGAGCATGCCATGGGTGTTGTGGTGTGGATTTGGAACCTGCATATTCATCATTCCTTGTGGTTGCATGTGAATCTGAGATCCCATTCCCAACCCTTGAGGTTCATATTGACCTTGAGCATTCACTGTTGGACTTGAAATAATCAAGAAACATAAGTCTTGAAAGTAGAAGGACCAATAGTATAGATTGGAAAGTTAATAACTGTAAAGTTAGTTTTATTCCTGTAAAGTAGGAAGATGTGTCGATTACAAGCCTGTAGAAGAGTCACAACGGTTCAATGATACCGTTTGACATAGTATAAATAGATACCAATTGTAAACGTTTGTTAGTGTGGTTAATAAAAGAATAACGTGTGTTTTGTAAAACAAACCCACCCTCTCTGTTTGTTAAACGAGTCCCTGCACACATCAGATTGTGCATACTCAGATTGTTTCATTATATACATGTTCATCATGATTGATCCAAGATCCGCGAAAGACCTGTGCAAAAGTGGTATCAGAGCTACATGGTTACAATGGATCGATCATTTGCAGTCCAAGGAAGATATCGCTTTGAAGAAGAAGAAGACCCGAAAACAAAGCATGAAGATTATCATGGAGACGTTACAGTTTTGGGCAGAAAAGAAAGAAGGATGTTGCAAGAAGAGAAGTTCCAAAAGAAAGATGTCTTATGCAGATGGCAGGAAGAAGACACGGTGAAAAGATGTACATAGGAATGGTGAAGTTACTATGAGGAAAACAATCCAAGCAAGGAAAGGCAGATGATGTGTGAGCAAAGGAATTGCAGGACCACAGCCTGACGCTGAGATGGATGTTGACATAGAGGAAGAACTTAGTAGCACCGGTAAAGATATGTACAAGGACGATGATCAAGAAGATCAACCATGGAACAAAGGAAAGGCAACTGAACATGAAAGAAAGAACAAGTAACAAGGCGATCAATTACAGAAGATGCAAAGGAGGAACGAGACTGCGAATCAAAGATGGACAAGAACAGAGTGAAGATTATGATTTCTTGATTAGGGGAGTGAATGTTGGACTTGAAATAATCAAGAAACATAAGTCTTGAAAGTAGAAGGACCAATAGTATAGATTGGAAAGTTAATAACTGTAAAGTTAGTTTTATTCCTGTAAAGTAGGAAGATGTGTCGATTACAAGCCTGTAGAAGAGTCACAACGGTTCAATGATACCGTTTGACATAGTATAAATAGATACCAATTGTAAACGTTTGTTAGTGTGGTTAATAAAAGAATAACGTGTGTTTTGTAAAACAAACCCACCCTCTCTGTTTGTTAAACGAGTCCCTGCACACATCAGATTGTGCATACTCAGATTGTTTCATTATATACATGTTCATCATGATTGATCCAAGATCCGCGAAAGACCTGTGCAAAATTCACCACTCCATGCTGTTGGATATAAACTTGTGGTCCGCTTTCCAATCCTTGACTAGTTGGACCACCAGTGTTACTAGCTTGACCACCAATTGCACCATTTTGACCACTAATTGAACCATGAGACATGTCACATGTGCACCATTGCAGTGTTGAGTCTAGAAAGTTCTAATGTGGCAAAATCCTTGAAAGTACATACTGAATCCAACTTGTGACTCATTTCCTCTAGCTTTTGAAGCAATTGAGCCATGCCTGGTATCTCAGCACTACTAGAATCACTATTGTTCTCTAGATTGCTTAAACTTCTAGTATTCACCATTGTATGCTATTGTAATGATTGTGACGTTGTTAGGTATTACTCCTTCGTCTAAAGTTGAGATATAACTAACTAACAACAAACCGTTCTTGGCCAACCTTGAGTCAAACAAAACTGATCATCAATTCGAAATTAGAGGATTTAAGCAATTATGCGCCAATCTCGTGATCGCGATGAATACTTAACAATTTGTCGTATTTCTGACGGAGAGCATACAAAAATTGAACACAGTACCGATGTAGCACTCTGTTTCTAGAAAACAATTATCGACGGAAAAATAACTGCTCGCCGGAATGGTAACAACTCGCCGGAATCGTAACAAACTCACCGGAAAAACGTTAGTATGAGCACCAGGAAAGTGCTCTAATACCACTCGATATGTTCAATCCAGAGATCAATGAAGAAATGAGGATTAAACCGGTTATAACAACACTAGGATACTCAAAGGATAAGAATGAGAATCGAAATGTATGTTATTGGATAGTAAAGAGAATACTGATTGAGAGAAACTAAAATGAATTACAACTTGATTGATACAAATGAAATGGAAAGATGATATTTAAAAGGAAAGATGGCGCCAAAGTTGTTAGAGGCATGTGTGTGAGTTGTGTGGAAAAACTCACGTGCACCTCACATGAGCAGTAGTTAAACTGCACACGTGCCAACAAATCACACACACACTCTTGTTCATATCAAAAAATGAGCTTACAATTTATGAAAACTCTCAGACTCTTTGGAAGTAGTAACTTACAGAAATTTATCTATAATAGACGTTTACAAGAGTATGTACTTGACGGTGTATCGGGTCCTTGAGGCCCCGATACACTGATGAACCAAAGTAAGATCCACTAACGAACCAATGTGTTATCCATTGTTGGAACTAATGTTATAATCAGAAGTTTGTTTATATAAGGTGGAAGGACCTTTTAGTATGTTTAGTATATGTATGTATATAAGTTCTGTAATTAACAGAAACTTGATTATGGGCTGGGTCATAAAACCGGTTATGGGTATAACGGTTAGAATTTAGGTGTCGATTACTTTTAATGAATCGGTACCCTCTCAACTATTGGTACCTTCATGGAGTATATATAGGATTACAATTCTGTAAATATCATTCAATCAATAGCAGTTATAAAGGGTTCAACCCTAAATCCTTTTGTTTCCTTAATATTAATTCTTGAATGGTGATTGTACATACATGATGCTTGTTTGATGATTTCGATCCTGGAGAGATGCAAGACCTGTGCAACATTGGTATCAAGAGCAAGGGAATCAAACAACAATCGATCAATATATATTACCGAATTTCATAATGGGTTTCACAAGCAGATTCTTTGAAGGAGAATCAAGTAAAGGGAAGAGGAGGCCATGCAAATTACAGTATCAATCAAGAATAAGAAAGAGGGCAGCCATGGGAAGATAAGATGTCGAAACAGAAGAGAAGAAGGAAACATTAGAAGGCGGTTACACCGACCATTGAACCTACTGTTAACCATCAAGGAAGTAGCAACCGTTGTCTCAAGTGAAAGAGACAGACATGGCAATAGTCTGGAAAAGTAAAGGGTATCGCAGAATCAATCATAGAGAAAGGGCGTGGTCAAAAAATCCCATCGGGTTCCACGAAAAAATACCCTCACTTATAAGTTATCACTTATAAGTTATAGATATAATATATATTGGGATATATATAAGTTATAGATATTATTATATATATATATATAATAATTGTAGGAAAA
Organism: Chrysanthemum lavandulifolium; assembly: GCA_022545495.1. NCBI lineage: Eukaryota > Viridiplantae > Streptophyta > Magnoliopsida > Asterales > Asteraceae > Chrysanthemum > Chrysanthemum lavandulifolium. The sequence goes on along the minus strand of CM040239.1, from coordinate 104,896,387 downwards.
TTACTTCCTTTAATTCTAAGTTATTATTAGTGAGCAAGGATTTGGGAAAAGATTTAAGTACGTATTTATTTTTCTTTTCAATATACTTTATTTATTGATTAGAAAAAAATAAAAGAATATTGTCCCAAATCAATTGAAGAAAGTAAGTAAAAAGGAAGCAAGTTTGTGTAATCTAAGGAGATAAATTGCAAAATATCAAAGTAAGGAAACCGAGGAGTTGCAAAAGACCGGGCAACCCCTAGACGGAGTAAGTTCAGTACGAGTACGAAAGAGGCAACTATGACCGGCATATTGTCTAAAGTAAGAATGTAAGAGAAAACCTAGTGTTTCAGAAAGCAAGAAAGGATCAATTATTTTGATCAAAGCAAGCAAGAACCTGATTAGCACGTGGGTCAGGAGGCATGAACTGATTAGCAAGTGGGTCAGATACGTGCAGTAAGAGCCAGATTAGCAAGTGGGTCTGGAAAACACAATATTGATTAGCAAGTTGGTCAATATTGAGCAAGTTTAGCAAGAAAACCTGATTAGCAAGTTGGCCAGTAGCAAGTAAGAGTTTTGATCTTTTTGATCAAACACAAGAGCAAGAAAACAGAAACCTTAGTGTTTCGAAGCAAGTAAGGAAGTACGCATGTAAGAAAGCAAGCAAGAACGCAAGTAAGAAAGCAACACAACATGGAAAAGGGTGAAAGAAGTCAAGAAAGAAGACGATGGCCTTGCCATCATTTGAAGTGAAGCTTTTCAAGGTTCAAGAACTACTGATTATATCATTAAGGGGGAGAATGTTGGAACTAATGTTATAATCGGAAGTTTGTTTATATAAAGTGGAAGGACCTTTTAGTATGTTTAGTATATGTATGTATATAAGTTCTGTAATTAACAGAAACTTGATTATGGGCTGGGTCATAAAACCGGTTATGGTTATAACGGTTAGAATTTAGGTGTCGATTACTTTTAATGAATCGGTACCCTCTCAACTATTGGTACCGCTTCATGGAGTATATATAGGATTACAATTCTGTAAATATCATTCAATCAATAGCAGTTATAAAGGGTTCAATCCTAAATCCTTTTGTTTCCTTAATATTAATTCTTGAATGGTGATTGTACATACATGATGCTTGTTTGATGATTTCGATCCTGGAGAGATGCAAGACCTATGCAACATCCATTGACAAACCAAAGTGAGATCCACTGACGAGCCAAACTGACGTTACAGAAGGACGATAACAATTGACGAGCCAAAAGGACGAACTGAAGGTTCGTCACTAGCTGAAAAGCTCCACGTCATTCCTAAAATTCTTCATAGCTAGTTCACTTTATAAATGATAACAGTAAAGCATTGACTAACCTTTTTTTGTATTGGATAAGGTCCGGAGTTAATTGACGAATACATAAAACTTCCCATAAGCATTTATTTCTTATAAAATAAAATAGAATGGTTTCTATGGCTCACCGCTCACCAATTAAGGAACTCGCAAGGTCACATTGTTGATTGTAGAGCATGATATATGAGGTACATGAATCAGAATGATCTTGTTAGGAAGGAGTCAATGCTTTTAGTCATATTGTTATTGGATATAAAATATTAGGGCACCATCGTGTATGTGCATCACGAATATCTTAATACCCCTTGTCTCCCAAACATGTGATTTTTGGAGCTTGTTTAGTGTTTACTCGAGTTCATTTTGCTTTCCTTATTCAATATGAAGAAGTTTTAAGAACTGCGTATCAATTCTTTTCCGTATTCAGAAAAAGGACCAAAAATAGGTTTAGAATTTCTACATCAGTAAGTATACTGTTACAAGAAGTATGGTTTAGAGATTCAGCACTATAACTTCCCAATTCAAGGTTTAGATAATTAGAACGAAGATCTTGTTTTCTTATGTCTTTGGATCTACTATATATCGGTAAATGCGTTACCTTGGTTTTCTTGAAGAATATTTTTCTTTAGCATCGGGCTAAGCAAGAAATTAACCCGATAGGATTGGGTATTCTTTGTTGTTGTTGTACATTTTTATTGATTTGGTAATTTTGTTTTAAAAGCTTGAGATCAACTATATGATCTACCATACGCCTATGACTTGAAACGTCGTTCCTTTCAAACTTGTCCAGTTGGGGATCTTAATATTTGCAATGTAACAAAATTTCCGATAAAAAAATTTGTACTATGTTATGTAGCGGTAATGCAAACGAAGGGTACAAATCGTAGAACAAACATGCCCTTTATTGTCGTCGAGCTTCTAGAGACAGATTCGTCGATGGCGGTGGATGAGAGACCGGTGAAGGAGGAGCGGGTTTTAGTAGGAAAAGAAGTGGCGGCAGTGTTATGGGGTTAGATTTAGCAACACATATGCTTACAGCAGCAGTAATTGGGGAACCATATGTCGCGCTTGCGTGACGGTTGTAATCCGTTGTCTTCTTTCTTACATTTTAGTTCTCTTTTTTCCTTTCCAGGTTGCAATGAAAAATTGAATTGACTTTCGCTTTTAGTAATCCAAAACTGCTAAGATTTGCATGACATGTTCATAGTAGCCTACATGTTTCGTTCGTGTTTTGTTACTTTGGACTTTGGACTTTGGTTGGTTGTATGGATCTTGACATATATAGAAGTTACTAATAATATGAATCAATGAGTGTATTTTAATTTTCATATATTTGGACAGTTAGATTCATTCTGCATAATATGGTTGTCAAGATCCTGCAAGTATGATCTTGTAATTTATATATATATTCTACGGATGCAACGTGGGTTTCTTTTCATCTATCAGTATAGATCAGACGGGACTGTTTTTAGTGCATTTCCTTTTTCTCAAAACAGATAAATATGTTACTCCGTAATAGGCTAGTTTCTGGGAAAATTGTTGCCAGAATCAACATAAATGATAGAAAGTGATATTTGAGTGATGTCTTAAGTTCAAATGGTATTATAGTGGCCAAATGAAGGTAATATATATAGTTGTGAGAAATGATTTATTCTCCCAACATTTGTTGTTACTAATCCTAATAACTAAAAAATGTTACACTTTGGTGAATAGGAGATTGCATGTCATCATTTTGTGCTTTAGAGGATCATTTTGGAGCATGTAAGTAGTAGGGTACTCCATTACATGTTACATGTAAATTAATATATCTTAGTTGGATGTAATTAGTAGTGAAAATATCTTATAGTTTTTTAAATGTTATTCGACCAAAGAAAAGGACAAGATTGATGAGCTAGTTGAGACATAAATAAAGCAATTGGGACATGGAAAACGTGTGAAAAATAACAAAACGTAAAGAAGGTCATGGTAATGTCAAATTGGTTTTTGAGCCTATAACAGAACGAAATTCGCACAGTTGATGGAAAACTGTCTAGCTGTGAAAACTCGAAACTCTCCTCTTCGCCAGAAGGTCCATTGTTTTCTGGTTGTTAGGGGTCGTTTAAAGGGGTCAAACTGACATTACTATATTAGTATATTTTATAGGGTTGGGTTAGGTTTACGGTTATTTTGTATCCACTTTATTATCGTTAACCCAATTCGTTAACCCAATTCAGAGGAATTTCATATATATCCCTCAAAAGACTTATGATTACATCTATATTCACGCAAACTAAAGGCTAAAATATGACATATATACCTAACTATTATTTTATGTTTGTTTTAAAAAATAAATTGATAGTTAGTATATTTTAAATAGGGTATATTTTGTCATTGTATGTTGCATATTTTTTTTCCCTAACTTGACACTAATATTTTGAATTCGTGCTATTGTGTGTACCGGTGACCTGCTTAACCTGTTGGAGCTGGTCAAGTTAACGACCGTTAATTTTATTATTGCACCGTTAGTCTTTTTAGCTCGTTTTTACACATTTTCGTCCGTTTTACCACGTTTTCGTCCGTTTCTACACGTTTTTATTCATTTTTGCACGCTTTCGTCCGTTTTTACACGTTTTCGTTTGTTTTTGCACGTTTTTATACGTTTTCGTTCGTTTTTACACGTTTTTTGTTCGTTATTGCACGCTTTCGTCCGTTTTTACATGTTTTTGCACATGTTTACCTATTTTCGTTCGTTTTTGCACCGTTCGCCCGTTTCGCCCGTTTTTGCACGTCTTCGTCTGTTTTTACACGTTTTCGTTCCTTTTTTTTTTCACTTTTTCGTATGTTTCTACACGTTTTCGTTCATTTTTGCATGTTTCGTATGTTTTTACACTTTTTCGTTCGTTTTTGCATGCTTTCGTTTGTTTTTATACGTTTTCATTCGTTTTTGCACGTTTTCGTCCGTCATTACACGTTTCCGTTCGTTTTTGCATGCTTTCGTCCGTTTTTACACGTTTTCGTTCGTTTTTGCACATTTTGGTATGTTTTTACAAGTTTTCGTTCGCTTTTGCATGCTTTCGTCCGTATTACACGTTTTCGTTCGTTTTTACACGTTTGCATTCGTTTTTACACGTTTTCGTTCGTTTTTACACGTTTTCGTTCGTTTTTACACGTTTTCGTGTAAAACATCTTGTAACGCAAAAAAATGAAAGCGCAATAACGAACAAAACATGTGAAACGAACGAAACGGTAAAAACGGACAAAAACATGCAAAACGAACGAAAACGTGTAAAAATGTGCAAAATCAAACAAAAACGTGAAAAAACGGACGAAAGAGTGCAAAAACAAACAATACCTTGTAAAAATGGACAAAAACATGTAAAAATGGGCGAAAAAGACAAACAAAAACTTGAAAAAACGGACGAAAGCGTGCAAAAACAAACAACAACATGTAAAAATGAACAAATACATGTGAAAATGGGCGAAAAAGACTAACGATGCGAATAATATAATAAATGGTCGTTAAAAAGACGAAAAAGACTAAGGTGCAATAATAAAATTAACGACACTGTGAGCCACTAGTTGCGCAGGTTCGAATCCAAGCCGGCCGGTTTCGTCCGTGCCGTTACACCGATTTATAATCGTGTGGAGCGACTGATTTCCGGGACGCCGCTAATAATCCCACTGCACTGGCGTGGGCCGGTTAAAACAACGTAGTGCGAGTATGTGGTTGATAAGGGCTATCGTGTGTCTGCATGATAGGTGAGGCTCTCCAAAAATGAAAGTCACCGTCAAAAAAAAAAAAAAACCACTTACATGCTCTTCTGAAGTTGATACGTTGAGTAAAACAAAAGTATACGATGACCTTTCCCTTTTTAAATATAAAGGTATCCATTATTGTACCCTTGTTATTTCATCTCAAAACCCTGACAATGCTCTTCTAGTCTTCTACAAGTCAAAACCTTTACATTGATTGAGGTAAATCATAATCATTTCCAGTTGTATTTTTGTTCATATGTTGATTGCATTAATTTGCCCAAATTATGTTCTCGCTTTTGGTTGATCGATTGATTGCCATTGTTTAATTTTAACTGTTTCTAATCCAATACTTATGCAATTTGAGTTCAATAATCAATTATATCCTACCAGCATCTTTTAGGTTTTATACTTTTAAACGAATTTAAAGAGTACCACGTTACTATCTTTATAAGTACTTATCAGCTACTTTTTCGTGAAGTTATTGATCATGTCAACGACCATCAATGGATTTCATCTATTTACTGTTAAGGAATACTCTCGACTTAAAGAGATGGATGCTGGAAGTTGTATATCTAGTGACATTTTTAGAGTTGGTGGATATGATTGGAAAATTGGTTTTATCCTAATGGTGACGACGAAAAGAATTCAGGAAACGTTTCGGTGTTCTTACATATGGTGAATGATGGTCCAGAAGTGAAAGCTTGGTTTGAATATACCTTGTTGGATCAGAGTGGAAAAGGGGTACACAAGTTAATAAAATCTCTATTCAGCTATATAAGAAAGGGCACGGGTGGTATGTGTAATTAAAAAACTTTCATTATATTGGTATTTGAATTGTATATGACAGTGTCATATATATGCTATATATTTCATGCATTTAATCTAGCTTAATGTTCTAGGCGACTTGTCACACTAATTCAAAATTTCCCAAATTGACTTTTAACATGGAAGTTGAACTATGCAGCTAAATCTTTTTCAAATTTTTACTGTTTTACCTTGTCAACGTGAGGTGCTTTATGATACAAACTTAAATGCTCTTTTCTTTTGATGTATATTCAGTATAATATTTGCTCCTCATCAGAGTATCATCTATTCTTTTCATTGCAGGGGTCAAAATTTTATGAAAAAACAAGATTTGGAGTCATCCGATTATCTCAAGGATGATTCACTTTCAATTTGTTGTATGGTTCGGGTTGTTCAAAGTTGCATCAGACCCAAAAACTTTACCATCATTCCACCACCACCAGAAATGGAGAAAGATTTCAAGTATTTGTTGGACAGTGAAATAGGTAGTGATATTGTTTTTCGTGTTAAAGACGTTTCTTTTAAGGCTCATAAGGTGATTCTTGCTGCCCGCTCTCCTGTATTTAAAGCACAATTTTATGGGCTGGTTGGAAACCCCCCTGCTTTGGATGAAGTAGAGTTGATGGATATCGAACCAACAGTTTTCAAGGTAATAGAAGATATCGGTCATAAAAGTTTTTATACTTAATGGTATCATTTCATGCATTAATGGTATCATTTGTGATTGTGTTTTGTAGGCTATGATTTTGTTTATATACTCTGATAACTTTCCTGATTCACAAGAAAGTATGGGCTCAATGTCAAACATGATTCAGAATCTATTAGTTGCTGCTGATCGTTTTGGTCTGGATCGGTTAAAACAGTTGTGTGAAGCAAAGTTGTGTGAAGAATTAAATGTGGATGTAGTAGCAACAACTCTTTCTCTTGCCCATGATCACCATTGTTCTCAGCTTAAAACCTTATGTATGGATTTTGCTGCAGCGAATTTGCGAGGTATGTATTTTGCTGTTGGTAGCTTCATGTTTATCATACGTATTCGTTGCTCTAGTTATTAGAATATAAGGTTAAAGCACTGACCATTATTAACGACATTGCGACTGAAACTTCTAAGGTTAAAGCAATGACCATTAAGATAATTTTTTTGTAGAATGCATACGTAATACACTTGAGAGGTGGATTTGTAAATAGAAGAGTAGATGGTATGGGCTTTTATATCATATTTTAGAGAATAGGCATTTATTTGGAAGACTTTAGTCAAACAATCAAAGAATAAGTTACATGTTTCGTCCTTGTAGTTTACTTGAAATCCCACTCGTCGTCCCCATTCAATTTTAATTACACCAGTGATACCTAATTTTTAAGCTAGTTGCATCGATGGTCCCTATTTTGAAAAATAATGATCATTTGTGTAATAATCTACAGTTTTTTATTACACAGGTAGTCCCTATCGCTATTACACGGATAGTCACTATCTTTCAAAATAGCGACTTTTCATTGAAAATAGTTTGAAAATTAGAGATTATTTATGCAATTTAAATCGAATAGGGAAGACGAGTGTGATTTTGAGTAAACCATAGAGACGAAACATGTAATTTTTTCAACATTCAAAATAGTGGATTAAACGAAGCACACTTTTGGAATTAATAAGACTTGGCTCATGTAGCTAATTACTAGGGCTAAAATAATATATTTGGACATTCAGTTGCTTAAGGACTTGAACGATTATTGAGAAGTTGTTGACTTAATTTATAATGAGTTTACGTGTTGTGTTTGCAGAGGTGATCCAGACGGAGGGGTACAAATATGTCGAAAAGTCATGCCCTTTAGTGCTATTAGAGCTTCTTCCAAAGATCGCAGAGCTTCTTCAAAAGACCGCCTCAGAAAATTAAAGAATGTAGCTTCTCATTCTAATCGGCTATGGCTGGCTCATGAAATTTTGTCCTAGGTTACAACATTCTAATTAGCGACTCATTTATGAAATTTGTTTGGAGTTATTATTGGATTCGGATGATCATTTCAAGTGTTATTAGTTTGTACCATATTGATCCTAACAGTGGCTTATCAAATATTTCTTAAATAGACATCTTGGAGTGAGCATGGTTTGTCACAACCTCTTTCTATACATGCTTCTTATTGTATTGACCCAATTGATCAAAGATTATAAAAATAAATACAAAATCCATATCAATTTCATGTATAACTACAACACAAGAGGGCAAATGAAATGGTCAAACTCTGTTTCACTTACATTGCAAATGGCTATCTCCAACGGATTCTGAAAGTCACAAAAAGACTCCATAGAAATTTATTTTGCAACAAAATTGCTACGACCAAAAAATAATTCGTAATGGTGTCGATGTGCACGTCAACAAATTAACATGATTCAACATTTGTTGGCTGCTGCTGATCGATTTGGTTTAGATCGGTTGAAACAGTTGTGTGAAGCTAAATTGTGTGAGGAAGTTAATGCTGATACAGTCGCAACAACACTTTCTCTTGCTGATCAACATCGTTGCTCACAGCTTAAAGCCATTTGTCTGAAATTTACTGCGGCAAACTTGGGAGGTGCGTGTTGTCCGTAGATACTGACGGTGCAATGTTCAGGTTATGTCGATTTCAATATTTTGATTGTTTATTATGCAGTAAGTATGCTAATCAGTTAATGTGCATAGTCTAGCACGGTAGACAGAAAAAGGTTCAAATTTAATGATCTTGGGATAAGATATAATGAGGAACGACGTAGAAGTACAAATGATAACAGTAAAACATTGACTTAACCTTTTTTTGTATTGGATAAGGTCTGAAGTTAATTGGACAAATACATAATACTTCCCATAAGCATTTAAAATAAAATAAAATAAGATAGAATGGTTTCCATGGCTCACGCTCACCAAGGAACTCGCAAGGTCACAGTGTTGAGTGTAGAGCATGATATATTAGGTACATGAATCAGAATGATCTTGTAAGGAAGGAGTCAATGCTTTTAGTTATATTGTTATTGGATATAAGATATTAGGGCACCATCGAGTGTATGTGCATCTCGAGTATTCTTCATACTCCTTGTCCCCACAAACATGTGATTTTTGGAGGTTGTGTAGTGTTTACTCGAGTTCATTTTCCATTCCTTATTCAATAATGAAGAGGTTTTAAGAACTGCGTATTGATTTTTTTCAGTATTCAGAAAAAAGACCGAAAATAGGTTTAAAATTTATACATCACTAAGTATACTATTAAAGGAAGTATGGTTTAGAGATTCAGCACTAGTACTTCCCAATTCAAAGTTTAGATAATTAGAAAGATCTTGTTTTTTATGTCTTTCGATCTACTATACATCGGTAAATGTGTTACCTGGGTTTTCTTGAAGAATATTTTTTTAACATGAGGCTAAACAGTAAAATAACGTGATAGGATTGGGTATTGCTGTCATTGCTGTACATTTTTTTTATGTGGTAATTTTGTTTTAAAGTTCGAGATAAACCATATGATCTACCATACTCCATATGACGTGAAACGTTCCTTTTAAATTTGTCCAGTTTTGGGGATCTTAATATTTGCATTGCAATTAAAGTTTCTGATAAAAAAATTTTGTACTATGTTTTGTAGCGGTAATGCAAACAGAAGGGTACAAATACGTAGAACAAACATGCCCTTTATTGCTGTCAGAGCTTCTAGACTCTAGAGACAGTTGCGTCAGTGGCTGTGGATGAGAGACCAGGTGAAGGAGGAGGGGGATTAAGTAGGAAAAGAAGTGGCAGCAGTGTTATGGGGTTAGATTTAGCAGCAGCACAGATGCCGGCTGCAGCAGAATCAGGGGAACCATATGTCAGGCGCTTGCGTAGACGGTTGTAATGCAGATTGTCTTCTTTCTTACATTTTAGTTCTTATTTTTTTCCCCTTTCCAGTTGTAATGGAAAATTGAATTGACTTTCGGCTTTTAGTAATCCAAAACTGCTAAGATTTGCATGACATGTTCATAGTAGCCTACATGTTTCGTTCGTGTTTTGTTATTTTGGACTCTGGACTTTGTTTGGTTGTATGGATCTTGACATATATAGAAGTTACTAATAATATGAATCAGTGAGTGTATTTTTCATATATTTGGACTGTTAGATTCATTCTGCATAATATGGTTGTCAAGATCCTGCAAGTATGATCTTGTAATTTATATATATATTCTACGGATGCAACGTGGGTTTCTTTTCATCTATCAGTAGAGATTAGATGGGACTATTTTTAGTGCATTTCCTTTTTCTCTAAACAGATAAATATGTTACTCCGTAATAGGCTAGTTTCTGGGAAAATTGTTGCCGGAATCAACATAAATGATAGAAAGTGATATTTGAGTGATGTGTTAAGTTCAAATAGGAGATGGCATGTCATCATTTTGTGCTTTAGAGGATCATTTTGGAGGATTTAAGTGGTAGAGTACTCCATTACATGTTACATGTAAATTAACATATCTTAGTTGGATGTACTAGTAATTAGCAGTGAAAATATCTATAGTATTTTTATTATTTTTTTATTTTTTTTTATTGTTATTGTTATTGTTATTGGACCAAAGAAAAGGACAACATTGATGAGCTAGTTGAGACATAAATAAAGCAATCGGGACATGGAAAACGTGTGAAAAATAAGAAAACGTAAAGAAGGTCATGGCAAATGTCAAAATGGTCTAGCCGTGAAAACTCGAAACTGACATTACTATATTTTATAGGGTTTGATTAGGTTTACGGTTATTTTGTATCCACTTTATTATTGTTAACTCAATTCAGGTTAATTGCATATATATTCCTCAAAAGACTTATAATTACATTTATATCCACACAAACTAGAGACTTAACTATTATTTTATGTTTGTTTAAAAAAAATAAAGTGATAGTTAGTATATTTTAAATAGAGTAAATTACACCGTTCGTCCTTGTGGTTTGCGTTGACCGCAGAGTTTCGTCCTTTGACCAAAAAAGTTGCACCGTTCGTCCTTAAGTGTGAAACGTTATGCGCCGTTCGTCCCTTGACCAAAAAACGTTAAGTTTGACTGTTAAAGTCGGGTAAAAATACTAAAATACCCTCACTATCTTCTTCTCTTAACCATTACCACCATCATTTCAAGGTTTCTTGTCTATCCTCACCACCATTTTTCTAAAAGTAACACATAAACACCATTTTTCTAAAAAATAAGCAAAATCATTATCTTGCCCAACTATCAAATTAAATACAAGTCACAACAATCAACTGATCAAACTCTTAAATGAATACAAGACCAAACCCACATAAAGGTGTGTTGCTCCATTTCATCCAAGATCTACAAATCATGACGAAGCTCCTTAGATCTCGAGTTAAAGGTTGGATTTCTAGGGTTTTCTATATTAAGGGTTGTGAATCTGTTTGGGTTGCGTACGGTCATTAGTCCGAATAAAGAAAAAAAAACGAAAATTAGATGAAGAAGATTAGATGAAGAAGAGACCGACTCTATTTGACCAAACCAAAAACCAATTATACCACATTCATTGGACATCAGGTTACCTCTTAACCATCATTAGTCCGAATAAAGAAAAAAAAAAACGAAAATGGAAAACAAACTTCATCTGGCCAACAATCCAACAACAACATCCATTTCCTAACTCATCTCCATTTATTTCACTACATCTCCTCAACTCCAAACTTATATCAAGAACGAAAACTTGATCTCAGATTGTTTGGTATTTAGTATCTCGAATGAGATATCTAAGATTTTTAGATCTATACCAACATACATCATCATTGATCTTTCATGAGGAATAACTTTCTTAATATCCGAATGTTATAAGGAAATAATCAAACAATTATGTTTAACTATTTCCTTCAATTCGTTCATCGATAAAACAAAAACACAAAACATCAAGAAACCTACCGTGACCACAAGTGGATCTTGAAGTTATTTTAAAATGCCTTCTTGAATTGGATCGTCTTTGGCCGAAGACATCAAGGTTGTGTGTTTGTGTTTGATTAAGATCGTTTGATGATAATGAATTGATGAGATCGGTTTGAGTGATAAGATTTGAGTTTGATGATGATGAAGAGATGAGATTGGTTTGATTGATGAAAGGTAATAATATTGGTGATTGGCAGATTACTTTAGGAGGCGGATTGTTTGTGTGTTAGGTTAAGATGAGTATGGGGTTAATTGAATCGAACACAAGAGACCCAATTGAGCACGAGTTTGATTGAACTTGAACAAACGGAAACTTGATGTGGACTCTATATACTCCAATTAGTAAAACCCCCTTGTCAATTTTGAAAACCCCCTTCAAAAGAAGAAGAAGAAGAACCATTTCCATATTCTCCTAGGTTGAGGTGCGACGAGAGAGAAAAAGAGAGAGACAAAAATGATAGTGATGGTACGGGGCAGGGTTATTCTTATTAGGGTAAATTACACCGTTAGTCCTTGCACCGTTCGTCCTTATGGTGTTGAAATGATGAATTTACCCTCATGTGCAAGTCACATAATGGGGTTTTAACGGTCAAACTAAACGTTTTTTGGTCAAGGGACTAATGGCGCATAACGTTTCCAACTTAAGGACGGTCGGTGCAACTTTTTTGGTCAAAGGACGAAACCCTGCGGTCAACGCAAACCACAAGGATGAACGGTGTAATTTACTCTTTTAAATATAAAAGTATCCATTATTGTACCCTTGTTATTTCATCTCAAAACCATGACAATGCTCTTTTAGTCTTCTACAAGTCAAAACCTTTACATTGATTGAGGTAAATCATAATCATTTTCAGTTGTATTTTTGTTCATATGTTGATTGCATTAATTTGCCCAAATTTTGTTCTTGCTTTTGGTTGATCGATTGATTGCCATTGTTTAATTTTAACTGTTTCTAATCCAATACTTATGCAATTTGAGTTCAATAATCAATTATATCCTACCAGCATCTTTTAGGTTTTATACTTTTTAACAAATTTAAGGAGTACAACGTTACTATCTTTAAAAGTACTTATCAGCTACTTTTTCGTGAAGTTATTGATCATGTCAACGACCATCAATGGATTTCATCTGTTTACTGTAAAGGAATACTCTCGACTTAAAGAGAAGGATGCAGGAAGTTATATATCTAGTGATACTTTCACAGTTGGTGGATATGATTGGAAAATTAGTTTTTATCCTAATGGTTACGACAAAAAGGATACAGGGTAAGTTTCACTGTTCTTATATTTGGTGAATGATGGTCCTGAAGTGGAAGCTTCGCTTGAATATACCTTGTTGGATCAGAGTGGAAAAGGGGTACACAAAGTTAATAAAATCTCTATTGAGCTATATAAGGAAGCGCACGGGTGGTATGTGTAATTAAAAAACTTTCATTATAAGTTTTATATCCGTATTTGAATTGTATGACAGTGTCATATATACGCTGTATATTTCATGCATTTAATCTAGCTTAATGTTCTAGGCGTCTTGTCACACTAATTAAAAATTTCCCAAATTGACTTTTAACATGGAAGTTGAACTATGCAGCTAAATCTTTTTCAATTTTTTACTGTTTTACACTTTTACCTTGTCCACGTGAGGTGCTTTATGATACAAACTTAAATGCTCTTTTCTTTTGATGTATATTCAGTATAATATTTGCTCCTCATCAGAGTATCATCTATTCTTTTCATTGCAGGGGAAAAGATTTTATGAAAAAACAAGATTTGGAGTCATCCGATTATCTCAAGGATGATTCACTTTCAATTTGTTGTATGGTTCGGGTTGTTCAAAGTTGCATCAGACCCAAAAACTTTACCATCATTCCACCACCACCAGAAATGGAGAAAGATTTCAAGTATTTGTTGGACAGTGAAATAGGTAGTGATATTGTTTTTCTTGTTAAAGACGTTACTTTTAAGGCTCATAAGGTGATTCTTGCTGCCCGCTCTCCTGTATTTAAAGCACAATTTTATGGGCTGGTTGGAAACCCTGCTTTGGATGAAGTAGAGTTGATGGATATCGAACCATCAGTTTTCAAGGTAATAGAAGATATTGGTCATAAAAGTTTTTATACTTAATGGTATCATTTCATGCATTAATTGTATCATTTGTGATTGTGTTTTGTAGGCTATGATTTTGTTTATATACTCTGATAACTTTCCTGATTCACAAGAAAGTATGGGCTCAATGTCAAACATGATTCAGAATCTATTAGTTGCTGCTGATCGTTTTGGTCTGGATCGGTTAAAACAGTTGTGTGAAGCAAAGTTGTGTGAAGAATTAAATGTGGATGTAGTGGCAACAACTCTTTCTCTTGCCCATGATCACCATTGTTCACAGCTTAAAACCTTATGTATGGATTTTGCTGCAGCGAATTTGCGAGGTATGTATTTTGCTGTTGGTAGCTTCATGTTTATCATACGTATTCATTGCTCTAGTTATTAGAATATAAGGTTAAAGCACTGACCATTATTAACGACATTGCAACTGAAACTTCTAAGGTTAAAGCAATGACCATTAAGATAATTTTTTTGTAGAATGCATATGTAATACACTTGAGGTGGATTTGTAAATAGAAGAGTAGATGGTATGGGCTTTTATATCATATTTTAGAGAATAGGCATTTATTTGGAAGACTTTAGCCAAACAATCAAAGAATAAGTTACATGTTTCGTCCTTGTGGTTTACTTGAATCACACTCGTTGTCCTCATTCAATTTTAATTACATCAGTGATACCTAATTTTTAAGCTAGTTGCATCGATGGTCCCTATTTTGAAAAATAAGGATCATTTGTGTAATAATCTACAGTTTTTTATTACACATGTAGTCCCTATCGCTATTACACGGATAGTCACTATCTTTCAAAATAGCGACTTATCATTGAAAATAGTTTGAAAATTAGAGATTATTTATGCAATTTAAATCGAATAGGGAAGACGAGTGTGATTTTGAGTAAACCATAGAGACGAAACATGTAATTTTTTCAACATTCAAATAGTGGATTAAACGAAGCACACTTTTGGAATTAATAAGGCTTGGCTCATGTAGCTAATTACTAGGGCTAAAATAATATATTTGGACATTCAGTTGCTTAAGGACTTGAACGATTATTGAGAAGTTGTTGAATTAATTTATAATGAGTTTACGTGTTGTGTTTGCAGAGGTGATCCAGACAGAGGGGTACAAATATGTCGAAGAGTCATGCCCTTTAGTGCTATTAGAGCTTCTTCCAAAGATCGCAGAGCTTCTTCAAAAGACCGCCTCAGAAAATTAAAGAATGTAGCTTCTCATTCTAATCGGCTATGGCTGGCTCATGAAATTTGGTCCTAGGTTACACATTCTAATAGAGACTCATTTATGAAATTTGTTTGGAGTTATTATTGGATTCGGATGATCATTTCAAGTGTTATTAGTTTGTACCATATTGATCCTAACAGTGGCTTATCAAATATTTCTTAAATAGACATCTTGGAGTGAGCATGGTTTGTCTCAACCTCTTTCTATACATGCTTCTTATTGTATTGACCCAATTGATCAAAGATTATAAAAATAAATACAAAATCCATATCAATTTCATGTATAACTACAACACAAGAGGGCAAATGAAATGGTCAAACTCTGTTTCACTTCCATTGCAAATGGCTATCTCCAACGGATTTTGAAAGTCACAAAAAGACTCCATAGAAATTTATTTTGCAACAAATTTGCTACGACCAAAAAATAATTCGTAATGGTCTTGCAACGGAAGAGAATATATTGTGTGATATTAAGGACCGATTTTACAACAGAGTTGCTACCGAAACTTTTTTCTACGGAAAGTTTAGCAACGAATTTGCTATGGCAGAATTCTGCAACGGTTTTTGCAGCAAAAAGTTCTGCAAATTTGCAACAGAGTTGTTCCGTCACAAAACTATCACAAAAGTTATTTATAAACTTCTATATTTCGTCACAAATTTGTTGAATAATTAACTTTTTTATTAAATAGCATTTTTAGTCTGCTTTTTCCAGTAATATGCAATAATTCAAAACTAAATATTACTAAATACACAAAATAAACCAAAGAATTATAATCATTAGAATACCCAAATGATATTGTAATTTATATATATATTTTACGAATGCAACGAGGTTTTCTTTTCATTTACCAGTATAGATTAGATGGGACTGTTTACTGCATTACCTTTTTCTCTAAACAGATAAATATATTACTCCGTAATATTGGGTTAATCATCAATCGACCCATATTGACCCAATTATAATGACGATGGCGTCATCATTTGCTACCTTTGTGGGGGAGAAGTGTGAATAGAATACATTTTGAAGATATTCACTTATTCAATCAAGAATGGCAACTCCGTATGCAATTCTTGAGGGGGAGAAGAAGTGTGAAACTGCTGCATGTTGAGTTATATATGAGAATATATGGTCAAACGGCTCCTAACTCATGTAAGAGCCGAGCTTCTTCTTATCAGGTCATCTTTACATGGAGTTTCTTCTAAGAGCCGTTGGTTGACATCTTCTTACGGACTAATATGTTTAATGACAAAGTGCTTCCAGTTGTGAGGCTGATTTTCTTGATGAATATCTTTCTGTTCTTGTTTGATTGGGAGGGATTTTAATTAAGGGGATTTGCTATATGTATGTTAACTGGAATGCATTTGGTGAGTTAAAGATGTTAACACTCTATTCCCTAATTGGACAATCTTGAAGAAGGTCGAGTCTACAGTCTGTTCTACATTTTCTGCTACATGTTAGAAGACTAAAGACGAGTTGCATTTAACGATCCAACGACTTCTTCTTATTCAAGGCATTTATCAAACAAATTGTCGGTTTAGGGGAAGAGCACTAATTGGGGAGAGTGAAATGTCTGATTTAATCCCCAATTAGACTTGCTAACATTCTTTCTTCAGCAAGTTGATTCTCACAAGATTACAAAGTGTTATTCTCAAAAGATTTCTAGTATCTGGACTTATAATGTGTTGTTGATTCTGAAGTATCAAAACCAGCAAGGGGGAAGGAGACACGCATCTAAACGCGGGTAAACTTGATGAGCTTAATACTTCGAAGTGATTGAAGATATCTCGGGAAGACTAATGTCATTACCGCAGAGAAACTCAATGTTTGAATCATGGCGTTTAGTGTTCTTATTCCAACTATGTAGGGGAAGAGATGAAAGAGTTAGTTTCGGTGATAAAGAGGTACACAAGTGTGTGATGATTTCGATGATATCGCAATCATTAGGGAGAGAGATTGTGTACATTGGGGCGCTCGGCCGTTTCACTTGAGAGCTTAATCGGTGATTCGTAGATATAATCACTTATTCGGAGTTGACATCCACAGAGATAATCGGTGATTCGGCCCGCTTCTTCAATGTTATCGGTTATTCTCTCTTTGGGCATTCGGTGCCGGGTTCTTGAGCTTCATACACTTTCTTCGGGGAGAAAAGTATACATCGGGGTTATTCCTTGGCTATCGGACTTAATCGCTACTTGATGTTATAACCTTCTCTCTTTGAGTATATGTGTATCGGGTTCGTGAGCTCTATTCTATGAGACTGACTGCATCAATTCATCTACTTGGGGAAGTGGTCTCGGACAACCTTTTGGTATAGATCGCTTGGACGTCAGAGAAAAGAAATATGAGAAGATTGTTTTATGTATGGGATGATACGTTGCTGTTCTATTGGATGATATAACCCCGAACGGAGATTCACGATGATCATTCTTAAGAGGAGCAGCAAGATCGATGATATGGTGTGCTTTCTTGTGCACCTGGCTAAGGAAAGCTTGAAAGACAGCTTAGAATCTGCTCAAGAAGAATATTTTCGGTTTGGGGGGAAGCTGCCAAAGTCTCACTTTCTAATGGTTCAAGTTCTCTCTTCGATTCAGGAGCCTCGGAAGCTTTGGTGGTGAAAGTTTAAGAGATGATGAGTTCTATCTTCTACAACGGGGCTGTTCGATATCCTTATCTCGGTACTCATATCATCATCTTCTTAAACTATATCATCTACTCTATGTGTAAATATTTATCAGAAAAGCAAAATACAAAAATATAAAACCAACAAAACAAAATAGAAAAATATAAATCCAACAAAAACCCATAAAAAATCAAAAAAAAAATTGAAAATACCAAAAATATTGTTTTCTCAAGACATGTCTTCTGGTATCGATAACATCTACGGTCTTAGAAATGTCATTCAACAATGATACGGGACCATAGATGAAGTTCGAGCAGAAGGTGTAAATATTTCTTTTCAAAACATGTCTAAAATTTATGGCTTGCAGTTACTTCAGACTGTAACCTGTGCTTAAACCATGGTTTGATACTATTTCAGATAGCAACCCATTCTTCAAGAAAGGAAAGTGCTGCGCTAAACCAATGTTTCAAATATTCCGTGCACTTATCCTAAAACAAACTGAGGAAAGTATGTCGAAGGACTGCTGTTCCTACTCAAATATTTTTCCTTCTAAAATTTTTCAGAAAAATATTTGTTTTAACAAAATGGTGGTAAATGAGTTGCTTGAAAATCAATCAGAATCATGTTTTCATAAATTTGCAAAACCCAATCAATAACTTCAGCTCGGTTAACACTTTTCATAAAATGAGTCATTGATTAAGGAGGAGAATGTCTTTCAAATTTATATCATCTAACGGGCTTTCTTAATCATCCTACGTGCTTATCAGAAAAAGATATTTGCCTATGTTGAAGGACTAGGAATCTAGGATGTGATTATTAGGATTAGATGTTTAGAGTTTGATAAACATATAAATCTCATGCCTTATATGAACTGATTGATATGTTGGATTGAATTTTATTAGTCGATTGTTGTTTGGGTGATGTCGACCACCATATATCTGTTTGTGTCCACTAACATATGCATATATCATAGTTCATAAGATTGTTCCCGATCCGGATCCCACAAATAAGATGATTGGATGCCGAAAGGAAAGGGTAACTATATCTTGAGTCGACAAAAGAAGAAACGGAGCTTAATTGGATCTCTCTATGGATATTTGGCACGATAGATGCAACTTCAGAGGTCTCACAGCATCAGCAGACGGTTTTCTTCCAAGCCCTAAAACAACAACAACATAAGCAGCTTCTACACCACCTAATGTATCTTTGTGCAGAAAAAAGTAGTGGATGATACAATTTTTTTAAAAACAATTTTGAAAATAATGTTTTAAAAATGGAAAAAATATTGTTTTGAAAATAAATTGGGCTTAAATTTTGGAAATCAATCGGACTTCATTTTGATAAAACATAAGTCACTCAATTAAATACTTTGGTCATCGATTGAGGGGGAGAGTGATTTCAAGTTAAATATTTTCAAACAATATATTATCAAACGAATCAGAGTCCAATTGTACGAAATAAAGTGGTGATCTAAAGATTTAATGTTATGTCATGGTATGATTTTTCTTTTGATTCAAGATCTTTCAAAATGAAATTTTTTATGTTCTTGTTTGATTGTGAAATTGTTTTATTTTACTTAAAGATCTCTTAAAACTATCATACATGACACTAACAATCTTTAATGTCTTAAATTGGTCCATATTAGTCATTTTTCAAAATTAAATCAAGCCACGTCTTTCCTCAATTTTTTCTAAATGATTTAAGTCAATTGGGATCACAAATCTCAATTGGTTTGAAATTTTTGATCGGGGGAGAGATCGTGATTTAAATCTCAAATCTGTTTTAGTTCTTTAAAGGCACTCATGCCTCCCTGTGCCAAACGATTTCATATACATGATGCACATGATTGAGGAGGAGCATTTATCCAAAAACAAGATGAGTATTTAAACCAGGCCACATATTCTCACATGTTTTCTAAACCTAATTAAATCACTTGGGATCCAAAATCTCAAATGGTTTGATATTTTTGATCGGGGGAGAATTTGTTATTTAATAATGAAATCTGATAAATGATGATCGTTTTGACTCAAAAGTGCAGGCTCTCTCTAATATGTGCTAAACGCTTTCGAATATCGAAGCACATATTGAGGGGGAGCATTTCAAAAGAAATCAAACTCTCAAGGTACAAAAGCTTCTATATTTTAACATAAGTACCTTGATTGATTTTCTAATGGTTTCCTAATGAACTAGTGTGATCGTGAAAGTACTTCTAAGAACTCTTTCCTCTATGTGTAAAATGATTTCAAATAGCCAACACACATTTTGAGGGGGAGAATTTACCAAGAAAATCAAATGGCTTTTTCTACGGAAATTGTGATCAAGAAATTATTTCAAATAACTCTTGCCTCCATGTGCTAAACAATTTCAAAATCATATGCACATGTTGAGGGGGAGCATTTCTAAATGATCAAAACAATTAAGGTACAAAATGATTTGATTTTATATCACAAGTACCTTGATTGATTTTCCAAATGATTTTTCAATTGGTTTCGAGAAGGAATGAACAATACCAAAAGACCGACCAATTTACTTTATGCATGGTGTTATAAGGATGGTTAGGTTAGGTATTCGTTTCCACGATCCCGTCGAGCGGAGGGATCTACCGAGGACAATCCACTAGATAGTGTAGAGTCCTTAGGTATGATGAAAAAAGGATAAAAATGAGAATATGGGAAGAGTGCCGATCGAGAGCAGAGCTAGTCTTGGAACAAACCCAACAAGGTTCTAGTAATGAAGTCTTGGTAAGCAATCAAGGGTTGAAGAATGAAAAGAAATGATTATGAAAGGGTGAAAAGAAATAGCCCTCAACGATTCAAACTTAGGGCGCATAACGGTTCAATACATATCTCTTTGGTATTTACTAAGGTAACACTGGTATTGAAGACAAGACGTCATGGACCCGGACGACCGCACTAAACTTCCCAAGCTACTTAAGTTCCTCTTAAAAGGGCTTGTTTCATTCTCGGGGAACCTACATAATCTATCGACTTTCTCTTGAGATTGTTGATATTGAAGAAGGAGACCTCTCCTAGTCTCCGACATAGGAAACCAAATATGCACAATTGAGTCTAGAGCCAAGAGATCATCCACAATATCTCATTAGGACACAAAATTAATGAAGACTTGCTGTTTCACACAATGTGAAAAGTAAGAATATATTAAGAGTCCTACGAATTATCCTTGTGGTACTTCCAGAACAACCGAGTGATATGTAAAACATTCACGATGAAGATGAAAATCCTTCTAGAGACAACATCAAACAAGCTCTTGGTGGGTGACATGTGAGATCTTTTCTAAAGATCAAGCTTGTGACAACTGGACAGAAACGATGGGGCGATTCACTCTTGAATCAACCTTGGTCAGGAAATGAATTGACGAATACTTTTGGAAAAAACTGTTTGATGTGCAAATCTTCTTTTCTCTAGCACATCAAATGTGTACTCATGTTTTCAAACACAAAAAGTATATCTGATTGAAAAAAATACTTTCGGAAAAACCATTCGATGTGCAAATCTTTTCTTTTCTCTAGCACATCGAATGTGTATTCATTTTCAAATTCAAAAAGTATTTCTGATTGAAAATTGATCTTTCTTATAAAACCTTCGTCGTATTGCAAAACTCTTTCTTCTAAGCAATACGCGATTGTTTTTCAAATCAATTTTTCATCAATCAGTGAATCTCAATTCGCTGGTTCACTCACTCCGTGTTGTCTACTTTGGGAAGCTCCGGTTTGAGAACGGCTAGAACAGCTGCGAAACCCTGTCAAGGAGATTCTTTGAAACTCTACCTGATCACAGACAGTATTCAACGGGGAACCGTGGTTCTTAGTGCTATATTCAACGAAAGTGAACAAAGACACTTTCGTATGTTTTAGTGCTAACTGTCGTTTGCAGGAACATTTGGACGGTTGCAGCTGATCGATATTGAGAAGTCAATTCACAACCGCATGCTCACAGAATTCACGCTTAATTGAAGAAAGTCATGACCATCAAAGATATACAACAAAGATGCTTCCGCTACTCTGATGAAAAGATGTCATGATCCAGAAAGTGTGAGCATGTCGGTCCAAAAGTCACAACATCACATGAAGGCAACACAATGAAGGGTGATCCAGAGATTTACTGTGGTTGATGATCTCAAAGAAAGCTCGAAGATCATCAAAGATGTGGATCGGTTCAAAGACCTCCACTTAAAGTACAAAGCATTCGGACTATGAAGAGTCACTGCTAAAGCACAAAGATGCGGAAGTTGAAGAATTAAAGTCTACGAGCTCAAGACTGAAGATCAAATAGAATGCTAGGATTCAAAATGTAAATCATGGGGTGACCTCCCTTAGGGGGAGATTGTTAGGAATTGGAAATTCCATAGTGAAGAGTCGGTCACCCCAATATAATCTAGCATAAGTTAGCTCGTAGACATATCGTTATTTACGTGGTTTAGTAGTTAATTAGTTAGTTATTAGCTTAGTTATTAGTTTAGAGCAACACCGTGGAGGAAGGACGGGTCTTTACCCACTGTATGCCTGATCCACAGTCCGACAGGAGGACGTATTCTTTGTAACTATAAATACCACTTCCATCCTTGGAAGGGGTGGAGCTTCTAATATAACATTTCTTCTTTTTTGTTAAAACTCTCTCTAGAACTCCCTCTCTACTCTCTTCAACTCTCTAACATGGCATACTTGTTTAATCATCCCTAGACCACCCGAATCATCAAACAACATAAAAAGTGTGATCCTAACAATAAAATTAGTGGTTATAAGTTTAATGAGTTTTTTTTTTTTTTTTTTTTTTTTTTTTTAAACAATTCTATTAAAATATATTCTTATTAGAGGGGTTACTATATGGTTTAAATGATACTTCAATTTAAATTCTAAATTAATTTTCTAATTTTCTTTTTATAGTAATGTTTTTTGCAGTTTAAAGCTTACAACATACATCCAAACATACCCTAGGTTTTATTTTGGTGTTTGGGTGATTCAAGATTGGTTTCTTTTCAAATGTGATTTGGTTATTCAAGACTTAGATTAATAATATGTATCATCCAACAATTAGATATTGCCTTATGTACTAATCAAAGGAGTCAAAATATATCAGAAGTCTACTAGAAGGCCCTTTTGGCCTTGCGAAACCAATGTGCATGTTTACCGTACGTGTTGTCCCCAAGAGGTTGGGTTAATCTCTCACTTGAAAATGTCTACTTTTAGTGTGTGGACAAATTAAGAACTTAATACGAGATATAGTAGGCATTTTTAATCTGTGAACGTCGGAATGTTCATTTTGATTGTTTATTATGCAAAAGGTATGTTAATTAATTTCTTTTTAACGGCAATAATATGTACATAAAAAGAAGGTTACACATAACTGCATTTAATGGCAAGGTAGATACATTTTCAATTAATTATTCCGTATATAAAAAGAAGAAAGGTTAATTACACAATGGAACAACGACCATATCAGGCCCAACCAACAGATTAAAACCAAAGACTAAACGAAATCCAAACTACCCCTAAAATACCACCACAACCACACAGAATACAACTAAATTCAGAGCCCAACTACAAATAGAAGACAGAAAAAATAATAAGAAATAGAAATGTGAATCAATTAACGAGAAGAGCAACCAAATGTATGTTGTAAGCAAAATATTTCATATTTTGAGACATGGCAGTGCGTTATGGATACCAAATCCACGCCCACATAACTCCGGTAGACAGAAAAAAAATTCATTATAGCAATCTTGGAATAATGCTTAATGAGGAAAGACGTAGAAGTACAAATGACGACAGTAAAGCATTGACTAACCTTTTGCGTTATGGAATTATAAATTATACCTTCTTTTTTTGAAATTTATGCTCAACTTTTGCATGAATTTCTCTTCCGTTGTAACCCCTCAATCATTTCATTGATGATTCTTGCATTATCCATTTGTACATATGGGTTTTGAACATTGAGCAACAATTTGTGGAATGATATGGCAAGATGAAAAATCGTACTATCAAGTGCCAAAAATCGTATTAGTCACATTATACCTTAATGTGAATATTGGGTGATAACCTTAAACATGGCTGCTCATATTGTTGTGTAGAGTCATGTTTACTGTTAAGACCTAAAAAATAAGATTGTGTATGACATGCAGGATGAGTTTAGCTCATTTTTTATTGACATGACTTTGCATATATTGTCATTCTATTGGTCTTGTCTTGTGGTTTATGTTGAAAGACAACGGGCTTAGCCCACGACCTAACAATTAAGATAAATAAAGATGACTTAGCCCACGACATAATCCTTATGCCACACGAGACTAGACACGACCCAAGCGGTCGTAAAATTCCCCTCTCCTTCAAAGTCACCTTGTCCTCAAGGTGTTGCTTCAAAATCTCGCTGATGTAGGATTTCTGACCAGGTTTTAATATTTATAATGTCTCGTTTACCTATGGTCCATCTTATGCACTCACGGGCTGTGTACCCATTCGTGTGTAGTGTAGTAATCGGTAAAACTGAGGTCGTCCCAAGAGCAATGTGAGCGGATTCTAATTAAGTCTAGATGTCACTGGTTTTAACTGGTTTAAGGTTGAAATGATTAACTAAGAAACAAGAAATAAAAGCGTAAAATAAGTAGAGGTTGTGATCAATAGAGGGAAATGTGCTAACATAATTACTCATCCTATCGTGCAATGTTCATGTTTTATTACTTCCAATTGATTCAAGTGGGGGTTTAAGTCGCTAGGACAACTTTTGGTCAAATCGTCCTAACCTAACAACAAAGGATCCTACCCGACGTCAAAGGTTTACCCCTTGGGAGTCGAGTGGTTCTTAGTCGCCTAAGATAAGTCATTAAGTACCCTACATGCAAGTTTCGAAATAATGAGTGCCCGGACGCTAGCATCTTAGACACTCATCCCTAACTTCTTAAGTTCATAAGGACGACCGGTGATCATTTGGTCAGTTCGCACAAGTGAGGAAGGGTCGTCAATTGGTCAATTCTTACCCTCCCAAACTCTACCTAACTACGTAGGTTCAGTTGGTCAATTCTCCTAAGCAACTAGATACGACCGCATTTCAAAACTACCGAAGCTAGGGTAACTACCAACGAACTATGCATGCATACACTAGAAACAATTATACGGAAGCATTAAAACATAAACAAAACATTCAAGGAATCATAACTAGGCTAGCACCAAAGGTGCCTAGCCGATAATATTAAAAGAAACAATTAATTCGATGTTTAACATAATGAAAGACATGAATCAAAAGTAAAAGATAGAAATGATCGCTAATGCTTATCGATATGGAGTGATTTCTCCCTTGGAGATGGCTCCGTATGCTCCAAAAGATTTGCCTTTGGAACCCTCTTCACGTTCTCTGACTTTGAGTTTTGAGTGAATGATGTGAAATGCAGAAATTAGGGCTTGTATTTATAGGCACGATCGTAGTTAAGGCGTAACTTGAGTTGAGAGTTACGCCGTAACTTCAATAATCCTCCAAATAATACTCTCGTTAAGCAGGTTACGGCGTAATACTTGGGAAAGGTTACGCCGTATCTTCAATACAGAACTCTTTTGGGTGGACCACGGCGTAATGCTTGTGAGGAGTTACGGCATAGTTGATGGAGGAGCAAAACATTTCTTGACCTAGATGATTACGGCGTAACCTTAGTTGGTAGTTACACTGTAATTGCAGTTAAGTTGGTCTTCTAAGT
Organism: Chrysanthemum lavandulifolium; assembly: GCA_022545495.1. Taxonomy (NCBI): domain Eukaryota; kingdom Viridiplantae; phylum Streptophyta; class Magnoliopsida; order Asterales; family Asteraceae; genus Chrysanthemum; species Chrysanthemum lavandulifolium. Next base: position 104,870,954 of record CM040239.1, on the reverse strand, counting down.
CAAAACACTAGCTACGACGTAATGTGAGAGAATGAGTTACGCCGTAGCTTCTTCACAGTTGGCATACTATCATAAATCGTTAGAAAAATCTCCAAATCCGCTTCTCTTAAGCTCCAATGCTCATCATTTAGATGAAAGTGAAATATAAAGGAATACAAGCATTAATCCATATAAATTATATAAAATATGAGCATTATCGGGGTAAATTGACACTGAAAAGTCAGGACTATTTGATGTTATCAAATATCCCCCCACTTGAACTCTACTTGCTCTCAAGTAGACCTTATTTGAAAAAAATTTAAAAAGATATCCCTCATTACCTGGAAGATATGAGTTTAAAAATCCCTTATGCTAGGATAAAACAAAGTCGAACACCTCACGAAAAGGGAACAGAACACTCAAATTCTCTAAACTAGTCTAAGTGTCAATTTCGGGGTGATCACTCAACGCACAGTCATAACATGTATTCTACCATAAGCTTGGCGGTTACACAAATCTCCACCACCAGAGTTAAGGACTAAACAATTCTTGAAGGCAATATGGGTGGACACAACTTGGGTTAAGGGTGAAATGTCATTACTAACGTGTCACGGCAAAGTGGATAAAATCAATGATACATGACTAATTCCATTGCCAAGACACCAAAGATTGCTCGCTTCATTTCCTAGACACGCTTCATGACTAAAAGGGTAGGATAAGACATGGGAAGTAATTAGTGTAAAATAAAATAATGAAACAAATAGTCTTAACCTATAATTAAGTTGCCACCGCTTACCGTTCATCCAAAGTTCAAGCTTTAAGGAGAAGAAACCGGATCATGATATAACAAGTAGATGTGCCATTAGAGGACGTCATGATGGGCACATTACTTGTTCTCCAACTGCTAGCGCAATAATTACCAACTCAATTCTTCAAATGTGACCGAGGTGGCCTCGTCGATGCTTAATCTTTGATGAGCTCCAATCATAGTGCTTATAATAATTTTTTTTCATAACTACAAACATAACATCCCCCCCCCCACTTGAGATGAGCATGTAATGAGAATCTGGGGGGTCTTTAATGATCTTCAAATATGAGTCTTTGACGAAAGCGTGATTTCCGAACCTCTCTACTTGAAACTTGAACTTAGGGAAACAATGACTTCCCGATCACAAATTGAGACTACACGGTAGGCTAAGGTAAATGGGTGTAACGAAACAATATATAATGGGTGAACAAAATGAAAGGAATGGCTCAGACGGGTGTATCTGGGGGTATCTTGCACTAAAGGTGAGTGCAACAAAAGGGTTTAACAAGGGGGTCGAAAAGTCGAGGTGACTAATCAATAGACACACAAGGATAGGCCATTTGGGTGATAATCCTAAAAATATTGCCTTCTCAAACTGATTATTCCATACACATTAAGCGAACTCAACATACCTCGTCTATGGTATCGAAATGATGTAAAGGCCAAGTTCTAAAGTTTACAAGCTACCGACACACTCATAATTTGGTGGATTTGGGTAAATAAGTGGAAATGGATAAGGTAAATCTCACCATAAAATCAAGGGTTATAATGTGCTCGGCTAAGGTCTAATCTAGTTAGGTTAGGAAAAACATGTCAAAATTTTAAAAATGTCACAATTTTTCAAAATAAACTAGAAAAATGAGGGCAATTAAGTTCAAGTAATAATTCTACTCCCATCCTCCCACTTGAGATGTACAAAGTCCCTTTTGTACTAAACGTTAAATAAAGGTGAAGATAAAGTAGAATTAGAGCGAGAACTTCCCTGAAATTCGCTCCTAAAAAGAAAGAAGGCCCACGAAGAGAATCGTGCCTTTGCTTAAGCATCCACAAGCAAACTTCAATCCCTGAAATCTCACTAACCAACAAGCATAATTCAAAAAAGAAAAAATAATAATCTAACTCACTTTCGTAGGAATCACAGTTGCATTTAGCATATGTAATAAGCCTTTTAAACTACTTAGTGTCACAAGTGGACGAGTGTAGTCTCGTGAGGGTTTACAGGGAACATACCCATAAAGTTCATTTAAAACTAATACAAGGTTATTGCGTTAATACTGGAAAAATTAAGACTTTAGGGGAATTACAGCGTAACCCTAAAGAGGAGTTACGCCGTAATTGTGGTTAAACCTGGGAATCAGCTACTGAGAATTTGTTATGGCGTATCCAAAGAATGAGATTACGCCGTAATGGTTGATAACCTGGAGAGAATCGCCACTGAGGAGATGTTACGGCGTAATCATTAAAATGCGTTACGCCGTAACTTCATTACAGGAGTGATAGGTCCCTATTTTAATCACTGCGAATTTCGTCTCCAATTCCCGCAACAATGTAAGAAACACAAAACCCAACAAAAAAAAGAAATAAAAATAAAAAGGATAATTCGGGTTGTCTTCCGAAAGAGCACTTTTCTTTATTACTGAGTCTTTAAGTTAGACTCAAAGCCATGTGCCTTATGGTGGCCTTCGAACTTGGCCCTCTTCGTTTGATCTTTTGCGGGAGGAAGGCTGGTCCCAAACAGATGGAGGAATGTACGGAGTCATGCAATATCGAGTTTCTTGCAAAAAATTAACTTAGACTCTACATCCCATTTTAACTTTGTAGCCCCAAATTTTACTTTAACCCAATTTTCGAATGAGATTCCCTTGTATTCGACTTCCATTCTCTTTTCTTCATCAAAACAAGCCCATTCCTTACGGTTGAGCCAGTTTGGATCGGTGAATTCTCTTTCATTGCAAATTTTAAGACAAGGATCGCATGTAGGCCATGCTTGAGTGGTTCCTTCGGATCATAATTGCCGGTTCACAGAAAAATAGAGAGTCCAACCTACATCTGCAAACCAATCGGTCATAAAATGGTGCCCCCGAAACCAATTTTCCTTGATTAGTTTTTCATCCTCGAAGCACCAAACTTCTGCCTCCTTCTTTATTCGCTTCACAAAGAATTGACCACCCCTATTGCAAAGTTTGAGAAATGGGGAACACGTTGGCAAGGTTAACTTAGAACCCTCTATCATAGAAGTAGTTGGGGCGCAACAATGAAGCTTTCCCGTAACTATCGTAATACCCTTTTTATCGGCCACCCTAGGAGAAGTCCGAACTTCGTCGTCTTCCTCCCGGGAAGACTCGTCGCTATTGTCTCCATCACTTGATTCAGTATCCTAAAATGACTAAAATATGAAGGGGGAAAGTTATCATTAGCATTATCAGAAAAATTTGCTGGTACTTCTTCAGAAACTTCATCCATCGTTACTTCATCAGGTTCCTGGCACAAAGTTTTATCCATTCTAAGAGCATCTACAATGCATCAAGTCTTAAAGACTTGATGCATTTAATGCATATGACATTTAATAGGCAAAGCTTGGATGAAAGACTTGATGTATACCAAGTCTTTGAACAAAAGCTTTTCAAAAAGCTTTCATTGCAATGAAAAAAACCCCATCAAAAGTCTTTCTAAAATAGTAAAAAGCTTTTAACCATTTGATGCATTGTGGATGCTCTAAACACTACTCTATCATCATTGTATCCCAAAGAAAGTTCCTTTTCAAAGACCTTGATCCGGGCGTGCGAGGAAGCAAGGAAAGGTCTTCCAAGAATTAAATGCTCTCTTGGGGTGTTTGCCATGTCAATAACCACGATCTTGGATGTAAAGATAAACTTATTGACCTTGACCAATACACCATCCGTAATTCCAATAGGAGTTGCCTTAGTCATGTTTGCCATCTCAATCACCATGCTCGTTTTCCAAAGATTACTTAATCTTAGTTTTAAAAATATTGAGAGTGGCATGATGTTTATACTGGACCCAAGATCGGCTAATGCTAAAAGATCATGATTACCGATGGAACATGGAAGAATGAAACCATTCGTGAAGACCTCATTGATCAGTAGTTGGCTAGGTATCTCAGTTCCCAACCTAGGTTCGCTTTCTGGATCATGGTTACGCCGTAACTCATTATAAGTGCTACGGCGTAACTGTTGACTGCCGCCGGTTCTGACCGCAGATTCAGGTTTAACAAGAGAAGAATGGAAATCATCGGTCGGTGTATTTGCATCTTCTTCAGAAAAGACGGCCTTGCACACCACCATAGGTTTGATTCCTTCTGGTTCAGCGTTACTTCTCTTCATCTCTTCACTGAGTTTTTCCACCATTGCCTCTAGGTTTTTTAAAGTTGTGTCATGGTTAGAGAGGCTTTTATTTGTATTTTTCTTGAAACTTTTTAACCACTCTTCTTGTTCCTTTTGTCTTTGGGCTGAGGCCTCAATATATTTGTTGATGGTGTCTTCAATATTAGACCGTTTCTCAAAAGGCCCACGATTGTAATATGCCGGAGGTCCTCCCGATAACCATTCCCGTTTCCATTTGACCCTTGGAACGGTCTATTTGCTTCCCCATATTTGACTTCTTCAATTTTACTATCATCGTCAATAAGAGGAAAATTTTTAGTGAGATGTCCTCCACCACAGCTGATGCAGGTTTTACTGACAAGGTTTTAATATTTATAATGTCTCGTTATACCTATGGTCTACCCTAATGTACTAACGGGCAGTGTACCCGATCGTGTGTAGTGTAGTATTCGGTAAAACTAAGGTCGTCCCAAGAGCTATGTGAGCGGATTCTAATTAAGTCTAAGTGTCACAGATTTTAATTGGTTTTAAGATTGAAATGATTAACTACTAAAGAAAGAAAATAAGAAAAGCAAGGAAGGAGAGGGTTGTTATCAATAGAGGAGAAGTGTGCTAACCTAGTTACTCATCCTATCATGTTAAGTTCACGTTTAATTACTTCCAATTGCTTCAAGTGGGGGTTTAAGTCGCTAGGACAGCATTTGGTCAATTCATCCTAACCTATCAACAAAGGTTTCCACCGGAGATCAAGCTACTACCCTTGAAAGTCCAGTTGTTTTTAGTCCCCTAAGCCAAGTCATTAAGTTCCGCTACATGTAAGATTCATAACAATGAGTGCCCGAGTGCTAGCATCTTAAACACTCATCCCTAACTTCATAAGTTCATCCAAACGGTAGGTGATCAGTTGGTCAAATCGCACAAGCGAAGAAGGGTCGTCAGTTGGTCAATTCTTACCCTTCCCACTCAGTCTACCTACTTAGGGTCAGTTGGTCATATCTCCTAAGTAACTAGCCACTACCGCCATTCAAAACTACCGAAACAAGGGTAGCTACCAACAAACTATGCATGCATACACTAGAAACAATTATACTGGAAGCAATGTAAACATAAACAAAACAATTATGAATCATAACTCAGGTTAGCACCAAAGGTGCTTAGCCATCATATTAATCAAACAATCGATTCAATGTTTAACATATTGAAATACATGAGATGAAAGTAAAGAAATGATAAATTGCTAATGCTTATCGTTAGGGTGATTTCTCCCTTAGAGATGGCTCCATATGATCCTCAAGATCCGCCATCGCCTCCTACCCACGTTCTCGCTTTTGTGTGTGGAGTAAATGATCGAAATGCAGAATTTTGGGCGGTATTTATAGGCCGATCCGTTTACTGGCGTAACTTAAGTTGAGAGTTACGCCGTAACATCTATTTCTTCATATTTTGCTCTGGAAAAGCTGGTTACGGCGTAACATCAGGAATGAGTTATGCCGTATCTTCAATAAATCATGGTTACGCCGTATTTGTGGAACGAGTTATGGCGTAGCTTGCAGCGACACGGAACATCATTTGACCTAATTAGTTATGGCGTAATCCTAGGATGGAGTTACGCCTTAATCTTCAGTTGAGTTGGTTTTCTGAGTCACGCTTTTGTTACGGCGTAATGTGAGAGAAGAGTTACGCCGTAATTACTTCAAAATAGGCATACTATCATATATCTTCAATAAACTCTCCAAATCCGTGTCTCATTAGCTCCAATGCTTGTAATTTACCTGAAAGTAAAATATAGAGGAAAACAAGCGTAAATCCATATAAATGATATAAAATACGAGCATTATCGGGGGAAATTGACACTTATTATTCAGGACTATTTGATGTTATCAAATATCCCTCCACTTGAACTCTACTTGCCCTCAAGTAGACCTTATTAGATAGATTATTTAAAAGATATCTCCCATTACCTGGAAAACATAAGTTTAAAAATCCCTTATGCTTGAATAAAATAAAGCCGAACACCTCACGAAATGAAAACAAAACACTCAAGTCTCTCAACTATTCTAAGTGTCAATTTCGGGGTGATCACTCAACGCACAATCATAGCATGTATTCTATCATAAGCTTGGCGGTTACACAAATCTCCACCACTAGAGTTAAGGACTAAACAATTGTTGAAGGCAATATGGGTAGACATGACAAAGGTTAAGGGTGAGTCGTCATTACTAACATGTCACGGCGAAGTGGACAAAATCAATGATACATGACCAAATCCAAGGCCAAGACACCAAAGATTGCTCGTTGCATCACCTAGACACGCTTCATGACTAAAGGGTATGATAAGACATGGGATATAATTGGTGTAAAATAAAATCAAGAAAATAGTCTAAATCTATAACCAAGTCATCACCGCTTACCGTTCATCCAAAGTTCAAGTTTCGAAGCTAAGAAACCGGATCATGATATACCAGGTAGATGTGCCATTAGAGGACGTCATGATGGGCACATTACCAACTCCATTCTTCAAATGTGACCGAGGTGGCCTCCTCGATAAAAAATCTATAATGAGCTCATAAACATAGTGCTTATAACTTAGCACTATACAATCAACAAATAACTATAACTCACATTTTTTTTCACACATAAAAACTAAACATAACATCCCCCACTTGAGATGAACAATATGAGAATTTGTGGGGTCTTCAATGATCTTTAAGAATATGTCGTCGACGAAAGCGTGATTCCCGAACCTTTCCACTTGAACCTTGAACTTAGGAAAACAATGACTTCCCAATTACAAATAAAGACTACATGGTAGGCTAAGGTGTATAGGTGTAACGAAACAATATGTTGGGTGAAAAAAATGAAAGGAATGGCTCAGATGGGTGTATCTAGGGGTATCTTGCACTAAAGGTGAGTGCAACAAAGGGTTTGACATGGGGGTCGAGAAGTCGAGGTGACTAATCGATAGACACACAATGATAGGCTATTTGGGTGATAATCCTATAATATTGCCTTCTTAAACTCAAAAGTACAAATACATCAAGCTAACTCAACATACCTCGTCTATGGTCTCGAAATGATGTAAAGGCCAAGTTCTAAAGTTTACAAGCTACCGGCACACTCATAATTTGGTGGATTTGGGGTAAAAATTTGGAAACGGATAAGGCTAATCTCACCATAAAATATCAAGGGTTATAATGTGCTCGGCTAAAATCTAATCTAGTTAAGTTAAGAAAAACATATCAAAATTTAAAAAAGTGTAGAGATAATTCTACTCCCGTCCCCCCACTTGAAATGTACAAAGTCCCTTTTGTACTAAGCGTTAAATAAAGGTGAAGAGAAAAGTAGAATTAGAGCGAGAACTTCCCTGAACTTTGCTACAAAAAGAAAGAAGGCCCACGAAAAGAATCGTGCCTTCGCATAAGCATCCACGAGCAAACTTCAATCCCTGAAATCACACTACCAACAAGCATAATTCTAAAAAATAAAAAGAAAAATAAAAATAAACCTAACTCACTTTCGTAGGAATCACGGTTGCATATAGCAAATGCAACAAGCCTTTTAAACCACTTGGTGTCCCAAGTGGACGAGTGTAGTCTCGTGAGGGCTTACAGGGAACACACCCACAAATTTCATTTAAAAACTAATACAAGGTTATTGTGTTTAAAAAGAAAGAATTATTACAGAGGATAGTTAAGTCGTAACTCCTAGAAGGAGTTACGCCTTAATTAATGCAAAACCTGGCAAACGCTACAGGAGTGTAGCTACGGCGTAACCATTGAATGGGATTACGCCGTAATTGGTAATGCTCTCAGAAGAACTACTGCAAAAGGTATGTTACTGGCGTAACCATAAGAATGAGTTACGCCAGAATCGTGATGATTCTGCTCAAAGATGTCGCAACAACTTTCTCCGCTTTTCCGCAAAAATGGTTAAAAACACAAAACCCAATAGAAATGGAAATAAAACAAATTAAAAAGGGATAATTTGGGTTGTCTCCCGAAAGAGCACTTTTCTTTATTTACGAGTCTTTAAGTTAGACTCAAAGCCATGGGGCTTTATGGTGGCATTTGGCCATCTTCCTCCTTAGCTGCTTTTTTGTTAGAGGACGGCTGGTCCCAAACACATGGAGGAATAATCAGAGTCAAGGAGTATCGATTTTCTTGTAAAAAATTAGCTTTCGCCCATTCGTAGTGAAATTTTGCCTCGACTTCCCATTTTAGCTTGACGGCCCCAAACTTCACTTTAACCCAATTTTCGAATGAGATTCCCTTGTATCCGACCTTCATTCTCCTTTCTTCATCAAAACACGCCCATTCCTTGCGTTTGAGCCAGTTAGGATCGCGGAATTCTCCTCCATTGCAAATCTTCCTGTTGGGATCGCACGTAGGCCAAGCTCTAGTGAATTCATCAGACATTATAGCCGGTTCACAAAAATGCAGAGTCCAATCAACCTCAGCGAACCAATCGGTCATAATATCGTGTCCTCGAAACCAATGCTCCTTCATCAGTTTTTCGTCTTCCCAGCACCACAAAACTTTTGCTTCCTCTTTTATCCTTCTAATGGAAAAATGTCCTCCTCCATTGCATCGTTTGAGAAATGGAGAACACGTTGGCAATGTTATTTCAGACCCCTCAATCAAAGAAATCTCAGGAGCACAACAATGAAGCTTTCCCGTAACAACAATATCAGGGACAGAGGGTCGGACTTTATCATCTTCTTCCTCGCTGTCGTCTTCTTCACTAGACTCAGTTCCCTGCAAATGGCCAAAATATGAAGGAGGAAACTTCATTTGTCTCAACTTCATCTGGTTCGTGGCACAAAGTATCGTCCATATTAAATACTACTCTCTCATCATAATATCCCAATGAGAGTTCCTTTTCCAAAACATTGATTCGGGCTTGTGATGAGGCAAGGAAAGGTCTACCAAGAATCAAGTGCTCCCTCGGGGTTTTTTCCATGTCGATAACCAAAAATTAGGATGCAAATATGAACCTGTCTACCTTGACAAAAACACCACCCGTGATCCCAATAGGGGTTGCTTTGGTCATGTTAGCCATCTCAATTACCATGTCCATTTTCCAAAGATGGATTAATCTAAGTTTTAAATATATCGAGAGTGGCATGATGTTTATGCTAGACCCAAGGTATGCTAATCCCAAGAGATCATGATTCCCACTGAACATGGAATGACGAACCCGTTTGTGCAAACATCTTTAATTGAATGTAACTCAGTTTTTGTGACATGTTCTCGTCTTCTGGTTCCTAGTTACGCCGTAACTCATTAGGATAGTTACGACGTAACTGCAAACTGTTGTCAACAGTCGCAACATTTGAATTAGGGGAGTGGAAATCTTCACTCACAATCTTTGAATTATCATCAGCAAAAACGGCCTTACACACCACCATAGGTTTAATCCTCTCAGGTTCAGTGTCATTCTTCTCTATCTCCGCTCTAAGTTTCTCCACCATAGCTTCTAGGTTTTTTAGGGTTGTGTCGTGATTGGAGAGGCTTCTGTTTGTGTTTTCCTGGAAATATTTGAGCCATTGATCTTGTTCTTTTTGCTTTTGGGTTGAGGTTTCCAGGAATTGGTTAATGGTCTCTTCAAGGCTGGGCCTTCTTTCTCAATAAGGCCCACGGTTGTAATTTCCAGAAGGTCCTCCACGATAGCCATTACTATTATGATTATCCCCATAAAACGGTCAATTTTCTCCATATTTAGCTTCTTCAACTGTGCTATCTTCGTCAATGTGAGGACAATTTTTGGTGAGATGTCCTCCTCCACAGCTTTCGCAACCTACTTGGATGGCATGAACACATTCTATGAGCTTGAGCATATCCCGACCAAGATTTTCAATTTTGCTAGTGATAGCGGCAATTCCATCAAGATTTCCGCTGAGGTTTCTCTTGCTTCTTCCATCGTGCCACTTTTGGGAATGATCGGCCATTTTTGGGATGGCTTCAATGGCAAGAGTAGGGGTCATGCTCGGAATTGGTCCTTGGTAGTCCAAAGATCCGTCTTGTAGTTACGTTGATACCTTTGTAAAGATGTTGACCTTTTCTTTGTCGCTCGTGTCATGAGTCGGACACTTGTAGAGGAAATCGTTGTATCTATCCCAAGCTTGATACAACGTTTCATCGCTGCCTTGCTTGAAATTATGGATTTCATGAGTGATTAGATATCTTTGACGGAGGACAATATCTTGGATGAAGTGCTTTTTAGTAGAGCCCATGTATCAACCGCCTCGTGGCAATCTTCGATCCATCTTCTTGCTCCCCAAGAAGAGTCATGGGAATACACGAGCATAACAAAGATCATGAGAAACACCAGAATGTTGAAAAGGCTTGCAATGTACAAGACATTCTCAACGTGTTCATACGCATCTTCATCCCTGCTTTCACGAAAAGTGTTAGCACGAAGCTCCTCATAAACTGATCTTTAATCTCGAAACGGACATTAGCTCCAATCGTCGATCTTACGAGCCCCGTCCCTTGTTCTTCTCTTTTCAATGCCAAATATTCCTCAAGAGTGAGGTCATCAATGTTAACAACTTTCATGGTACCTGAAACTTGAAAATAAATCGTGAGAAATTGAGAAAATTTAAAACAAAACAAAAATGAAAGACTTAACGAAAATCCTAATATAACTCCCTGAGCGACGCCAAAACTTGATACGCTTTTACCGACTGTGTTTTAATATTTATAATGTCTCGTTATACCTATAGTCTACTCCCGATGCACTAACGGGCGAGTGTGCCGATCGTGTGTAGTTGATGAGTGTGTAAATACTCATCATTTTTGTTAATTCGAACCGCAAAACGTTTAAAATGCTCGAATGCATCAAAATATCGAAAATATCTCAAAATTGCATTTTATATGTTTCGATGCAAAATGTTTAAAATCGATGAAAATGAGCTAAGTTTGCATAATTGGCGCTTTCACCCCAAGTTTCAAAAGTTGTCGAAATAGTCCCCGAGTACTTAATTTCAAAAGAAAAATCACCAAAGGTCCTTTTAAAATCATAAGTTGTCAAAATTAGTCCTTTGGTGAAAAATATCAAAAGTTTTGAGAAATTACAAGTTTAGTCCTTCAAGTTTCAAAATGTCAAAATGGTCCTTGTACTCTTGAAACTTGTCACTTTTGGTACCTTAGGAATAACTTTGAGAAATTGGCAGCTTTGGTCCTCAAATATCAAGAATGGCGGATTGGTCCTTGTTCTTCGGTGAATTGCAAATATGGTCCTTATGATATTAAACCAAGCCAAACCCTTTTGCCTCGACCCCATTTGACCCCTCGTCATTAACTCAATTGTGACCCCTGCCTTTTGACCCCTTCAATATATTAAGCATGGTCAAATCCTAGTCAAACAAACACACCTGCTTTTTTTCTTCTCCTTCACCAAACATCTCTCGCAACACTCAACACCCATCATTCCAGCTCAACCTCACCCTTCCTTGTTCCCCCAACCTCCACCAAACTCCAAAGAGCATTTAATGCCCCCTCCTCCATTTCACTCAACCCTCCCAGTTGATATATCACTTTTGGCGCCAAATATGATCAAACGGCCAATAATGGTTCAACTCATCCAATGGTCCTAAATTAAAGTGGGATTAGCTCAGAATGGAGAGAGAAGCCATTTGCTATAAAGAAGGAAGCAAGAGATAGAGAGTAGTAGTAGTTCTTAAGTTTAAAAATTTCCTTTATGTCGTTTTTTATATAAATGTTTTAGTTTAAGCAAGAAATTTGTAATATCAGTTCTTATGAATCAAACTTTAGTTGTTTTATCATTGTAATGTGTTTTCAATCATCAATTCAAAGTTTTAGTATGGTTTCAAGTGTTACGCCATCGCTTAAAATTTCGGTTTCTAGTTCCTATGTTCAAGCTTCAAATAGCTTATTTCTAAGTTCTAATAAGCTTATATAAGCTACTTATAGCTTTTTGTGAGCTTATATATCAATCTCAAGCAATTTTGGATTTTGGTCAACAAAAGTCAACTGAGTCATCAATTGGACTTGGGTATGGAATTTGGGTGATGCAGAGCTTGGATGGGTTGGAATAGACTAGGTTAGTATAGGATTGGTTCTGGTTTTAGCCTGCAAAATAAGCTGGACATCTATGAGTGAGTATCTCATTTTCATTTTCAATCCAGTTTGCATATTATGCTTGTATGTGTATCTGTGGTCATAAATAGCTTAGAACCTGCTTAATTAGTTGTTATTAGGATAATTAAAATCAGCTTTAATCAATAAGACAAGCTAGTTCAAGAGGGTACCTCGCCACATTGCAAAACAAATGATATAAGCATTGTTTGGATCATGGGATTTTCTCGAGATTGACCTTGGTTTGTACTTGATAATTGCATCATCGGTCTTAATATAGATAGTTAGAATCATTTGAGTCGCTTATTTGTGCACTAGAACACTCTAAGTCAAAATTATCTAAAATTTGTCTTTAATTTAATCGTTGAGTTTTTGAAAACAAAACTTGTTTTGTGCTTAGATATCATAGAAATAGATTGCATTAGTTTCATTTCACCATAAATCATCAACATCACCACAAATTGGTTTTAAATCTCACAAAGTCAACATATCAAATCACAAAATAGTCAAAGTTGAAATTCCGCCAAATTTCAACTAGGGTGATTTTTCATTGATTCATTCTTGAATCAAATCAAGTGAAATTGTGGGTTTAAAAACTTCAACCGGTCTATTTTCTTAATATCATTTTGTAGATTTTTGTGAATTTTTACAAGCTTCAAAATGGCTTTTCAAAATGTTGATATCTCCCGCACACACACTCGCTAATACCGAGTGTGCACAGTGAATTGCGGTGGCTTGTCACAAGCTCGCTTTAGCTTATCTAGGTCTGGTATTTGGTTCATAAGTAGTTAGCCAGGTCTAGCCTAGGTTCCAACTTCGGTTTTAAGTTTAGCTTATTTGATGCTTGTGCTTAAGCTCAAAAGTTGTGATAAAACCGATTTTGCAATTAAGCTCATATCATCAAATTTGTTCATTAAGCACAATAGAGGTTTAGAGCAGTTGTAACAAGTTACATTTGGGTAGTTATAGCTTAGTGTAGCTTCGCTTCAGCTTTGGTGCCCATTTGGTACCTTTTGGCTTATTGGAATGCTTATTACTTAAGCACTTTCAATGCGCCTCATATTCCTTCACACAAGCCCTGTTTTATATTTTTCTCAGATCCATAATATTATTTTAGACTTTTCTTGAATTTTCATATTTTTCTAGCACTGTTTGCTATTTTTCTTCATTTAAAACAGCTTTTAGGCATTTTAATTAGCTTTTAATACAATTAAACCGAAAAGTTCAAAAAATAAGTTTTCATTTTTCCTAGGTTAAGATAAATATAAAAGTCAAAAAATATTTTTCCAGATTTTTCTTAGTTAAATTTGTATTTTTAAGCAATTTAAGTAGTTTTAAATAGTTTTTAATTCATAGAAAATAGAAAAATAATCAGAAAAATATAAAATTAGTTTTGAAAATTCTCTTTAGTTATTTTAGATTATTCTAAGTTATAATTTCATTTTTCTAACTTTATTTCATATTTTCTTGTATTTTAGGTTATTATTAAATAGATAAAAATAGTTTTTAATTAATAATAATTAAAAAAATAGTTTTAAAAATAATTTTCTTTTTCTAAAAATTTTATTTTATCATTAGGTTTGTAAAAATATCATTTTCATATTTTTAGGATTAATATTGTTTCAGTTTCACATTTTCTTTCGTACGTCACGTAGTTTTTAATTTAAATTTTATAAAAGAAAAATAAAAAAACATCATTTTGCAAATAGTGATAGCGTTTATTTAATATATTTTATCTTTTTAATCTTCTTTAATTTGCATTTAAGCCCCTTTAATTTATAAACTTTTCCTTTAGGTATAATTGTTCATATTCACAACTCTTTTCCATTCAAATCCTCTCGATCACTACTCGTTTGGTGATTCATCGCACAGCTCGTTGGGACATAACGACCTGGGGAAACACTAAACTCCTCTGGACTTTATTGCATTTGGTTCCGCATCGTTTGGCTTTTGTTACGGTTGACCATTCATGTGGTTGGCTTGTGCGATAAAACCCGACCGTCTGGGACCGAATCAAATTTTTACGCCACGCCGGAGTCGTGGTAATTATCTTCCGCTTAGCATATTAGTGATTTGAATATCCACCTTTTCATACCATCTATATGTATTTATATTTTCTTATAAAATCAAAAATCCAAAACATCTTAAAAATCAAAACCCAAAAGATTTTCATTCTTTGTTTTACAAAATGTTTATCCAAAATCCAAAAATATTCATCTTTACCCTCTTAACCTTTTGATTCTTTATCCCTTTACCCTCTATCCATTTGATTCTAACTTCTTCTATTCTCATGGAATCTCTCGACTACGATGAATTCGGGACTAATTTGAAAAATTCATACTTTATCACAAATGTCTAGAATTCGTGTTGTTCGTGATGATCCATTAATTTCGTAGGGAAATGGAACGAGAAACCGGGGTGACAAAGGACCGTGTACTTCCCTATGATAATGGAGGTGCTAATACGTCCAACCTACGGTTATCCAATGATCTAACCCTCGATTGCTCCTAAGCCGCCTAAAATTGATCCTAAACTTTCACGATTTATGGTTAAAAGCAATCATGCGAATTTAGACGGTGACTAGCAAGAATGACTTGCCTAATCTTCACGCTTCTCAAGAACCGTAACCAGAGACCATAACGGAAGTGGTGGAAATTGCTAGCTCGTGAGCACACCACTTGTCCCACCTCCGGATTTTTCAAAATGTTCTTCGAGACTTGATAGTCATTCGGATCACCATGTTGGTTTTGTTGATTCTTTGAATAAACCGATTCCTTCTCATAACTCTCAAATGAAATCGCTTATTCCTTGTGTCGGTTGTGGTGAACCTCTTTTGGTTCACCCCGTTGGTGTACGTGTGTACATTGTGGTAATGATATTCATAACGGAGTTGTTTGTTTTGTGGTTCGAGGAATTCATTTGATTATAATCTTAATCCGAACTCATTTAACGACCCTCAAACTTTTCCAATTACCCACCACAACCCGACTTATCTTCATATAATCAACATAACTATGTGAATTTTGTGGAGGTCCTCACCAAGGATTTGAGTGTCAATCCGAAACACATTTGTCTATGAACAGCCCGGTGATGCTCGTAACTTTGGTTATGACCAATATCCATACAATTCACTGGCCGCACTCAACAGCTTTATTGTTGTGAGAACTGTGGAGGTCCCCACTTGTCCGATTGTCAAATAGGTAATCCATTTCCTTGTAACAATCATGACTCTCACAGTTTGAAAATTTCCAACCTCCACAAAGACCATACGGTTCAAACTCCACCGGCCGTTGTCTCAAGAAATCTCCCAAAATTTTGAAACCGCAATGAAAACACTTGATGATATGATTAGTAACTTTAAGAATCAAGTGAGTGGTGAAAGGACCATGGGAGAATTGCTAGTCAAGAACGAGAGGCTCACAAATCTAGGGAAGAATTATTAGTCCTAGAGCAAGCGGCTCTAATGCGTCCCAATTTCTTAAGGCAAATATGTATGATGATGACGAGGAGAGTTTTTATCCTTTTAATATTATTTCTCAACTCCCCGTCATTGATATCCAGCCAGCTAAGATTCCATCTCAAACAATCGCTATCACACCCGAAGCTCCCACTCACTCTCGAACACGGGGACGAGCATCTTGACACTGTTCCCGAAAAGGAATCGGACGAATTCATAAAGTCTAGTGTTGAGAACCTTGTCCCAATCCCGAGAGAGTCACAGGAACTTCGATCATATGTGTGATTCTCTTCCCTCTCGAGTGTTCAAAAGATCATTTTGAAACTTTCTCCAATTGTAGAGAAGATTGTGCTTCTTATGGAAACATCGAGTATGTTGAGGCATCACTTCCATAACTGATGTCGATCATCTTCTTGAGGAGTTCACCGATGAACTCACTCACATCAATCCACTTTCATCGGGAAGTGATGATGGTCTCATTGATTTCAAGCCGATCCGGGAGAGATTGAAAGTCTCCTTATAATGATCATTCACTCACTTCTTATCCCAACAAATTCAATAGAGAATGTTGATCACTTTGTTCTCGAAGCATTCAAAACGACTCTCACTAATCCTCTATTTGAATTCGACTCAATTCACTTTAATTTATGAGAATCCGCTCTTTGATACTCGATCGAGGATAGTGATGAGTCTACATGGAACAAGAGTTCACAATTTCACTTCATGTGAATGATTCTCCATGAAGAGTTCTCCGTGAACTCTCTCATGACATATCTCATCCGAACATGATCATTTCTATTTTGATCTTGAGGATGATATTGGCTCGGAGGAAGGTGTACTCTATCATATGAGTTTGCTTATTAATGATACTACCTCACCCTTCCTCCCGATATGTCTACATTTGAGGATGAAGAATGGATCTTGATTGTTATCAAAATCTTTCTTCCTTTCCTCAAATATCTTGTGATTTCTCTTCATCTTCACTCCTTCGAATGAAGACACTATCTTTGACCCGGCATTTTCATTTATCATTTTGAGCCGGTTCTATGTATATCTCATCGGTGTGAACTTTCACGTGCTTCAAATGTTTGTTCAAACATTTTGAATGAAAGTCCGATGGAGATTGTCTCTTCCACTTACTTCCCATGAACCAATGAATTGGGTCGAGTCAAGCTAGCGACTCAGGTAATCAAAAACAGAGTTAAACATGGGTTTTCACCCGTGTCCCAACCTAGTGTGGGGAGTTTCCCATTGTTGTATATAAGTTTTCAAAAAAATCTTTCTAAATAATGGCCGTAGTATTTCCTTTTACGTTTCGGTTCGCATAACCATGGTACTTTGAATATTGAGGGCAATATTCATTTCTAGTGTGGGGGAATTCTCACTAATTTTATCATATGTATTATCCGCCCAATTCCCCATTTTGGCCAATTTTTTTTTTAGTAAGTGTTTTCACTTACTCACTTACAGTTATCGATCGCCATGTCTAATAAACAAAAGGATTGGCTAATCCAGAGCAAACGGCTCTTGGTAAAGATATCTCAAATCCGCTTACGGCTTGCAATTTGCCCAAAATTGTATGGTATTCAAATTCACCATATCCTTAAAAGTGAAGAGTTGGCTAGCCCGCAAGTTTATGGCTTGTGGTAAAGGCAATGGAAAAACCATAATTGGTAATCAACTCACCAAAGATAATATTGATAATTTATCTAAGAGTTGGCTAGTCCGTACAAACGGCTTCGTAAAGACAAATCAAATCCGCTTGGAAGTCGGTGGTTTGCTCAAAATCACATGGTTATCATGTACCATAGTTCTTACTTGAATCGAAACATTTGGCTACTCCGTAAGTAATGGCTTTTGGTAAAAGATTCAAATCCATTAAGTTTTTTCAAAAGATTGCTAGGACTAGCAATAGTTTAGTGGGGGATTGATGAGTGTGTAATACTCATCATTTTTTGTTGATTCGAATCGCAAAACGCTTAAAATGCTCGAAATGCATCAAAATACGAAAATATCTCAAAATTGCATTTTATATGTTTCGGATGCAAAATGTTTAAAATCGATGAAAATGAGCTAAGTTTGCATAATTGGCGCTTCACCCCCAAGTTTCAAAAGTTGTTAGAAATAGTCCCTGAGCACTTACATTCAAAAGAAAAATCACCAAAGGTTCTTTTAAAATCATAAGTTGTCAAAATTAGTCCTTTGGTGAAAAATATCAAAAGTTTTGAGAAATTACGAGTTTAGTCCTTCAAGTTTCAAAAATGTCAAAAATGGTCCTTGTACTCTTGAAACTTGTCACTTTTGGTACCTTAGGAATAACTTTGAGAAATTGGCAGCTTTGGTCCCTCAAATATCAAGAATGGCGATTTGGTCCTTGTTCTTTTGGTGAATTGCAAATATGGTCCTTATGATATTAAACCAAGCCAAACCCTTTTGGCCCTTGACCCCATTTGTGACCCCCTGTCATTAACTCAATTGTGACCCCGACTTTTGACCCCCTTCAATATATTAAGC
This sequence comes from Chrysanthemum lavandulifolium, assembly GCA_022545495.1. NCBI lineage: Eukaryota > Viridiplantae > Streptophyta > Magnoliopsida > Asterales > Asteraceae > Chrysanthemum > Chrysanthemum lavandulifolium. The sequence continues at coordinate 104,852,753 of CM040239.1, read as the reverse complement.
ATGGTCAAATCCTAGTCAAACAAACACACCCGCGCTTTTTTTTCTTCTCCTTCACCAAACATCTCTGCAACACTCAACACCCATCATTCCAGCTCAACCTCACCCTTCCTTGTTCCCCTCACCTCCACCAAACTCCAAAGAGCATTTAATGCCCCCTCCTCCATTTCACTCAACCCTCCCAGTTGATATATCACTTTTGGCGCCAAATATGATCAAACGGCCAATAATGGTTCAACTCATCCAATGGTCCTAAATTAAAGTGGGATTAGCTCAGAATGGAGAGAGAAGCCATTTGCTATAAAGAAGGAAGCAAGAGATAGAGAGTAGTAGTAGTTCTTAAGTTTAAAAATTTCCTTTATGTCGCTTTTTATATAAATGTTTTAGTTTAAGCAAGAAATTTGTAATATCGCCTATGAATCAAACTTTAGTTGTTTTATCATTGTAATGTGTTTTCAATCATCAATTCAAACTTTTAGTATGGTTTCAAGTGTTATGCTTACTGTTTAAAATTTCAGTTTCTAGTTCCTATGTTCAAGCTTCAAATAGCTTATTTCTAAGTTCTAATAAGCTTATATAAGCTACTTATAGCTTTTTGTGAGCTTATATATCAATCTCAAGCAATTTTGGATTCTGGTCAACAAAAGTCAACTAAGTCATCAATTGGACTTGGGTATGGAATTTGGGTGATGCAGAGCTTGGATGGGTTGGAATAGACTAGGTTAGTATAGGATTGGTTCTGGTTTTAGCCTGCAAAATAAGCTGGACATCTATGAGTGAGTATCTCATTTTCATTTTCAATCCAGTTTGCATATTATGCTTGTATGTGTATCTGTGGTCATAAATAGCTTAGAACTGTTTAATTAGTTGTTATTAGGATAATTAAAATCAGTTTAATCAATAAGACAAGCTAGTTCAGTAGGTACCTCAGTTTACATTGCAAAACAGTGATATAAGCAGTGTTTGGATCAGTGGGATTTTCTGAGATTGACCCTTGGTTTGTACTTGATAATTGCATCATCGCCTTAATATAGATAGTTAGAATCATTTGAGTCGCTTATTTGTGCACTAGAACACTCTAAGTCAAAATTATCTAAAATTTGTCTTTAATTTTAACTGTTGAGTTTTTGAAAACAAAACTTGTTTTGTGCTTAGATATCATAGAAATAGATTGCATTAGTTTCATTTCACCATAAATCATCAACATCACCCACAAATTGGTTTTAAATCTCACAAAAGTCAACATATCAAATCATCAAAATAGTCAAAAGTTGAAATTCCGGTTTTATTTCAACTAGGGTGATTTTCATTGATTCATTCTTGAATCAAATCAAGTGAAATTGTGGGTTTAAAACTTCAACCGGTCTATTTTCTTAATATCATTTTGTAGATTTTTGTGAATTTTTTACAAGCTTCAAAATGGCTTTTCAAAATGGTGATATCTCCCCTATACACACTCAGTTAATACTGAGTGTGCACAGGTGAATTGCAGGGCTTGTCACAAGCTCAGTTTAGCTTATCTAGGTCTGGTATTTGGTTCATAAGTAGTTAGCCAGGTCTAGCCTAGGTTCCAACTTCTGGTTTTAAGTTTAGCTTATTTGACAAGCTTGTGCTTAAGCTCAAAAGTTGTGATAAAAACTGATTTTGCACTTAAGCTCATATCATCAAATTTGTTCATTAAGCACAATAGAGGTTTAGAGCAGTTGTAACAAGTTAAATTTGGGTAGTTATAGCTTAGTGTAGCTTCTGTTTCAGTTTGGTGCCCATTTGGTACCTTTTGGCTTATTTGGAATGCTTATTACTTAAGCTCTTTCAATGCAGTCTCATATTACTTCACACAAGCCCCTGTTTTTATATTTTTCTCAGATCCATAATATTATTTTAGACTTTTCTTGAATTTTTCATATTTTTCTAGCACTGTTTGCTATTTTTCTTCATTTAAAACAGTTTTTAGGTATTTTTAATTAGCTTTTAATACAATTAAATCGTAAAAGTTCAAAAAATAAGTTTACATTTTCCTAGGTTAAGATAAATATAAAAGTCAAAAAATATTTTTCCAGATTTTCTTAGTTAAATTTGTATTTTAAGCAATTTAAGTAGTTTTAAATAGTTTTAATTCATAGAAAATAGAAAATAATCAAAAATATAAAATTAGTTTTGAAAATTCTCTTTAGTTATTTTAGATTATTCTAAGTCATAATTTCATTTTTCTAACTTTATTTCATATTTTCTTGTATTTTAGGTTATTATTAAATAGTTAAAAATAGTTTTAATTAATAATAATTAAAAAATAGTTTTAAAATAATTTTCTTTTCTAAAAATTTTATTTTATCATTAGGTTTGTAAAATGTCATTTTCATATTTTTAGGATTAATATTGTTTCAGTTTCACATTTTCTTTCAGACGTCACGTAGTTTTTAATTTAAATTTTATAAAAGAAAATCAAAAACATCATTTTGCAAATAGTGATAGCGTTTATTTAATATATTTTATCTTTTTAATTTTCTTTAATTTGCATTTAAGCCCCTTTAATTTATAAACTTTTCCTTTAGGTATAATTGTTCATATTCACAACTCTTTCCATTCAAATCCTCTCGATCACTACTCGCTTGGTGATTCATCGCACGTACTCGTTGGGACATAACGACTGGGAAACACTAAACTCTCGGACTTTATTGCATTTGGTTCCGCATCGCTTGGCTTTTGTTACGGTTGACCATTCACAAGTGGTTGGCTTGTGTGATAAAACCTGACCGTCTGGGACCGAATCAGTAGTGTAGTATTCGGTAAAACCGAGGTCGTCCCAAGAGCTGTGTGAGCGGATTCTAATTAAGTCTAAGTGTCACAGATTTTAATTGGTTTTAAGATTGAAATGATTAACTACTAAAGCAAGAAAATAAGAAAAGCAAGTAAAGGCGAGGGTTGTTATCAATAGAGGAGAAGTGTGCTAACCTAGTTACTCATCCTATCATGTTAAGTTCACGTTTAATTACTTCCAATTGCTTGAAGTGGGGGTTTAAGTGGTTAGGACAACATTTGGTCAGTTCGTCCTAACCTATCAACAAAGGTTTCCACCGGAGATCAAGCTACTACCCTTGAAAGTCCAGCTTGTTTTAGTCCCTAAGCCAAGTCATTAAGTTCCGCTACATGCAAGATTCATAACAATGAGTGCCCGGCGCTAGCATCTTAAAATTCATCCCTAACTTCTTAAGTTCATCCAAACGGTAGGTGATCGCTGATCAAATCGCATGCGAAGAAGGGTCGCCGGTTGGTCAATTCTTACCCTTCCCACTCGCCTACCTACTTAGGTTAGTTGGTCATATCTCCTAAGTAACTAGCCACTACCGCCATTCAAAACTACCAAACAAGGGTAGCTACTAACAAACTATGCATGCATACACTAGAAATAATTATACGGAAGCAATGTAAACATAAACAAAACAATTAAGGAATCATAACTAAGCTAGCACCAGAGGTTCTTAGCCGCTCATATTAACTGAAGCAATCGATTCAATGTTTAACATATTGAAATACATGAATTGAAAGCAAAAGAAATGATAAATTGCTAATGTTTATCGTTAGGGAGTGATTTCTCCTCGAGATGGCTACGTATGCTCCTCAAGATCTGCCTTCACCTCCTACCCACGCTCTGCTTTTGTGTGTGGAGTGAATGATCGAAATGCAGAATTTTGGGTGGTATTTATAGGTTGATCCGGTTATGGCGTAACTTAAGTCGAGAGTTACGCCATAACATCCATTTCTTCGTATTTTGCTTTGAAAATCGGTTACGGCAGTAACATCAGGAATGAGTTACGCCGTATCTTCAATAAATCATGGTTACGCCGTATTTGTGGAACGAGTTACGGCGTAGCTTGCAGCGGCGCGGAACATCATTTGTTCTAATTAGTTATGGCGTAATCCTAGGATGGAGTTACACCGTAATCTTCAGTTGAGTTCGTTTTCTGAGTCACGCTTTTGTTACGGCGTAATGTGAGAGAAGAGTTACGCCGTAATTACTTCAAAATAGGCATACTATCATATATCTTCAATAAACTCTCCAAATCCGCGTCTCATTACCTCCAATGCTCGTAATTTACCTGAAAGTGAAATATAGAGGAAAACAAGCGTAAATCCATATAAATGATATAAAATATGAGCATTATCGGGGGAAATTGACACTTAATATTCAGGACTATTTGATGTTATCAACAACCTTCACATCCTACTTGGATAACGTGCACACTTTCCTTGAGCTTTAGCATGTCACGACCAAGATTTTCAAGCTTGTTTGTAATGGCGGCAATACCGTCAAGACTTCTTTGGCTTCCTCCTTCGTGCCATTTCTGAGAATGATCGGCTATTTTTCGAATGGCTTCAATGGCAAGAGTAGGGGTCATCCCTGGAATCGGTCCCTGATAGTCCAACATTTGTCTTGTAGCAACGTTGATACCTTTGTTGAAGATATTGACCTTTTGCTGGCTATTTAGGTCATGAGTGGGACACTTGTAAAGTAGATCGTTGTATCTATCCCAAGCTTGATACAACGTCTCATAGCCTTCTTGCTTAAAATTATGGATCTTCATGAGTTGATTTGATATTTTCAAAGGAGGATAATATCTTTGAATGAAATGTTTCTTTAGGAGAGCCCATATATCAACTGCCCCGGCGGGCAATCTATCAATCCATGTTCTTGCTGCCCCAGTATGTGTTATGGGGAATAAACGGAGCATAACCTCGTCATGAGAAACACCAGGTGTGTTGAAAAGGCTTGCGATGTACAAGACATTTTCAACATGCTCATAAGCATCTTCTTCTCTATTTCCGGAGAAAGGGTTAGCACGTAGCTCCCTCATAAACTGCTCTTTGATCTCAAAACGGACTTCAGCTCCAATAGCCGGCCTAACGATCCCCGACCCTTGTTCATCCCTAGTCATAGCCAAAAATTCCTCAAGAGTGAGGTTATCAATGTCCACGACTGCCATGGTACCTGAAACTAAAAAGAAATCATGAGAAAACAAAATTTTAAAATGAATAAAAACAAAAATAAAGACTTAACAAAATCCTAATATAACTCCCTAGCTTCGCCAAAAACTTGATGCGTGATTTCACGAGGTTTTAATATTTATAATGTCTCGCTTACCTATGGTTCATTTTATGCACTCACGGCAGCAGTACCCGATCGTGTGTAGTGTAGTAATCAAGAAACCGAGGTCGTCCCAAGAGCTATGTGAGCGGATTCTAATTAAGTCTAGATGTCACTGGTTTTAACTGGTTTAAGGTTGAAAAGATTAACTAAGAAACAAGAAATAAAAGCGTAAAATAAGTAGAGGTTGTGATCATTAGAGGGGAAATGTGCTAACCTAATTACTCATCCTATCGTGTAATGTTCATGTTTTATTACTTCCAATTGATTCAAGTGGGGGTTTAAGTCGCTAGGACAACATTTGGTCAATTCGTCCTAACCTATCAACAAAGGCTCCTACCCAACATCAGAGATTTACCCCTTGGGATTCGAGTGGTTCTTAGTCACCTAAGCCAATTCATTAAGTACCCTACATGCAAGATTCGAAATAATGAATGCCCAGGCACTAGCATCTTAGACACTCATCTCTAACTTCTTAAGTTCATCCGGACGACCGGTGATCATTTGGTCAGTTCGCACAAGCGAAGAAGGGTCGTCAGTTGATCAATTATTACCCTCCCAAACTCTACCTAACTGCTTAGGGTCAGTTGGTCAATTCTCCTAAGCAACTAGATATGACCGCATTTGAAAACTACCGAAGCTAGGGTAACTACCAACGAACTATGCATGCATACACTAGAAACAATTATACGGAAGCATGAAAACATAAACAAAACATTCAATGAATCATTACTAGGCTAGCACCTTAAAACATAAACAAAACATTCAATGAATCATTACTAGGCTAGCACCAAAGGTGCTTAGCCGATCATATTAAAATAAACAATTAATTCGATGTTTAACATAATGAAAGACATGAATCAAAAGTAAAAGATAGAAATGATCGCTAATGCTTATCGATATGGAGTGATTTCTCCTTTGGAGATGGCTCTGTATGCTCCGAAAGATCTGCCTTTGGAACCCTCTTCATGTTCTCTGACTTTGAGTTGTGAGTGAATGATATGAAATGCAGAATTTAGGGCTTGTATTTATAGGCACGATCCTAGTTACGGCGTAACTTGAGTTAAGAGTTACGCTGTAACTTCAATAATCCTCCAAATAATACTCTCGTTAAGCAGGTTACGGTGTAATACTTGGGAAAGGTTACGCCGTATCTTCAATACATAACTCTTTTGGGTGGACTACGACATAATGCTTGTGAGGAGTTACGGTGTAGTTGATGGAGGCGCATAACATTTCTTGACCTAGATGATTACGGCGTAACCTTAGTTGGAAGTTACGCCGTAATTGCAGTTAAGTTGGTCTTTTGAGTCAAAAAATTAGCTACGGCGTAATGTGAGAGAATGAGTTACGCCTTAGCTTCTTCACAGTTGGCATACTATCATAAATCGTTAGGAAAATCTCCAAATCCGCTTCTCTTAAGCTCCAATGCTCATCATTTAGCTGAAAGTGAAATATAAAGGAATACAAGCATAAATGATATAAAATATGAGCATTATCGGGGGAAATTGACACTTAAAAGTCATGAATATTTGATGTTATCACTCGCCTCATGTAATTCCAGGATCCCAAACATGGACTTGTAGTTTAGTTGCTCGTGGTTCACGTGTAGACCAAATTGCTACTAAAGGTTTAGCTCCTTTCAAACTAAAGTCAAGTACAGTTATGAAGTTTCGCACAATCTTAGGCTCATACTTTTCTTGAACAAACCATCCCCACATAACCCTCTTTGTAGTCTTGGTGCTTGCTCATGTACCCTTCTTGTGATTGCATGTGTTGCTAATATTCCTGGTCAGAAGTCTCCCACAAACATAAGGATCTACCTTAATGTTGATACTAGTGCAGTGATGGGTTTCTCCAAGCAGCCCACATGATTTACCAAGTAGGTGTTTATCCACACTTTTATCGTTAAATTCAGAATCAGTAACCACGCCTTTCACTTCTCTTTTATTACCATCGTAACACTCAACTTTTATTCTTGCCTCTCCCAGGTTGATATATTCAATATTTGTCTTTTTCTCCACAATCGTGCATGACTCAACAGGAATAGGCAACAACAAATAATCTGTATCATCATTCATCGGTGTATATTGAGTTGTTTTTGTGGGTACCATAGTGCTACTACTCGCTTTGTTGTTGAAAGAAAGCGACCATTGATCCTCCAAACGTGCTTCTGTGACACTAGCCAAAGAAAAAGCTTCGCCCATAGATGTTGGTTTAGATACCAACAGTTCATGTTGTAGCATTGGTTTAAGACCCGAGATATAAAACGAGATCAATAGGGTGTCAGATATTCCCGTTACCCGATTCATAAGCTTCTCGCTTTGATATTGTGCCATCGTCCCCATTTGCAACAAATTAGAAAGTGCGCCATGGATCCCCATACTTACAAGGTCCAAAGCGATTACGAACACTCTCCAAAATCCTCCCAGATGTTGATCATCTTATTGCGTGACATCCAACTAAACCATTCGGCTGCGTCTCCTTCCAGATTAAAACCGACGACCTCGAGTCGTTTTTGTGCCGTTGTTCCCAGAAGATCAAAATACTCGTGAATAAAAAAGATCCGACTCTCAGGATTGGTGCCATTAAACTTGGGAACCTCCAAACGCATGGACCGAGATATCCCTGGATCGCCGCCTGCTCCATGTCAGTTGTGCCCTAATCTTTTAATAGACTGTAACTCCACCTGTAACGCAGGATGCTGAGTATGTAGATTAGCATATAATGCATTAGGGTGTTCCTTTAAAAGAATACGGATAGTTGGCTCGTCCATTAGCAATGAAAACAATGAAACATGAATTCCTGTGATGAACAGTAAACTTCAAAATGAACAGTAAATTCTGGCGATGAACAGTACTCGTGAATAGTGATCGATGAACAGTAACTTTTTTTTTTATTGGAACCCTAATTTGGTAGCACTCTCAACGAGGACTCTCAATGAAAGCACCAATTGATACGACCATGTTAGGGGTTGTATCAGATAAGGAACCACTTCAAGTGTGTGCTAGCTCCTTAAGAATTAAAAGAGAAGAACTAGAGAATATTGATCTTAAACTTGGTTGAATGATAAACTAAAATATTACAAAAAGTATTTATAAGACAAGGTAAAACCCTAATAGCTAAATGAGCCTTGAGCTCGAGCCCACGCGTATCACAATATGTGCTCAAGCCAACACATGTATCATCGATTAATTATTGAGGTTTAAGCAACCATAGACGTATATTTATGCATGAAAGAATAAATTGTAGGCTAGTAGCTCTTTACAAAAAAATATATTCCTTATACGATCAACACCGTGAGCCATATAGTTGTTCTAATATTATGACAATTTAACTACTACACATGAAAGTATCACTAGACATGCCATGTCTCAAAATATAAAATATTTTGTTTACAACATTTGGTTGCTCTTCTGGTTCATTGATTCACATTTCTATTTCTTATTATTTTGTCTGTCTTCTATTTGTAGTTGGGTTCTAAATTTGGGTTTATTCTTTGTGGCTGTCGTGGTATATTAGGGGTAGTTTGGATTTAGTTTAGGCTTGGGTTTTAATTTGTTGGTTGGGCCTGATATGGTGGTTGTTCAATTGTGTAACCTTTCTTCTTTTTATATGCTGGATAACTAATTGAAAATGTATTTAACTTGCCATTAAGTGTAACCTTTTTTCTTTTTATATATTTATATACATATTATTGCCGTTAAAAAAGAAATTAATTAACATACCTACTGCATAATAAACAATCAAAGTTAGAGGTGGAAAAGCGGGCGGGCAAGGCGGGCACGGGCATGGGCTAAAACGAGCACGGGTTAGAATGGGCACGGGCTTAAACGGGCACGGGCCAAACGGGCACATGTTATACAAATCGCTTAATAAAAGACCTAAAACGATGAAATAAATTCCTTAAACGTAAAATCTTATTTATATTAAAAATTAAATATATTATATATAAAAATTCTTTAAACGATTGTAATGTTCTACAATTGAGAAAAAATGTGCTTAGTTAGTATTTAAGTTTTCAATAAATATATGTGTTCATTTCAAAAAAAAAAGTGAAATTAAATGCGCCCAAATCTTTAAAATTTTTTATTTAAATTTATCTTTTCTTTTCGCACATTTTTCCACGATAATCAAATGAACATTCAGACGTCCACAGATTAAAGATGTCTACTATATCTTGTATTAATTTCTTAATTTGTCCACACACTGACATTAGACCTTTTCAAGTGAGACATGAACACAACCCTTTGGGGAACAACACGTACGGTAAACATGCACATTGGTTTCGCAAGGCCAAAAGGGCTTTCTGGTAGACTTTTGATTTTTTTGACCCCTTTAGTACATAAGGCAATATCTAGCCCACTGCATATTTGATTTGTTATTTTTTGACTTTGGACTTTGTTTGGTTGTATAGATCTTGACATTATATAGAAGTTACTAATAATATGAATCACTAAGTGTGTTTTTCATGTATTTGGACAGTTGGATTAATTATTCTGCATATTATGATTGTCAAGATCTTGTAAGTATGATCTTGTAATTTATATATTTTTCCTACGGACGATGCAACGTGGATTTGTTTTCATTTGTCAATATTGAGTAGACTGTACTGTTTACTCCATTTTCTTTTTCTCTAAACAGATAAATATATTATAGGCTAGTTTCTGGTAAAAATGTTGTCGGAATCGACATAAATGATAGAGTGATATTTGAGTGGTCTCTTAGCTGGATGTAAATAGTGGTGTATTTATAGTCGTGAGAAATAAGGCTACACTTCAGCTAAGAGGAGATTACATGTTACATGTTAATTAAGATATCTTAGTTGGATGTAAATAGTGAAAATATCCTATAGTTTTTCAATGTTATTAGACTGGTGAAGAGGATAAGATTGATGAGCTAGTCGAGACATAAAAAGAGCAATTGGGACATGGAAAACATGTGAAAATAAGAAAACATAGAGAAGGTCACGGTGATGTCAATTTGGCTTTAGAGCTCATAAAAGAACTAAATTCTCACAGTTGATGTAAAATGGTCTAGTAGTCACAACTCGAAACTCTCCTCTTCGACGGGAGGTCCAATGTTTTCTGGTCATTTGGGGTCGTTTAAAGGAGTCAAGTTGACATTACTGTATTTTATAGGGATGTTTAGGAAGTTTTGTGTTTTAGGAAGAGTTTCCTAATCAAATTGGGAAAGCATATAACTTTTCTCCTAATAACTAGTTATAATACCCGTGCACGCATGGGGTTTTGACAAAAAAAATTATTCTGTATTTGAATATTGTGTCTTTAAAGGTAATTGCATGTAATTATATAGTTATAAGTTTAGCACGCATCGTAAGTTTACACATAAATCAAATTTATTTTAACAGCTTTAGTTCAAGATATACATATAAAATTTGCCCATGAAAATTGTGATATAAGTACAACTAATACTTATGCACGAGTTTTTCATTATGCATTAATATCCATTAGAATTTGGTAAAATATTTGTAAAAATTTCTGTTAGGTAACTCAAGATTTAATTTTATTTTATTTAGCTGACAAAGATGTTGATGTTGTTATTTAAATTCCACTACCGATATTATGTTGTACAAATAATGCAAGTTTAATAGCACATAATGAGCGTTGATAAAGTTAAAGTATCACTAGTACAATCGACACTTCCGCCTACGATTTTTTCGACCCCGTGCCCACGCCCTGGCGTCGGCATCATACATTCCCGACGCCAAGGCGTAGCTGCCGCTTAGTCACCGAGCCCCAGAGGGAAAATCCTTCCCGACACCAAAATCTTAACCATCCCGATGCCACAGTGGGACTTACATTGATTTATGGTCAAAGGTGTTTGTGGTAGAAAACATATGGTGCCGACGCCCTGTCGTCGGCACCATATTACTAATCATGTGCTTAATTAGCAAATTAAAACATGATTAAATAATTCCCGACGCCATAGCGTCGGTATCATAACATAATAATAGCATTTTATAATATGTTCCCGACGCCGCAGCGTCGGGAATATATTAAACTTACATTAAGTTAAGTACGTTCCCTACGACATGGCGTCCGGATCATACTCAAACTAGCATTCAATTTAGTTTTTTCCCGACGACATGTCGTAGGGATAATACTTGATCTATTGTAAAATGTCCATATATTGCCGACGACGGGGTCGTCGGCATATATGTGCCACATATGCCACAAATTGATGCATTGCAGCAATTTCTAATATTTTTTCCGGAAATTTTTCCGGAAAAAATCTACATAACCTGCACCTGCTGTTTTCAACCAAAACCTCTAAACCAATATTCCGATATCCTGAAACAACTCATAACGACTAAATCACATATATAATCGCTAAAAAGTTACAAATTATACAAAACGGGTGATATTAACTATGCATCTAGCTTAAACATACACAAAAGTTGCTAAATCACCAATGTTCAAGTCACCAAAATGTTCAAAGTGTACAATGGCCAACATAAGGATGAGATGATCAAAAGCATAGTCTAAATGGGTTTATACATCTACACAAAATAACCCGTAAATATACCTCCATCGACTACTCTTCAGCATCATCATGATCTGAGCCATCCTCTTCAAGATCACCACTACCACCTCCGCCACTACCGCCAGCGCCACTCCCCGACCTCAGATCTCGAAGAAATCTGGCTCATAAGCTCGGACCACCGATTGGGAGGCTGACTCTATACAACCTTGAAGAACTCACTGAGCTGGCGCTGAACGGCCTTCGACTCTTTTGCCGTGTCCTATGCCTTCTTTTCAAGGTCTGCGATCTTCTTGTCTTTGGCGGCCATCATCTCATCAATATTTTATTTTTCTTACTAAGATGAAGGCGCAGACGCAGGGGGTAAAATCATCTTCCCGCTCAAAACCCTACCCACAACGACGACTTTTCCCCGCTGCTTGCCCTTGAGAACCATGGCAAGTATCTCTTCATCGGTGTACGCAACGCCGGTAGGGTTGTTCGCGCCCAAATCCCGTAGGCGACACATCTCTTCCTACAAAAGTTGAGAAAAAAATATATTAGTCGGGTTAATGAGTACATTATGTAAATCAATAAATCAGTAAAACAGGTTAAAATGACTTAAAAAAACAAGAAAATTACTTATTAGTACATGTATCGGCTAAAATGGGTGACACTTGTGTAATATAAACGACAAAGTTACTTACAAAAAAAACAAAAAGAGATACATTACCCTTTGTCTCGGCTCTCAGCTCTTTCGGCTCTCGGCTCTCTAGCTCTCGGCTGTACCAAAAAAAACATAAAACAAAATATAAATTAACATAATTAACCAAAACATAAATTTAATTAAACCAAAACATAAATTTAATTAAATAAATTTAAAAAAATCAAAAATTACCGGAGGTGGGGGATGAGGAAGAAATGAGATTGGGAAGAAGAATTAAATATGAGAGGGGTTGAGAAAATAATTAAAAATGAGAGGAGGATGTGGGGGGTCGTGCACAGTGGTGCTCGTGTGGGGTATTAGTTGTGGTGGTGGTGGTGTTAGCTGTAAGTGGTGGAGGTGGTGGTGTTAGCTGTGGTGGTGGTGGAGATGTTGGTGGTGTTGGAGATGTTGGTGGTGTGGTGCAGCGAGGATGAGATAAAGATGAAGATGGTTTTTTTTTTTCTTTTTTTCTTTTTTTTTTTAAGTGTAGATTTCAGATCTGCTTTTTGCTTGGTATAGTTTATCCTCTTTTGTTCTCGACGACAGGGCGTCGATAACACAAAATGTTTTGTCGTTTTGTGTTTTGGCGGGGTGTCTAAAATTTTTGGGGGTAAAGTGTGAAAATATTACCAACGCCCCGTCGTCGGTAATATATGAGTAAAATTATTTACTTTTTTTTTAAATACAAATACTCTTATTTAAAATAAAATTAATATTAAAATTATATAAATGTTTTAATTTAAACTGTAAAAAAATAAAATTATATAAGTTTATTTAAATATGAATACTTTTAAATAATTATACGTAACATGTTAAAATAAAATTAATATTAAAATTATATACGTAACATGTTAAACGACCGAGTCTAAGTGATATGGTTATAAGTAACATGTTAAACGACCGAGTCTAGGTGCTATGGTCATACGTAACATGTTAAACGGCCGAGTCTAAGTGATATGGTTATTACGTAACATGTTAAACGAACGAGTCTAGGTGCTATGGTTATACGTAACATGTTAAACGACCGAGTCTAGGTGCTATGGTCATACGTAACATGTTAAACGACCGAGTCTAAGTGATATGGTTATACGTAACATGTTAAACGAACAGTCTAGGTGCTATGGTCATACGAACATGTTAAACGACCGAGTCTAAGTGATATGGTTATACGTAATATGTTAAACGAACGAGTCTAGGTGCTATGGTTATACGTAACATGTTAAACGAACGAGTCTAGGTGCTATGGTTATACGTAACATGTTAAACGACCGAGTCTAGGTGCTATGGTCATACGTAACATGTTAAACGTCCGAGTCTAAGTGATATGGTTATACGTAACATGTTAAACGAACGAATCTAGGTGATATGGTTATACGTAACTTGTTAAACGACCGAGTCTAAGTGATATGGTTATACGTAACATGTTAAACGAACGAGTCTAGGTGATATGGTTATACGTAACATGTTAAACGAACTAGTCTATGTGCTATGGTTATACTTAACATGTTAAACGACCGAGTCTAGGTGCTATGGTCATACGTAACATGTTAAACGACCGAGTCTAAGTGATATGGTTATACGTAACATGTTAAACGAACGAGTCTAGGTGTTATGGTTATACGTAACATGTTAAACGAACGAGTCTAGGTGCAATGGTTATACGTAACATGTTAAACGACCGAGTCTAGGTGCTATGGTCATACGTAACATGTTAAACGAACGAGTCTAGGTGCTATGGTTATACGTAACATGTTAAATGAACGAGTCTAGGTGCTATGGTCATACGTAACATGTTAAACGACCGAGTCTAAGTGATATGGTTATACGTAACATGTTAAACGAACGAGTCTAGGTGCTATGGTCATACGTAACATGTTAAACGACCGAGTCTAAGTGATATGGTTATACGTAACATGTTAAACGAACGAGTCTAGGTGCTATGGTTATACGTAACATGTTAAACGAACGAGTCTAGGTGCTATGGTTATACGTAACATGTTAAACGACCGAGTCTAGGTGCTATGGTCATACGTAACATGTTAAACGTCCGAGTCTAAGTGATATGGTTATACGTAACATGTTAAACGAACGAATCTAGGTGATATGGTTATACGTAACTTGTTAAACGACCGAGTCTAAGTGATATGGTTATACGTAACATGTTAAACGAACGAGTCTAGGTGATATGGTTATACGTAACATGTTAAACGAACTAGTCTATGTGCTATGGTTATACTTAACATGTTAAACGACCGAGTCTAGGTGCTATGGTCATACGTAACATGTTAAACGACCGAGTCTAAGTGATATGGTTATACGTAACATGTTAAACGAACGAGTCTAGGTGTTATGGTTATACGTAACATGTTAAACGAACGAGTCTAGGTGCAATGGTTATACGTAACATGTTAAACGACCGAGTCTAGGTGCTATGGTCATACGTAACATGTTAAACGACCAAGTCTAAGTGATATGGTTATACGTATCATGTTAAACGAATGAGTATTGGTGCTATGATTATACGTAACATGTTAAACGACCGAGTCTAGGTGCTATGGTCATACGTAACATGTTAAACGACCGAGTCTAAGTGATATGGTTATACGTAACATGTTAAACGAATGAGTCTAGGTGTTATGGTTATACGTAACATGTTAAACGAACGAGTCTAGGTGCTATGGTTATACGTAACATGTTAAACGACCTAGTCTAGGTGCTATGGTTATACGTAACATGTTAAACGACCGAGTCTAGGTGCATGAGTCATTGTTATAAGTATAATCACGTATATTTATTTTTATATTAAAATAACCCGTGCTACAATTTGATAATTATATTTCTGTTTTCAGTAATTTAGCCGTATTTAATATGTAAACTCGTGTTCAAATAGGTTAAACTTTTAAAAATGAAATAAATGAGTCCTTATTGAACGTATATAGTAAAAAAAATTAATACTATAATCTTATGTAAATTTATATGTTGTTATTTTAAAACAACATATACATTATATTTTTTAAGATATAAAGTATAAGGGATTACTAGTATTTGTTTATAATCCAAAGTTATTAAAAAAAATGGATGATTATAATATTACACTTCACTCTATATAATTATTAAAATTCAACCACTAAAGTTTTATTAATTACCTCATCTTTTTTTAAGTTTTTGTTTTTACAAATTTGACACCTATATTTTATGTGTTTTTTTATTAACAAAAATTCTCCACCAAATTTATTAAACTTTGACCAAAATCAATTTAATTTTGACTTTTATTAACGAATCACATCAAACGATTTTGCTTACGTGGCAACATCGAGCTCTCCAATTGGCCAATTGTTTTTTCAATAAGAATGAATTGACAAAATCACTCCGAAATGATGTAATTCCTTTATTATATAAATATAAAAGATATAAAAAAAGATAATTTTTCACATATAAATATAGGTTTACGGTTATTTTGTATTCACTTTATTCTCTTAGGGTTTATACTTTTAACCGAATTTTAAGAGTACCTCGTTACCATCTTTTATAAATATTATCAGCTACTTGTTCGTGAAGTTATTGATCATGTCAACGACCATCAATGGATTTCATCTATTTACTGTTAAGGAATACTCTCGAGTTAAAGAGATGGATGTAGGAAGTTGTATATCTAGTGACACTTTTACTGTTTTACAGTTGGTGGATATGATTGGGAAGTTGATTTTTATCCTCATGGTGACGACAAAAAGGATTCAGGATACGTTTCGGTGTTCTTAAAATTGTTGAATTAATTATGGTCCGGAAGTGGAAGCTTCGTTTGAATTTACCTTGTTTGATCAGAGTGGAAAAGGGGCACACAATGTTAATAATCTCTCTGTTGAGCTATATAAGAAATGGAGCGGGTGGTATGTGTAAATAAAAACCTTTCATTATAAGTTATATATCGGTATTTGCATTGTATGGATTGAAATAAGATGTAGTATTACATTATCATTGGACTGAAATACTATGCAATTTTTATTGATCATGACAGTGTCATATATATGCTGTATATTTCATGCATTTAATCTAACTTAATGTTCTAATTTAACATGGAAGTTGAACTATGCAACTAAATCTTTTTCAAAATTTTACTGTATTACCTTGTCAACGTGAAGTGCTTTATGCTACAAACTGAATTGCTCTTTTCTTTTGTCTTTCTGTGCAGCGTATATTCAGTATAATATTGGCTCCTCATCAGAGTATCATCTATTCTTTTCATTGTAGGGGTCAAGATTTTATGAAAAAACAAGATTTGGAGTCATCCGATTATCTCAAGGATGATTCACTTACATTTTGTTGTATGGTTCGGGTTATTCAAAGTTGCATCAGACCCAAAAACTTTACCATCATTCCACCACCACCAGAAATGGAGAAAGATTTCAAGTATTTGTTGGACAGTGAAATAGGTAGTGATATTATTTTTCGTGTTAAAGACGTTACTTTCAAGGCTCATAAGGTGATTCTTGCTGCCCGCTCTCCTGTGTTTAAAGCACAATTTTATGGGCTGGTTGGAAACCCTGCTTTGGATGAACTAGAGTTGATGGATATCGAACCATCAGTTTTCAAGGTAATAGAAGATATCGGTCATAAAAGTTTTTATACTTAATGGCATCATTTCATGCATTAATGGTATCATTTTCGATTTTGTTTTGTAGGCTATGGTTTTGTTTATATACTCTGATAAGCTTCCTGATTCACAAGAAAGTATGGGCTCAATGTCAAACATGATTCAGAATCTATTGGTTGCTGCTGATCGTTTTGGTCTGGATCGGTTAAAACAGTTGTGTGAAGCAAAGTTGTGTGAAGAATTAAATGTGGATATAGTGGCAACAACTCTTTCTCTTGCCCATGATTACCATTGTTCTCAGCTTAAAGCCTTCTGTATGGATTTCGCTGTAGCGGATTTGCGAGGTATGTATTTTTCTGTTTGTAGCTTCATGTTTATCATACGTATTCGTTGCTCTAGTTATTAGAATATAAGTTTAAAGCACGGACCATTATTAACGACATTGCAACTGAAACTTCTAAGGTTAAAGCAATGACCATTAAGATAATTTTTTTGTAGAATGCATATGTAATACACTTGAGATGTGGATTTGTAAATAGAAGAGTAGATAGTATGGGCTTTTATATCATATTTTAGAGAATAGGCATTTATTTGGAAGACTTTAGTTAAACAATCAAAGAATAAATTACATGTTTCGTCCTTGTGGTTTACTCGAAATCACACTCGTCGTCCCTATTCAATTTTAATTACACCAGTGATACCTAATTTTTAAGCTAGTTGCATCGATGGTCCCGATTTTGAAAATAAGGATCATTTGTGTAATAATCTATAGTTTTGTATTACACGGGTAGTCCCTATCGCTATTACACGGATAGTCACTATCTTTCAAAATAGCGACTTATCATTGAAAATAGTTTGAAAATTAGAGATTATTTATGCAATTTAAATCGAATAGGGAAGATGACTGTGATTTTGGGTAAACCATAGAGACAACAACAACAACAAACCCACCTCACGGGCACGGTATGGGAGGTAAAATATGACAGATCATACCCTATCCTGTGATAGACCTGGGGTAGAGAGACTGCCCAACGAGACCTCTCCGCCAAGGCAAAAGGGTGAGATATAAAAGAAAAGAGAGGTGAGAGCAAAAGACTATAAACAACATGCAAGAGTAGGAAAAGATAGTAGGCAAAACAAGCAAAGCGCACAAGCACAAAGATAGCGCATACAAAAACAAGAAACTCAAGAAAGGCACCTATAAAAGGGCACAAAAGCAAAAGTCAAACAAAAAGGAGCCAAGGCACAAACAATGACAAACCTAAGGCAACACAGAGCAAAGCAAAACAAACTCAACCTGGGGCTAAAACTAGGCAAGAGCAAAAAGGAGACACCAAAACCAAAACGCATGTGGCAAGAAAACAGCAAACATAAGGGGCAACATAGAAACAAAGTAAACAACGCACCGCCTAAAGCTAAAAAAAAAAAAAAAAAAAAAAAAAAAAAAAAACCACCAAAACCAAAACGCATGGCGTGGTAAACCATAGAGACGAAACATGTAACTTTTTCAACATTCAAAATAGTGGATTAAATGAAGCACACTTTTGGAATTAATAAGAATTGGCTCATGTACGTAATTACTAGGGCTAAAATAATATATTTGGACATTCAGTTGCTATAGGACTTGAACAATTATTGAGAACTTGTTGAATTGATTTATAATGAGTTTACGTGTTGTGTTTGCAGAGGTAATCCAAACGGAGGGGTACAAATATGTAGAAAAGTCATGCCCTTTATTGCTATTAGAGCTTCTTCCAAAGATCGCAGAGCTTCTTCAAAAGACCGCCTCAGAAAATTAAAGAATGCAGCTTCTCATTCTAATCGGCTATGGCTGGCTCATGAAATTTGGTCCTAGGTTACACATTCTAATTAGCGACTCATTTATGAATTTTGTTTGGAGTTATTATTGGATTCGGATGATCATTTCAAGTGTTATTGGTTTGCACCATATTGATCCTGACAGAGGCTTATCAAATTCTTAAATAGACATCTTGGAGTGTGAGCCATGGTTTGTCACAACCGCTTTCTATACATGCTTCTTATTGTATTGACCCAATTGATCAAAGATTATAAAAATAAATACAAAATCCATATCAATTTCATGTTATCAGATAACTACAACACAAGAGGGCAAATGAAATGGTCAAACTCTGTTTCACTTCCATTGAAAATGGCTATCTCCAACGGATTCTGACAATCACAAAAAGACTCCATGGAAATTTATTTTACAACAAAATTGCTACGACCAGAAAATAATTCGTAATGCATTAATATCGCTACCCATGTCGCTATAATTAGCAACATCACATCGCCATTTGGGTTGCTAATTTTAGCTTATGCTCACCTGCTCTGCTATCAGTATCACATTTGTTATTTAGTTCCCTCTCAAAACCAAACAATATGCTATTATTATATATAACAAGAGCATTCGAAGATCCCGAATATGATATACCATATCAAATAAAACATTAGCAACATGTGAGCTAGTCAACATGTAAAAGTATGAAATGTCATCATCTAAAGTGTACTAAAAGCTCAAACAGTAAGCATATCAACTATTTATCATATTAAGTATGTTGAACACCTTATTCAAGAGGGTTTTAAATGTCTACCAAACATTTATCAAGGACGCTTTCGAAGGACTTCTAGAAGCTGGCGATTAGACCTGGCAATTTCTTGAGCAACAATCTTTCCCACCTCTTCACCAACTGCCTTTGACACTTCTTGAACAACAGTTTTTGTAAGGTTACGCTTGTATGATGCATGAGATTCCAGAAGCTCAACTATTTTTCTTGACTGTACTTTTGTGCACGTTTTAAGCTGTCCAGCTCATCACTTATGGCATCTTGATCAACTTCGTGCTGCTCCACCATTTCTTGAACGCGAACAAAGTCCTCATTATATGCAGTATTGAAATATTCGTCATCATTATCACCATGGAGCATGAATCCATCAACCCCAGATCCAAAACCGTAATAACTCCCATTCTTCAAGCAAACATGATCTGTATCTTCGATATGTGTTGGACATGTTACCAGACCGACCATCAAGAGCGTCATCTACACCATATTTCTCATTATATCGTTCCTACATAGAAGACATGACCAAATACAACTTAGTCTAAATGCAACTGCACAAAACCCATTCCAAATTGATGAGCTGATTAGATTACCCAATTATTAATAAGTATACACCTCAAATGGTTTTTAACAGATCCAAATGAAAACGAACAGTTTATTAACTGATCCAAATGACACTGGAATTGGACTGCACTGAGTTTCTTGAACTGATTTTAACTATATTTTAGCAAAAATTACTGGTTGTTTGAAAAAAGAAGTTGTTTATCACAAAAATGTATGATGTATGACATAGCTTTAACAAGTATTATATAGCAAAGAATCTGTGCACATGCGCACGTGCGCGCACACACACTTCTACAACTTAGTGCAAATAATAAGTATCCAATAAGTTACTGAAAATAGATTCGGCTGAGTGATTCAGCTCATAATCAAACAAACTCATATATTTGTGTATACCTAACAAGCAAGCCCTAATTATAAACAAATATCACAAAATAATTCACACTAATGTATCGTTCAGTTAACGGCTTCTCGAACCAGCTTAAATCAATGTCAAACAGAAAATTTAACATCCATGATTTCAATAAATTAACTCACATTTTTCGATTAGACGCTTCTCAAAAATAAGTCCGGAGGCTTTCAAACAACATGCTCCTCGGACACCTCGCCGAAAACTGTACGTACAAACGATACAGATCAATTACAACACTTAACACATATATAAATCATAATAATGATGATGAAGAGTTGAAATGAATGAATGAAAGCTTACTTGAACATTTCTCTTGAAACTCTCTATAGTTAAAATGGGTTAAACAACATGCTTCTCGAACCAGCTCAAATTGGAATGGATTACAAATAACTCCATAGCAACTAGAAACCACTTATGGCACACTAAGGTGCAGCAGATTGCAATAAAGACAGTACTAATGAATTCATTCACTTCTGCATATTGGAAACCACAAATCTCATCACATTATCAATTATGTTTTTCATGTTTTGAGAGACAAGAGGATAAATTAAAGCCGGAATTTTAGCCCATTTACCTATTTCAGGAGGTCTGCTTCCCTTGAAAACGGGGACCATTTAACCACTGCATTGATATTTATATCCCAGTCACTCTATGATGCCATATGACTTTCTTCAATTCTCGACCACCTCTTTCATAATCAACCTTTTCCATTGCAATCAACATAAACACCATAGAGTCAGATGAGTGAGTAAAAAATTTTAATCTCCTACAAAAGGTTACCATCCATGGACGGACCCAAAATTTTTTAGAGGGTGTTGCACAAATTTTTTTAATGACCATGAGTATTAAAGTTGCCCGATAAATAATTTATTAGGTAAAACTGGGTGTTGCTCAAGCACAGAAAAGACATATTTTATAAAAAAAAATTTACACTTCGTGACCTAAAATTGGGTGTGGCCCGTGCCACACCCGGCTACCATGTGGGTCCGTCCCTGTTACCATCTCAAGGTAACCTGAGCTATAGATAAAAGAGTCATGAACCATATCAATCACATTCATGTAAACCTTAAAGGGAGGATGGCAACCCGTCTTTCAGATGCTTATTAGTCGTCTTCAACCAAATTTAAGTATTTAACCATATAAGAGATCGACTAAACTGTGTAGAGCAAGCTAGTTAACATGATTACAATAGGAACTACTATATCTTCTTTCCCAGTGACTCGCAGAAATGTGTAGGACAAGAGGCCAATGCTCTGTGTAGACCTTCAAGACAAGACCACCAAAAATTGATATAACCAAATATGTCCTTCTGTTCTCTTTAAAAGAGACTATCCAACATCACATTAATAAAATCTAGTTTAAAGATTAAAAAATAAATAAATAAATAAATAAATAAAGCCAGCAGTACACGGCCCAACCTTTTTCCATATTTCGCTGAGCACCGGGTAAAGACAATAACATCAGGCCCAAAGCCTCATGGTACTTGTCTTGAAACCATTACCGTCTGTCAAAAATATGACAAAAATAAATAAACAGCTAAAATGAAAACTACTTATCTTGATCCCAAAGTATAGTTTCCATCAAACATAAAATGGGTGCTTTTGATCAAAATCATGAAGTTCACTTACATTGTCCGATAGCGTCTGGAACCTGGCTTTTCAAAGAATATCCAAGAAACATGAATTGTCACAACTTATCTGGTCCATCCCGCCACCATTATCTACAGAAAGTAGTGGGAAGAACGGTTTACAATAAAGTAATATGAGTGGCTAGATTAACACATTAATAATCGATGAAAAGTTTGAGAATAATGGCGCAGTTCAACCCAAACCAACCTATCATGTACAAAAACTGAACCATTTCAATCTGATCACCTCTGACACCCCAACCTGTCCAGCTAGCAATCTCTAGGATATCCCGACCCACATCCTAGCTAAGTCAAACCTCCTACACAACTTACAGTACACACTGATTAACCATATATTTTGTGGATTGACTGCAATCTTCCATTTACGATTACATAGAGATATGACACATCATTCATCACTCACCATATGACATAAAAGGGAAGGCCTAAAACAACAATTAATTAAAAAAGACTAAAATGTTTATAATGGAAGTGTATGTACTATTGACTAAAAATTTATGTATGTCAAGTGAGTTAATAACGAACGTATGGCAGAATTGCAATCATCATTTTGTAGATTTCATACTCATAAAACACATATGAATAGATAATGTGTGTACCTTTAAATCAGTAATTTGATGACAACCAAGTGCAAGTTACAATATAAATTTTATAATCAACTTATGTGATCTGCTAGATATAACCTAAACATGAGAACTGAAGCTCCTCCCCTGCATTTTAAACAAATCTACAAGTGCCTTTTTTCCCCCGGGGTTCAAAGTAGTTCGTATATCTACAAGTGTTCTTTTTAGTACTAAATGAGCCACTATTCCTGTTGTTATTCATTTTATACATGCTATCTTTGGTTATGCATTTGATCTGTCCCAAAAATATCGCGCAAAAAACTTGGTACTTAATTTACTTAACTTATTTACATAAAAAACAAGAGAACATATCATACTAACCATTAAGTGATGCAAAATTGACCACTAAATATAACATCAGAGTGTGTAAATCACATGCAATCTAACGTCAACTTCCGTTTGACCTGATCGCACAAACCGAACCGTTTGACCTAATAACAAAAACTGAATAATTTGACCTAATTGCTATAGTTTTACCCTAATCGCATAAACTGAATAGTATGGTGATTGTAGCCACAAATTACATAATCCGTTTGATCTAATTGTATAAACTGAACAGTTATCAAAATTAGCTCAATAAACAAACACGAAATCAAATAATCTATTAATTATTTGAGATTGGATCAAGCACATACATATAAGAATCAACTGTATATAGGCCTAATGGTGAAGAGTGACGGCCACCACAGATGAGTGACGATGACAGTGCTCCGCCGGTGACGAATGACAGTGACAGTCCTCTATCGGCCGTTGACGGTGTGATGTTGTGAGATAAATTTGGGGAAGAATTGTTGAGAGGGGCAGGTTAGGTTTCTAACTGGTAAAATGTGAAGTGGGGTGGAGAAAATAGAGAAAATTATAAAGTGGTGCCTAATTTACTAAAACGGGAATATAGACTTTTTTTTATTAAAATTTTTATATTCTCCTCGGTAGTTTATACTTTATAGATCAAAATAAATTTATCTAAATATTATATACATACTTTGTTATAACTAAATCAACTACCTGCAAATATATATCTGGTTAAAAATATAGTGATTGTGATTTGTGGTAATAAGAGCACGTCATAATCATTGATGTTAGTAGCGAGTTGCTTTGGGGAGTCGCAAAATTAGAGACATGGTTATTGACATGTTGCAAGAAGTCATAACTATGCGTCACTGGTAGCGATGTGTTCTTAGAATGTCACTTGCTAGTGACATTTAGCGACTTCTTTTAATGCGTCACAGAATTAGAGACACTAATGTTACAAGAAGTTGTAACTGCTGCGACACTAATTGCGATGTGCTTTTGTAAATGTCACATGCTAGCGGCACGTTTAGCGATTTCTTATAAGGCAACACAAAATTAGAGACATAGTTAACAACATGTTCCAACAAAGTCGCAATTGTTGCGACACTAATGGCAATGTGCATTTTGTATGTCACAAGCTTGTGGCACGTTCAGCGACTCGATTGGTGACATCGTCTTTTTTGTGACTTTTTTGATGACAAAGAAGACGTGTAAGTCACTAAACATGTCGCTACTAGGGTCGCAAATTTGTGACATGATTTCTCGAGTCGCTAAATATGTCACCAAATGGCTTATTTTTGGTAGTGATGGTCTTGCAACGGAAGAGAATTGTATGATATTAAGGACCACTTTTACAACAGAGACTTTTCCAACAAAGTTGCTACCGAAACTTTTTTCTACGGAAAGTTTAGCAACGAATTTGCTATGGCAGAATTCTTCAACGATTTTTGCAACAAAAAGTTTGGAAAATTTGCAACACAGTTGTTCCGTCACAAATCTATCACAAAAGTTATTTATAAACTTCTATATGTTAGGAATTAGAAAATTCAGTCGTTAAAGAGTCGGTCACCTCAAGTATATGTATTCGTTAGAAAGCTCGTAGTCGTAGTCAAGTTATGTTATTAAGTAGTTTGTTATATAACACCGTGGAGGACGGACGGGTCTTTACCCATTGTATGCCTGATCCACACCAGTAGGTGGCGTTTATTTGTAAGACACTATAAATACCCTCTACCTCCCAAGGTAGAGGTTGAGCTCAATACCATTTTTCTTTGTTTCACATAGTTCCAACTCTCTTCTTTTCTCTCTAGAACTTTCTCTCTAAACATCTTGTACGCCTCGTGTGATTATGGTTTAGTGTGTTTGTGAAATCCTATATCTTACAATTGATATCAAGAGCCATGGTTTGATCACCATCTTTCATGCTCTTTGTTTTGGTGGATTTCATAAGGTTTTGGGGTTATAAGTGTTTAGGAGAGTTTGAATCATTGGACAAATTCTAGTGTTAAAGTTTGAATTTTGTTTGTACTTTTGTGTTTAGGATCATCATATGTGTTTAGGTTTTGAATTGGAAGGCTTAAATCATTGTGGTTTGGTTGTTTTGATTGATAAAGTGGTTGTTTTTAAAGTTGTACGGGCGAGTCGAGTCTCGAGTTGTGTTTCTTCAAGCGAGTTGCTTTGTTATTGGAAGCGAGTTGGTATATGCGACTTGGCTATTTAGCGAGTCGACTCTTTATGCGACTTAGGTTCTAAGCGAGTTGTTTCTTTAGCGACTTGAGTTCTAAAGCGACTTGGCTATTAAGCGAGTTGTACAACTAGCGAGTTAGTTTAAGCGACTTGGTGGTTAAGCGAGTTGTCTCTGCTTGCGACTTGGCTATTAAGCGAGTTGTCTCTATGCGACTTGGCTATTAAGCGAGTTGGTTTTTAAGCGACTTGTTTCTCTAAGCGAGTTGTCCGTTTAGCGAGTTGATACCAAAGCGAGTTGACCGCTTAGCTACTTGTCTATTGAAACTTGTCACTTCTTCGTGCTACATTCTTATGGTTGTTCTTTGGTTTAGTAAAATCCGTGAAAGAATCAATTTCCGCTTTAATCAAAGAATAGTAAAATCCGTGGAACTTGTAATCATGTCAAACATCGTACCTACTATCGCTTCTTCCAGAATGAGGACGCTCGGCACCGGATCGATACTCGCCCACCTATGCTCGATGTAACCGATTATGACTCATGGGCTCAACGAATCCGATTGTACTGTTTGGGAAAAGAAAATGGGGTCAACATTCTCAAGTCAATCGACGAAGGACCTTATCGATTGAGACTACAAGAGACATAATTGATATTCGCAGATGGAACCATGATCTTTGGATTGACAGACCAAAAATGTATGATGAGCTCAATGATAAGGAGAAAAGAGATTCGATCGTCGATATCGTGGCTTCTAACATTATACTTGTGGTCTTCCAAAAGATATCTACAAGCTTATCAATCACAACACCAAGCCAAGGCGGTTGGGATAATGGCAAGATGCTTCTCTTAGGTTCTAAATTAACTAAGGAAGACAGAGAATCACAAATTGTATGATGAATTTGAGTACTTCAAGATGAAACCAGAAGAGAGTATCTATGAGTATTACCATGAGATTCCACAACTTGTGAATGATATGAGGAATATCAAAATGACTATGCCAAATATTCAAATTGAACTCAAAGTTTGTGAACAACATGAATCCCAAATGGCACAAGTTTGTCACCTCTGTGAGCTAACCAAAGGATTGAAGAATACAAACTATGAGCAATCAGATGCCTTCCTTCTTCGTAATGAAAG
The DNA here is from genome assembly GCA_022545495.1 of Chrysanthemum lavandulifolium. Classification (NCBI taxonomy): domain Eukaryota; kingdom Viridiplantae; phylum Streptophyta; class Magnoliopsida; order Asterales; family Asteraceae; genus Chrysanthemum; species Chrysanthemum lavandulifolium. The sequence goes on along the minus strand of CM040239.1, from coordinate 104,826,397 downwards.
ACATGCTATGTTTGAAAAAGGATTCTTGAACAGCTCAAAACCAACCAGGAGAAACAAGCTCATCAAATGATTCAACAATTTTCACACCAATGTTGGTATTACCACCAAAACTTCTCAAGTCATACCCATGGGTAATGGTAATTACAAGCTCATCCCCGATCCAAAGATATAAGCCTCCCGACTCAAACACACTCATGGAAAACTTCATCAATCAACTATCTCTCATGGTTAGTCAAAACATGAACTCTCTCTCACACACCAACAATAACCTCGTAACAACATCCAATCCACACAATCAAGCTACCGCCGAGATGGGAAGGTTATGGTGCAACCAGCTCAAGAAAGGCAATATGAACAGGAAGAGGTGGAGTTGGTAGAGGATATGTAGCAAATCGTAATCGTGGAAGGAATCCAAATCAAGGACAAGCAAAGCCACCAAATGCTACAACCGTGGTGGTGAGGACATATTGCTAGAACCGCACATCTCCAAAACGCCCATGTAATGCGTAATACTTGAGAGACAAGATGTTGCTCATGCAAGCTCGTGATAATGGAGCAGCTTTGGATGAAGAGGAGTTGTTGTTTCTTCGAGGAAATGCTAGAACCTATGATGCGATGTGGATGAGCGACCAATTCAAGAGATAGGTCACAATCATCGAATGCCTTTCAAGTCGCCGACCGTGATGCATACGACTGACGTCGATGATGAACCTATCATGCAAAACAATTTTCATGGCTAGCATTTCCCAATGGCCTCTCCAAAGGTCTCATCATCACAAAGAAGTGGTCCATCCAAAGAATCAATCATCTCGAGGTATTAAAACTATATGATGATATTGATTAGCAAAGATGCATGATAAAGTGCAATCACATGAAACTTGTGACTCGATATTGCTAATTGGGTAATAATAATATTGTCCCATATGATCAATATGTGATCCAAAGTGAGAGTGTGATTGAACCAAGTGATGCATCTTCGCATCAATGATGACTATGTTTTTATGAATACACCGCATGCGCCTCGATGATTTTGTTACCTCCGAACTAAATGCCTATAAAGAACAAGTTGCTATTTATGAACAACGTGCTAAGTTTGAGTTAACCACCCGTGAGGTGAAATGGATGACCAAATGCGCATAATTATTAGAAAAGTAATTTTAAAGAAGAAGTATTAAAACAAGAGTTAAACTCCTTACAAGAAAAGCTTTCTAAAACTGCTAAGCAAAACAAGAACTTCAAGAAAGTGTTAAAATGCTTACAAGAATTCAATGCTAAGGAATCAAAACTTTGAATGATTTTTCCAATCTAAAACTTTGAAAACAAGCTTGAAAATAAGTTGTACGTATAAGGAATACCATTGATCGCTTCACTTGATCACTAAGCATAGAGTCTTAAGCGATAAGCATAGTATTCCCTTGTTGAGGAACCAAATCTTGAGGTAGTTAAAAAGGCTAGAACTGCTCATAAGGTACTGTATGATGGTAATGAGATTCTTAAACCTAGGCAAACACCATCATGTATTGGAAGCACTGAAAAGGATAGAAAATTAGATGATGCATCTAGGAGAAATGAATAAGAAACTTAACAATCTCGCATGTAAAGAGAAAACATAACAATCAAACCCCATGATTACACTAAGAAAAATTGATCTCCTTAACATGTTTAAGCCTCAAATTCAATTAACCCCAAAATGTATTTTTTGAAGAAAGATATGGATAAACAAAAGCTAATGTACTTGTTGAAACTAACACACCCTTAGGAAAATGCCTCAGCCACGTGTATCCTCCAAATACACCAATGCATTTAGTTCCTAGATCTATTGCCACTAATAGCAAAACCTTAATCAAGATGTATGTTGTTTATCACCGTTTGTTGATTTTGAGAAAACGCAAAGAAGAGAATCACACATGTGGATAACCGAGGGGAAAGGGTTTGAGCAAACTAAAGAATGTTATTTAACCGAGGTCATGCCTTTCTTCAAACAATTAAAAGGTCAATTTGAGAGTCTTCAAAAGGGAATAAATTCAGATTTTAAAGAAATGGAAAAGGAATTTGATGCTATGATAGTTGAGGTCAATGATTATAAACAGGAACTCAAATATAATGAAGTTGGAAGGAAGAACTTGCATATCTTAAATGAGAATTTGATTTCAAGCTGTGTTGCTCAAGATGTGTTTTATACTATTACTAAGCACTCTATTACTGCTTCTCGATTTCATGAATTATCTATTGCATTGAAAGTTTCTCATGATCGTGTCATTGAGCTTGAAAACAAAAACTCATAACTAAATGAGAAAATTGATCGTGATGATCACGATAATTTGCAAAACATCTTTCTAAACTAGAAGTTGAACATTTTGATTTGCAACTAAAATATCAACATCTTAAAGAAAATGTCAAAACCTCAAATATCAAGACATCCTCGATGTTCCGTAGTTTGATGCGCTTTTCAGATAAACAAATGTGACGAATGATTCAAGCTCATTGTAACACGATCGAAAGTTGAAAGCCCAAATTTCACAATTAAAGGGCGAAAAGAACAATGTGACCGGCTCCCAAATGCCTCCTCTTTAGATTCTCGTAGTTCTCGACCTTTCATTTTCAAAACTTGGTTAATGTTTTACAAAAGGAAAATGAGAGTTTTCTAAAGAAAATAAAAGGTGAAACAACACTTTAAAGAGTTATATGATTCAATCAAAGTCACCGTGACAAGAACAACCAAATAATAACGCCTTTACAAAAGGAAATTGAGAATCTGAGGAGTCAGGAAAAGAGAAACTGCCACTTGTCTTTAATGAGAATGTTGCATCAAAGTCATCCTCAGATTGCAAATATACTGTGACTATTAAATACATTCCTCCTCATCTTAGGAATAATGAACTTGTGTTTCATAACTACTTTGCTCACCTTAAGGATAGTCTAGAATGTCTCCGTGAGATTGTGGAAGAGAAATTAGGTTTGCTTGCATTCAAGCCAAACGATCTCAGGAGCTGCTAGAATGTTTAATAGCAACATGTCCTAAATCCTTAGGTGTGAAAGGTAAAGCTGTGATGCCTTGTTCTATGCCTAGTGCCAAGTTTACAAACCATTTTATGCCCAATATTAAGAAAGTGAATACTAATGTGCCTTCAAGTAGTTGAGATCCTCCATCGCCTAGTTCAGAATGCAAAAGTAGATCAACCAACTAATGTTCCCATAATTCCCTCTGTGAGTAATCATGACATAAAAGCAAGCGGGTTAAAGCCTCCGTGCAATACCAAGCAAGATAGGACCCTAAGCTAAGAATGTACATTAGAAGAGAGTAGAAGATCGCCCAGGAATATTAAGTTTGTTGAATAAAACGAACCGTGTTGATTCTAGTATTAGCTATAAGCGCATCGTAATTAATTCAATTCGCTACTATCTCGCAAAACCATGTAATGATGATCGCTTGTTTTATGTTGCTAATCATGAATGTGGTGTAAATGATTTGTCTAATGTCATAAATACCCCGCTAAGATTGTTAATGCAAAAATCAAGCTAAGAAGGCTAGAAAGCAATGGCGAAAGAAGGTTAGGAAACATTGGAAACCCACAGGGAGGAAATTTAGTAACATAGGTTATCAGTGGATACCTACTGGGCAAAAATTCAATCTTAATGAGATGTGCCCTAAACTATCTAGATCAATGTCCATTAGGAAGTGGATGTCTACTGGTAGAACTATTCCCTTAAGAAGTGAATATACTTTGAATAGGTCTAATACGGACACTAGTACTGCATCCATCCCTAATTATTCCATTGTTTATATTTCGATGCGGTGTTCCAATCATCGTTATTAACCAAATGGAACCCATTCTTGCATGGGATCCTAATTATCCGCTTATCCATTCTTGTCTGTGTTCAATTGCGCATCGCTCAAATCGCTCGTGGTACCGGACTCAGTCGCTCCAAGTATACGACCGAGACCGTCGTGGCTCATGAACTCGTGAGTAAATTCATCGGACCGTAGATTCGGAACGATCATTTCGTGTAATTATGGGTTATGGAGATTATGTTGTCGTGATAGTGTTATTCCGTGGTATATTACGAGAAGGTCTTTGTCATAACTTATTCTCTCGTCGGTCAATTTTGTGATTCCGATCTAGAAGTGGCCTTCAGAAAACATACTTGCTTCGTAGAGAACTTGATGGTAAAGAACTTTAAGAGGAACACGTGGTTCAAATCTATACACCATCTCTATCAAGATATGATGAAGTCTTCTCCAATTTGCTTGTTGTCAAAGGCTTCAAAACAAAGTCATGGTTATGGCATCATCGTCTCAATCACTTGAACTTCATCACCATAAATGATCTCTCCAAAGGACTTAGTTGTAGGTTTTAAAGTATGAAAATGATCATCTTTGTTCAAGATGCCAATTGGGAAAAAGCAAGAAGTATGCCTACAAACCCAAACCTACAAACTCGCCATGTGTTCTTTATACAATTCACATGGATTTATGGACCCATGAGAGTGCGAATATCTTTGGGAAGAAATATGTGTTAGTTGTGGTTGATGATTACTCGATTCACTTGGGTTAAGTTCTTAAGGACAAAGGATGAAACCCGATATCATCATCAAACTTATCAAACACCGCAGTTCGACTTAACAAAACCGCCGAATCATCCAATGTACAATGGAACCGAGTTTGTTAATAAACAACTTATTGAGTTTTATGAAAGTATTGGAATCACCATCAAAGAAATGTTCCACAAACTCCTCAACAGAATCGGTGTAGTTGAAAGACTAAATCGAACTCTTGTGGAAGCCGCAAGAACAATGCCGATTTACTCAAAGGTTCCAATGTTTCTCCGGGTCAAGCCATTGCCACCGCATGCTACACTCAAAATCGATCCCTAATTCACTCGCTCATGGAAAAACTCCATATGAACTTGTCCATAAACGAAAACCTCGATCTATCCTACCTTCGTGTTTGGTGCTTTGTGCTATCCAACAAATGACGGTCAAGATTTAGGTAAATTAAGAGCTAAAGCGACATTGGAGTTTTTGTAGGTTATGCATCAAACAAGAAGGGTTACCGAATCTACAACAAAAGAACTCGAGATATCATGGAAACAATTCACGCCACGCTCGATGAGTCGTCCGCAAATGGCTCCAGACAATCCAGCCTCGACCCGATCTCAACCTTCATCAAGTAGTCCTATCGCCTACTCTTGTTTCTAATCCTCTCCAAAGAAATCCTTATGTACCTCCTTCGTAAGATGATTTCAAGAACTTATTCGATCCAATGTTTGATGAACACTATGAGCCAAGTGCTAATGATATGTCAATTCCATCAATGTAGGCTGCTTCCTATCCTCGCAATGAAGTCAACCTTCGGCCTCAATGTCATTAAGTCAAGAAGCTTTTGTCACCGATCACTGCTTCATCAACAAATCATCAATCATCGAATGTACATCATGGAATTATTTCGCACCCATGATGAAGTTAATCCTTTGCTACTCCCGAAGATGCTCCATTTGAAAACATATTTGCTCCTCGAACCATCATCGTAACCATCTTCATCAAGAGATATCGACTGCTACTTCAGCCTCAACAACAACCATGAACACCTTAGAAAATGGACACATGATCATCCATTGACAACATCATTGAAACCCTCTCGCCCAAAGATCCACATGGAAACAACTTGCAACCGATGCCTTATGGTGCTTCTTCAACTCGTACTCTAAGGTCGAACCAAAAGATGTTAAACCGCCATGAATGAAGACACCGGTTCAATGCCATGCAAGAAGAAATTTATGAGTTTGATCGACTAGATGTACGGGAATTAGTACCGCCTCCAGATTGTACTATGATCATTGCTCTAAAGTGGATCTTCAAAGTAAAACTTGATGAGCATGGTGATGTTTTAAAGAACAAGGCTCGATTGGTTGCAAAAGGATATCGTCAAGAGGAGGGTATTGACTTTGAAGAATCATTTGCTCCAGCTTGCTCATATCGAGGCAATCAAAATCTTCTTGGCTAATGCCGCAAGTAAGAACATGGCGCCATCGATGGATGTAAAGAAGGCTTTTCTTAACGGAGATCTTAAAGAAGTCGATATCGCCACCCAACCCAAGGCTTTGTGAATCCGAGCATCCTACTCACGCCTATCGCTTGAAGAAGGCTCTTTACGATATCATCTACGAACTTTGTGTTGACATTCAAAGAATGTCACGGTCTTTAGATGTTCTTCGAATGTACATAATTTTGCTTTAAAAAAATGAGGCGGAGAAAATGGTGGTTTATTGTCATTTCAGCAAGAACCTGCTTTAAAAAGCAAAGAACAGAGCCATGCTTTATCTTATTTTTCAAATCTCATGCTCGATTCTTAAAACAAATGTTTGTCATCAAAAGACAATGTTTTCTTTCCAAATATTTTCCGTCTAACGATTCTTCCGAAAATATTTGTCAACTAATGAAAACAAAAATTGCTTTGAAAATACCTTGTACTCTATCATTTTTGAAAATCATCTGTGCTTATCATCTGTCAAAATCTCTCAATCAACAACCTGTATCATTGATTGAGGGGGAGAATGATTTCAATTGAATTAAAAAAGGTTATTTTTCAAACAATTGGCACGTAAATGAGCAAGGTTTATTGTTGGAAAATCAAAAGGAACAATGTTTTATACAGTTGATTCAAAACCTTTGCTAATGTTATGTTTTCAAAAGATACTCTTGCATGTTTTAAACAATGGAGTTTAAAGTCTGAAAATCTGATCCTTATCAGTTAAAAATGTTTTTTCAAAAGCAAGTCACTATTCTCCTAAAAAAGCTTTCAAAATTTAATTTAAATCAACAGAGATCACAACTCTCAAAGGATTTGAAAAGTGTGATCGGGGGAGAATTTGTGATTTAAATTGGATTTAAACTGATAACTTGATAATTGGTTTTATAAGTGTTTAGCAAACTCTCCTCCATTCATGTGCCAAACGATTTCAAATTTTCCATGCACAAGTTAAGGGGGAGCTTCTATTTCAAACCACAAAGAATTGAAACGTGATTGATTTATATCTAAGTGCAGATTCCTTCTAATATGTGCAAAACTCTTTCAAACATCGAGGCACATATTGAGGGAGAGCAAACTTTTGAAAACCTCATCCTTCCCCAATATGCTTTATCTACTTGATTTAATCAGGGAAGTGATGTTGATATCTTTTAGAAATTGTTGATCAAAGAATCGAATCTTTCGCTCTTTTAACTGAGATTCTCAAGTCCTCTTGCCTCCATGTGCCAAAACCATTTAAAATTATGATGCACATGTCTAGGGGAGTCGCTTCTAAAATATCAAAATGATTCGTACAAAATGCTTTGATAATATATCACAAGTATCCGATTGATTTTCAAATGGTTTTCAATTGGTTCCAATGGTCATGAACAATACCAAATGACCGACCAAATTTACTTTATGTATGGTGATATAAGGATGGTTAGGTTAGGTATTCGCTCCTACAATCCCACCAGAGTCGAGGGATCTACCAGGACAATCCACTAGATAGTGTAGAGTCCTTAGGTATGATGAAAGAAATGAGAAAAGTGAGATATGGGAAGAGTGCCGATCGAGATAGAGCTAGAATCGAATTAACCCAACAAGTTCTAGCAATGAAGTCTCGTAAGCACCAAGGGTTGAAGAATGAAAAGAATTGAATGAGAAAAGGGTGAAAATAAATAGCCTCCATTTATTCAACCTTAGGGCGTATACCGGGTTCAATTCATATGCTACCTGTGGTTACTAAGGTAACAATGGTATTGAATACAAGACGTCATGGACCCAAAGGACGCACCGCACTACAACTTCCCAAACCACTCAAGTTCCTCTTAAAAGGACTTGTTTCATTCTCACAGGAACCGACATTATCTATCGACTTTCTTAGAGATTGTTGATATCAAGAAGGAGATCTTCTCCTAGTCTCCCAAGATAGGAACCAAAATATGCACAATTAAGTCTAGAGCCACGAGATCATCATATAAATCTCATTAGACACCGTCTATGAAGACTTTCTGCTTCACACAATGTGGAAAGAGAGATTATATCTTATGAGTCCTACGATTATCCTTGTGGTATTTCCGAACATCCGAGTGATATGCAAACATATTCACAATGAAGATGGAAAGCCCTCCGGAGCCAACATCAAACAAGCTCCCGTGGGTGGCATGTGAGATCTATCCAATAGATCAACCATGTGACAACCGAATGAAACAATGGGGCGATTCAATCTATTGAATCAATCCTCGTTCAAGTTATGGATTGACGGATACCTTTGAAAACCGGTCGTTGTGCTTAAAACTCTTTTCCTTAGCACATCGATCGTGTACTAATATTTCAAAATAAAAGGTGTTTATGATTGATAATTGATTTTCATTAAAACCTTCGCTGTATTACAAAACAATTTCTATCGAGCGATACACGATTGTTTTTCAAATCTCTTTTCATCAATCGCTGAATCTCAATTACCGGTTCACTCACTCCGTGTTGTCTTCTTTGAGACGCCGGTTTGAGAACAACAGAGAGTACCAAGAAACCTCACAAGGAAATTCTTGAATTTACCGATCACAAGGCAAGATTTGTATCGATCAACGGGAACCGCGGGCGTGTACTCAATTCAACGAAGTGATCAAAGACACTTTCGCACTTTATTGCTAATCTGTTGTACGCAGTACCCCGACGCTTGCAATGATCGTAATGAAGCGGTCAATCCATAACCGCATGCTCACACAACACATTCATCTCTTAAGAAATCATGATTAGTGCATCAATGACTCGATATTCTCACCCATGCTTCGCTACGCTGGTGCCAATATCATGAATCAACGAAGCTTTCGCTACTATGATGAGAATACATCATGATCCGTAATGTGAGCATGTCGGTCCAAATGTCACAACTTCACATAATACCAACACCATAATGGAAGAGTCAGAGATTTATGCAAGTCGATGATCTCAAAGTCGGCTCAAACTCATCATCACGTGGATCAATTAAAGACCTCCACTTGAAATTATCCAAACATGCGGAACATGAAGAATCAAAGACTACGTACATCGAAAGCAAAGAACCTAATCAAGAATCCTAGAACAATCTAACGTAATATCCGCTTGTATCCATTGTAATTGAGTGACTCCCTTGTGGGGAGATTGTTAGGAATTAGAAAATTCAATCGTTAAAGAGCCGGTCACCTCAAGTATATGTATTCGTTAGAAAGCTCGTAGTCGTAGTCAAGTTATGTTATTAAGTAGTTTGTTATGAAACACCGTGGAGGACTGGACGGTCTTTACACATCAGATGCCCGATCCACACCGTAGGTGGCATTTATTTGTAAGACACTATAAATACCCTCTACCTCCCAAGGTAGAGGGTTGGAGCTTCAATACTATTTTTCTTTGTTTCACATAGTTTCCAACTCTCTTTCTTTTCTCTCTCTAGAACTTTCTCTCTCTAAACATCTTGCACGCCTCATGTGATTATGGTTTAGTGCGTTTGTGAAATCCTATATCTTACACTATATTTCGTCACAAATTTGTTGAATAAAATAACTTTTTTTTAAATAGCATTTTTAGTAAAACTAAATATTACTAAATACACAAAATAATCCAAAGAATTATAATCATTAGAATAACTAAATGATCTTGTAATTTATATATATATTCTACGGATGCAACGTGGTTTTCTTTTCATTTACCAGTATAAATTAGATGGGACTGTTTACTGCATTTTCTTTTTCTCTAAACAGATAAATATATTACTCCGTAATAGGCTAGTTTCTGGCACAATTGTTGCCAGAATCGACATAAATGATAGAAATTGATATTTGAGTGGTGTCTTAAGTTCAAATGGTATTATAGTGAAAATATCCTATAGTTTCTTTATTGTTATTGAACCGGTGAAGAGGACAAGATTGATGAGCTAGTCGAGACATAAATAAAGCAATTGGGACATGGAAAACGTGTGAAAAACAAGAAAACGTAGAGAAGGTCATGGTGATGTCGAATGGGTTTTTGAGCTCATAATTGAACGAAATTCACATAGTTGATGGAAAACAGTCTAGCAGTAAAAACTCGAAACTCTCCTCTTCACCGGGAGGTCCAATGTTTTCTGGCCATTTGGGGCCGTTTAAAGAGGTCAAATTGATATTACTGTATTTTATAGGGTTGATTAGGAAGAGTTTCTTAATCAAATTAGGAATGAAGATAACTTTCTCCTAATAAATATCTTTCTCATATAAATATAGGTGATCACCTTCGTTTCTTTTAGGGTTTATACTTTTAAACGAATTTAAAGAGTACATCGTTACCATCTTTTATAAATATCATCAGCTACTTGTTCGTGAAGTTATTGATCATGTCAGCGACCATCAATGGATTTCATCTATTTACTGTTGAAGAATACTCTCGACTTAAAAAGATGGATGTAGGAAGTTGTGTATCTAGTGACACTTTTAGTGTTGGTGGATATGATTGGGAAGTTGATTTTTATCCTCATGGTGAAGGCAAAAAGGATAGAGGATACGTCTCGGTGTACTTAGATTTGGTGAATAATGATGGTCCAGAAGTGGAAGCTTCGTTTGAATTTACCTTGTTGGATCAGAGTGGAAAAGGGGTACACAATGTTAATAATCTCTCTATTCAGCTATATAAGAAATGGAGCGGGTGGTATGTGTAACAAAATCTTTCATTATTAGTTGTATGGATTGAAATAAGATGTAATATTACATTATCATTGGACTAAAGTACTATGCAATTTTTATTGATCATGATAGTGTCATATATTTGCTGTATATTAATTTCTTGCATTTAATCTAGCCTAATGCTTTAGGCGACATGTCACGCTAATTAAAAATTTCGCAAATTGACTTTTAAAAGTTTACTGTTTTACCTTGTCAACGTGAGGTGCTTTATGATACAAACTTGAATGCTCTTTCTTTTGTCTTCTGTGCATGCAACGTATATTCAGTATAATATTTGCTCCTCATCAAAGTATCATCTATTCTTTTCATTGTAGGGGTCAAGATTTAATGAAAAAACATGATTTGGAGTCATCCGATTATCTCAAGGATGATTCACTTTCAATTTGCTGTATGGTTCAGGTTGTTCAAAGGTGCATTAGACCCAAAAAAATTACCATCATTCCACCACCACCAGAAATGGAGAAAGATTTCAAGTATTTGTTGGACAGTGAAATAGGTAGTGATATTGTTTTTCGTGTTAAAGACGTTACCTTCAAAGCTCATAAGGCAATTCTTGCTGCTCGCTCTCCTGTGTTTAAAGCACAATTTTATGGGCTTGTTGGAAACCTTGCTTTGGATGAAGTAGTAGAGTTGATTGATATCGAACCATCAGTATTCAAGGTAATGGAAGATATCGGTCATAAAAGCTATTCTCTTTTATTTTGTTCATGCATTAATGGTGTCATTTGTGGTTGTGTTTTGCAGGCTATGCTTTCGTTTATTTACTCTGATAAGCTTACTGATTCACGATATAGTATGCGCTCAATGTCACACAAGATTCAGCATCTGTTGGTTGCCGCTGATCGTTTTGGTCTTGATCGGTTAAAACATTTGTGTGAAGCGAAGTTGGGTGAAGAATTAAATGTGGATGTAGTGGCAACAACTCTTTCTTTTGCCCATGATCACCATTGCTCTCAGCTTAAAACCTTCTGTATGAATTTCGCTGCAGCGAATTTGCGAGGTGTGTGTTTTGTATTTTTTAGATTCCTATTTATGATAAGTATTCCTTGAACTAAAGCAATAATCATTAAGATAACTTTTTGTTGAATGCGTATCGAGAGGTGAATTTGAAAGTTGAAAGATAAGACATTATAACTTTAGAGAATAGATATGTTTGACAAGCAAAATATGGAAAATAGTCTAAAAAGGCATTCAACTTGTCATTTTTTTTATAGACATCAAACTTTTAGTTTTATTGAAGATCCATCTTCTTAATTTTTCTATCAGAGTCAGTAGCAAAAAAAAATGAGGTGACAATAGAAAAATTAAAGAAGTTAGATGCCTACGAATATAAAGATTAAGGAATTTGGATGCATACAATAGGATGACTAAGAAAGTTGGATGCTACAATAGGAAAATTAAAAAAGTTTGGATGTTACAATAAGAAAATTAAAAATTTAATGCATACGAAAGAAAAAGTGACAAGTTGAATGATTTTTTAGACCATTTTCCTAGCAAAATATGGGTAAACATATAACGAGAAGCACACTTTTGGAATTTACTCGGTATCAAGGTTAAAGCAATTAGCAATGTCTAAACACAAATTCACTTATATTAAGGTTCAATGTACGGCCATGTCAACTATAAGGGCCAAAATCTTATGTGCGTGCGTGTATGATAATTCAGAGGCATAGTAACTTTAAAAAGCATCATATTTGTTTAAAAATACTTTTCTGGGTATTGAACAATTTTTTGCTTATATAAGTACTGAACTTTTAATTTCGAACATTTTGAGGTATTTTGTGACATTTTTGCTCTTCAAATTATTAAAAATCCAGGGGCAAAAATGTCACAAAAGTACCCCAAAAAGTCCGAAATTAAAAATTTAGTATCTTAAAAAGTATGAAATTGAAAGTTCAGTACCCGTATAAGCAAACAATTTTGTTAGATGACCAAAAAAGTATTTTTGAACAAATATGATGATTTTTAAAGTTATTACCCCTAATTCAGAAGACTAGCTCATGTAGCTAATTCTTAGGGAAAAAGTAATATATTTAGACATTTGTTAAAGGATTTAACGATTATTAGGAACTTGTTGAATTGATTTATGATGAGTCTACGTGTTGTGTTTTACAGGGGTGATCCATACGGAAGGGTACAAATACATAGAAACGTCATGCCCTTTGTTGTTATCAGAGCTTCTTCAGAAGATCGCATCACAAAGTTAAGGAGTATAGTTTCACATCGACTATGGTTGACCCAAGAATTTTGGTCGTAGGTAGCACATTCTAATTAGCGACTCATTATAAATTTAGATGTTCATTGATGGGGTTAAACTACTTTGGGTTTATTATTATTATTATTATTATTATTATTATTATTATTATTATTATTATTTTATTATTATTATTATTATTATTATTATTATTATTATTACATGCTTCTCAAATTTGATATGGTTATTCAAGACTTGAGATATCATTCGTCTAATATAAGTCCAGTTTAATTGTAATTAACTTGACCTTAAATAATTTTATTTGTATTACATAATATTTGATGCAAAATATATAAATAGATTGTGGTTTAAATGTATTTTCATTTGGTATATTTTTCATCAAGTATTTTATAATATAAACAAAAATATTTAAGGTCAAAGTTCGAATCAAAAAGTCAAACTGGACTTAAAATTTGGGACGGAGGGAGTAGTATGTATCATCAACAATTAGATATTGCCTTATGTACTAAAGGAGTCAGAAAAATCAAAAGTCTACCAAAAGGCGCTTTTGGCCTTGCGAAACCAATGTGCATGTTTACCGTACGTGTTGTTCCCCAAGGGGTTGGGTTCATGTCTCACTTGAAAAGGTCTACTTTGAGTGTGTGGACAACTTAAGAATTTAATACGTGATATAGTATGCATCTTTAAGCAGTGGACATCTGAATGTTTATTACTATTACTATTCTATTGCCGACGGTTACTTCGATTCATGTCCATTAGATCACTTTCGTGATTAATCCTCACCGTTCTAATTCCCTAATTATCAAACACAACTAACCGGAGAAAATCATGGACATTAGAATATTAATATACACGTGCTAAATAATGAAGTCCAAAATCTTTAAAATAGTTCGTATCATCCTTTATTTGGACGTCAAACCACATTTTTTATAATTTTAAAATATTTTAATAGCTTATAGCGCTATTATCTTAAATTTATTTTTTAAATAGAAATTCAAATATCACTATAAATGGTTGTAAACTTCAATTAGTAACTTTTACAACTCACTCACTAGAAAAGCTCATACAACACAAATAAATGAAGGCATGACTATAAAATCAGTACAACCTCACTTACAAAAACATCAATTCTGCTTGAAATAGGTTTAAAAGATATCATACCGTGCACATATTGCAATTTCTTTTAAACATTTCATCAAACACCATGCACTCTCTAAATCACTTACAAACATTTGATTTTTTATTTTGAAATTCATGCACAAACATGTATCACAGAAAAAATAAAACCAATCTTCAGATCTACTACATATAACGATCCTCATATTCATAATCAATATAAAGTTTAGAAGTACCAAATTAACACATCAAATTAAACAAAGGAAGATAAATCAAAACTTACATATGGCCAACAACGAAAAAATGTCATCGACTCGAGATGTTAGGGTTTTATAAGAATGGCTGAATCAAAGTGATAATCAAAAAATGGTAATTGTCGATTTGAAGGTGAAAATACCATACAGAAGAAATTTTTTATCATAAAAATTCGTAACTTATTTTGGGATGTTTTTTTGAATGCTTTGAATGTTTGTATACATTATTTTAGGGATGATTTGAATAACATGTATTATCATTAATGTGTTGTAAAATTGATTTTTTTCTATGAATCTTGTGAAAGAAGCTTTATGATTGAAGAATTAAGAATTGACTTGACTTGCTATATTAATAACCAATCACATTCATGACACATCGTAATATTTATCGATGAGGGCTTTAAAGGTAGACAAAACTCTTGTTTATTATATTTAATAGATATACATATTATTGCCGTTAAAAGAGAAATTAATTAACATACCTACTACATAATAAACAATCAAAATGAACATTCAGACGACCAAAGATTAATACTATATCTTGTATTAATTTCTTAATTTTTCCACACACTAAAAGTAGACCTTTTCAAGTGAGACATGAACCCAACCCCTTGGGGACAACACGTACGGTAAACATGCACATTGGTTTCGCAAGGCCAAAGACTTTTGATTTTTTTGACTCCTTTAGTACATAAGGCAATATCTAGCCCACTGCATATTTCCTTCTTGATTTGTTATTTTTTGACTCTGGACTTTGTTTGGTTGTATGGATCTTGACATTATATAGAAGTTACTAATAATATGAATCGCCAAGTGTGTTTTTCATGTATTTGGACAGTTAGATTATTCTGCGTATTATGATTGTCAAGATCCTTTAAGTATGATCTTTTAATTTATATATTTTTCCTACGGATGATGCAACATGGATTTGTTTTCATTTGTTAGTATTGATTAGACTGTACTGTACGTTTACTCCATTTTCTTTTTCTCTAAACAGATAAATATACTATAGGTTAGTTTCTGGTAAAAATGTTGCCGGAATCGACATAAACGATAGAGTGATATTTGAGTGGTCTCTTAAGTTCAAATGGTAATATAGTGACCAAATAAAGGTGGTGTATTTATAGACGTGAGAAATAAGGCTATTACATGTTACATGTTAATTAACATATCTTAGTTGGATGTAAATAGTGAAAATATCCTATAGTTTTTCAATGTTATTGGACTGGTGAAGAGGATAAGACTCAGGATAAGATTGATGAGCTAGTTGAGACATAAACAAAGCAATTGGGACATGGAAAACATGTGAAAATAAGAAAACATAGAGAAGGTCACGGTGATGTCAATTTGGCTTTTGAGCTCATAACAGAACGAAATTCGCACAGTTGATGAAAAACGGTCTAGCTGTCACAACTCGAAACTCTCCTCTTT
Organism: Chrysanthemum lavandulifolium; assembly: GCA_022545495.1. Lineage (NCBI taxonomy): Eukaryota > Viridiplantae > Streptophyta > Magnoliopsida > Asterales > Asteraceae > Chrysanthemum > Chrysanthemum lavandulifolium. Next base: position 104,810,677 of record CM040239.1, on the reverse strand, counting down.
GACGGGAGGTCCAATGTTTTCTGGCCATTTGGGGTTGTTTAAAGGGGTCAAACTGACATTACTGTATTTTATAGGGTTGATTAGGAAGTTTTGTATTTTAGGAAGAGTTTCCCAATCAAATTAATTAGGAAAGAAGATAACATTCTCCTAATAATTATCTTACTCATATAAATATAGGTTTGCGGTAATTTTGTATTCACTTTATTATCGTTAATAAAATTTCGATTTCAAGTTTAATCCTTGTAAGGGTTCACCTTCGATCGTTTCTCTTAGGGTTTATACTTTTGAACGAATTTAAAGAGTACCTCGTTACCATCTTTTATAAATATTATCAGCTACTTGTTCGTGAAGTTATTGATCATGTCAGCGACCATCAACGGATTTCATCTATTTAATGTAAAGGAATACTCTCGACTTAAAGAGATGGATGCTGGAAGTTGTATATCTAGTGACACTTTTAGTGTTGGTGGATATGATTGGGAAGTTAATTTTTATCCTAATGGTTACGCCATAAAGGATACAGGATACGTTTCGGTGTTCTTATGCTTGGTGAGTGATTGTACGGATGTGGAAGCTTCGTTTGAATATACCTTGCTGGATCAGAGTGGAAAAGGGGTACACGATGTTAATGATATCTCTATTCAGCTATATAAGAAAGGGCGCGGGTGGTATGTGTAATTAAAAAACTTTCATTATCAGTTTTATATCCGTATTTGAATTGTATGGATTGAAAATATTACGTTATCATTGGACTAAAGTACTGTGTCATATATATGCTGTATATTTCATGCATTTAATCTAGCTTAATGTTCTAGGCGACTGGTCACACTAATTAAAAATTTCGCAAATTGACTTTTAACATGGAAGTTGAACTATGCAGCTAAATCTTTTTCAAATTTTTACTGTTTTACCTTATCAACGTGAGGTGCTTTATGATACAAACTTAAATGCTCTTTCTTTTGTCTTCTGTGCATGCAATGTATATTCAGTATAATGTTTGCTCCTCATCAGAGTATCATCTATTCTTTTCATTGTAGGGGTTGTCCAGAGTTTATGAAAAAAGAAGATTTGGAGTCATCCGATTATCTCAAGGATGATTCACTTTCAATTTGCTGTATGGTTCAGGTTGTTCAAAGTTGCATCAGACCCAAAAACTTTACCATCATTCCACCACCACCAGAAATGGAGAAAGATTTCAAGTATTTGTTGGACAGTGAAATAGGTAGTGATATTGTTTTTCGTGTTAAAGGCGTTACTTTTAAGGCTCATAAGGTGATTCTTGCTGCCCGCTCTCCTGTATTTAAAGCACAATTTTATGGGCTTGTTGGAAACCCTGCTTTAGATGAAGTAGAGTTGATGGATATCGAACCATCAGTTTTCAAGGTAATAGAAGATATCGGTCATAAAAGTTTTTATACTTAATGGTATCATTTCATGCATTAATGGTATCATTTTCGATTGTGTGTTGTAGGCTATGATTTTGTTTATATACTCTGATAAGCTTCCTGATTCACAAGAAAGTGTGGGCTCAATGTCAAACATGATTCAGAATCTATTGGTTGCTGCTGATCGTTTTGGTCTGGATCGGTTAAAACAGTTGTGTGAAGCAAAGTTGTGTGGAGAATTAAATGTGGATGTAGTGGCAACAACTCTTTCTCTTGCCCATGATCACCATTGTTCTCAGCTTAAAGCGTTATGTATCGATTTCGCTGTAGCGAATTTGCGAGGTATGTATTTTGCTGTTGGTAGGTTCATGTTTATCATACGTATTCGTTGCTCTAGTTATTAGAATATAAGGTTAAAGCACTGACCATTATTAGCGACATTGCAACTGAAACTTTTAAATTTAAAGCAATAACCATTAAGATAATTTTTTGTTGAATGCATATGTAATACACTTGAGAGGTGGATTTGTAAATAGAAGAGTAGATAGTATGGGCTTTTATATCATATTTTAGAGAATAGGCATCTATTTGGAAGACTTTAGTTAAACAATCAAAGAATAAATTACATGTTTCGTCTTTGTGGTTTACTCAAAATCACACTCGTCGTCCCTATTCAATTTTAATTACACTAATAATACCTAATTTTTAAGCTAGTTGCATCGATGGTCCCTATTTTGAAAACTAGGAATCATGTGTGTAGTAATCTATAGTTTTTTATTACACGGTTAGTCCTTATCGCTATTAACGGATAGTCACTATCTTTCAAAATAGAGACTATCATTAAAATTAGTTTGAAAATTAGAGATTATTTATGCAATTAAAATCGAATAGAGACGACGAGTGTGATTTTGGGTAAACCATAGAGACGAAACATGTATTTTTTTCAACATTCAAACTAGTGGATTAAATGAAGCACATTTTTGGAATTAATAAGACTTGGCTCATGTAGCTAACGAGTATATAGGTCTGCACGTTGCTGCGGGTTGTTTGTATATGTTAGTTTAGGCAGCAAAAAAATGTCCGAAGTCAAAGCAATTGTCATATAATATTAGAGACGCTAAATTGTCATATAGCACATTGTCTTTGGACAGGAAAATAAAAACTCATTCATTGCCAAAGTTCAATTTATTTAAAAGTTTTAAACATATATAGCGTAACATTACAACCATAAGAATTATAACAGCTAAAAACACTTGGATTCAAAGTAATATATGCCTGCATAGGTTGTCAATTTCTTGGAACAAAAAACAATTCTATAATTAAAGCAATTATGCTTAGTTACTAATGCAAGGTCTATCATCTGCGAAGTATGAATGTCGAGTTTGCCATCGTAAGAACACGGTCTACAAGTGAAAAAGTTTAGTACTTGGTCTTGTAGCTTTGGTTGGCAGTCAACTGCAATGAAGTTTGAAAGATAAAATTAACAATAATTATTTAATCTAGTATGTCATTAAACTATATAAAATGCAAATGCTATTACCTTTAATCGAATGCAATAAAAATCATATCCTCCTATAATTCCATATATATCAAGACAGGCTCACATAGGGTAGCAATTGTCAAAAAGTGGATTGCCACCACGGCTGCAACCTTAACAGGCTGCCAAGCCAAGATATGGACAATCTCATGTTTAAAACGACCCATTAGAATTCATCATAGCCTTAACGGTGTTAAAAAAAGGTGTTACATGTTGCATATTTGAAGATAGGGTAGTGGCTGGAAATGTGATTGCCGTGGCTGCAACCTCAAGCAGGTTGTTTTACCAACATCTGTGCAACCTTATATTTATCCTTACCCGTTAAACTCATCGTAGTCTAAATAAGAGACTGGAAATGCGCATATCTAAAACACATACCATTAGAAAGAATTTTAGGTTGTGTCACATAATGGGGATACAGTCTTTTGGTAGATGATTATGGGCATATGTACAAAGATAAATTTTTTTATTGTGGTTTGTAGCTACACATTCTTTATAAGAAGTTTAAGAGAAAGCATACCAGAAGTTTCTGAAAGTCATAAGCGCAAGGATTTTCATTGGTGTCTGCAGCCTTGAATGTAAATCCATCTATCAGAAATAGCAAGGCACACATCAAATAGAAAACTCATTTGTCACTAAAGACAGGCTCAGATAGGGTAGCAGTTGGCAAAAAATGGATTGCCCACCATGGCTGCAACCTTAACACGCTGCCAAGCCAAGATATGGGCAATCTCATTTTTAAAACGACCCGTTAGAATTCATGATAGTCTTGATGGTGTTGGTAAGCTTACACCCGGAAAAAGTAACATGGATTGGATCCATATCATAAGGTGCTTCACGACCGGCTAACCTAGCCTGATCTGACACTGAAAGATCTATACTGATCTTTGTGAGTGAAAGCACAGTACCATCTACAGGAATATATTATTTAAATGGGGTTACAATATCTTTATAGCAAACACAAAATTCATTCTTGCATCTGCATTATAAAACATTACATTTGCCAAAGCATTGTTCAGATGAAACTTTACATACGTCTATATAATGTATGCAAGAAACTTTATGTGTCTCTTATTTCACAAAAGAGAGGCTTAGATAGTGTAGCAGTTGACAAAAAGCAGAGCGACCATCATCGTATGCCAACATTAAGAAATAAAAATCGTGGTGTAGTTTAAAGGAAAAAGAGAAAACTTTTGGATTGTGAAGTGCACCGTGCTCTTTATTTCTCAATATCGGCATATGATGTTAATATTAGTATAAAATAGTGAGGAATTTCGCAATAAAGAAGTGCAGAAATTTACATAGTTGTACAACACATTCATATCAGTTGCAGGCACACTTTTTTTAGAAAGAAACGAATAAAACATGTAGACAAAAAACTTTGGTGATACTGGCATTTAAAATGAGGCTCATATCTTCAATTCATTTACCGTGCCAAGATAAGGGATACGTCAGCCATACTCACAAAACAGTTAATAAGCAGAAAGTTCATCATTGCCTTTTGCAATCAACATTTGAGTCAGGATAGTCAATTTATCAATATGTTAATTTAGTACCCAAGTAAGGCAATTCCCCTTATTTCATATGTAACAGTGTCAATGTAACGGGTATAAAGCAGCATAGTTAACCTTTATGAGTTCCCTTACAGATCCTTTTATTGTTTCAACTCCCTTTTTGCAAAGGCCTGCACCAAGCAATTTATTGTTGAAAAAACAAAAGGAACTGTATAGAAACTCAGACTGGGTAACTATGCTGAACATAATATGTCAATATTTGCTAATGAAGAACGTGGTGTACTTTAAAGTAGAAAGAATCTGGCTGACAAACAGACCTGTTTGCTTTGAAAATTTAATATTAATAAATAAATAAATAAAAAGGAAAAAAACCTTGGTTGCTAGAAACTTTGCACTTTAAAGTGCACCACGTTCTTTATTTGCCAATATTGCCAAACGATGTTAGATGATATATTTAATTACAAATACACAATTTCTAGCCACACACAAGAAACAATATAAAAACTTAGCCATACATATGCCTTCTGTGCAAGGAATCTGTCACGGACATGGTTTTTTCCCTTAGCGCCTTTGCAGTTGCCATTGTATTTGTGATATACTCGTCATAATTCCAAGACAACGAATCATTGCCTCTTTCAATCGGTATTGTATAATAAGTGGGGCTGGTGACCTAAATGCAACCTACGGTACTTCAGTTGCTTCTCAACCTCTGCTCAACACCCAGTTCTGTTTCAAACTAAATCCGAGTAACTGCAAAAGCGGTATCCAAAACTTGCTATGGCTGCAACCACATGGTTGCCATGCCAAGATAGCTGGTTTGGCAAACGACGCTATCGACCATATCCAAATTCATCACACCCAACCACTTTACAGTCCATAAGATAGGGGCTGCAAACATATCCGGTTTACAACCGAACCAATGCTGGATGAGAAAGAGATGTGAGAGTTATTTCGTGTGCGACATCACTCAAACCAAATCAAGCCACAAGTTTTTGGCCAACACAAAATAAATAGAAACCATGGGCTGCAACAACAATTCATGTTATGTTGCCTGGCCAAAATAATTCTCTTGATAAGCCTATAAAACAAATGACCAAAAAAAAATTATAAACCACCTATCGACATTCATAATATTATGTAAATATAAATGGCCCACCAACTTTACATATTGTTTAGTCACCATCCCAACTTTTAAACATCTATTCAACAAAATATAAACGCCTTTTACACTATCTACTATATTTTTAAACATTCACCTTTAAACAACACTGATAATTTCAAGTAAATATAAGGTATGATATTCACATAAAGGTAACAGGAACGCGTAAAGGTATTTTAAACCCTAAAGTGACAAATGGCAAACCTCGTAACTCTTAAGACTATAAGTAGCAAACACGTAATTGAAAGATCAGCAAACCTAAAAAAATGAAGGATTCTAGATGTAGCAACATCGATTATCTCATGAAACAGAGCAAATCCAAATGATCAAAAAAAAGGTAAGTCAATGATCCAGAAAACACTTTAAAATAGAGTTAATTGCATTTTTGGTCCCTATGGTATGGCCAAATTGCATATTTTGTCCCTAAAACTTTGAAAGTGCACTGGACGTCCCCATTTTGAAGTTTTGTTGCATTTTTGGTCCCTGTGGTATGGCCAAATTGCAGACTTGATCCCTGTGGTATGGCCAAATTGAAGATTTGGTCCTTGAAACTTTAACGTCGTCTGGGCCAAAGGGACCAAAAATGCAACGGAAACTTCAAAATAGGGACGTCTAGTGCACTTTCAAAGTTTTAAGGACCAAATATGCAATTTGGCCATACCACAAGGACCAAAAATGCAATTAACTCCTTTAAAATATAACAAATAACAAACATGTGGCTAAGAAAAAAAGGAATATGTATCTGATAACAAATGTAAAAAATACAATCATACACCATCTTTCATATCACAAAGATATGCAATCCCTTACATTTGTGAAATCACTATGTATGCACAACTTTTTGGCCCGTTTGTTGTTGGTAAGCCCAGGTCAGAGAAAATAAGATGGATCAGACCCGGAGCGTCTCTCACTTATCTCTCTCACTCCCTCTCTCATTCATCGGCGCTCTGAAAACCACCAAAAAAAATAAAAAAAATATATAAATAAACTGAAAGGCGAACCCAGCCTGATCCGATATTTAAAATGAGGCCCAAATATGCAATTCATTGAGTAACCCTACACACCCACCATGGCTGAAACCATATAAAAGTCCTGGTTACCATGCCAAGATACAGGGATACATGAGCCACACTCATGAAACAGTTAATAAGCAGAAAGTTGATCATTGCCTTTTGCAATCAACATTGTAGTCAAGAGAGTCACTTTGTGAATCTGTTAATTTAGCACCCAGGTAAGACCATTCTTCTTATCTCATATACCCAATATTCGATTGTAAAACTGTCCCAATGGCAACGTAACCGGAAGCTCTTACCTCCCTCTCCAGTCTCTTTTTCTATTCAGTTAGAATTTACATAGTGGCCTGCACCAACGCACTGCTAGCCCACTGAAGTAACAAAAGAAACTAGAGAAGAAAGATAAGAGGAGGCAGCTGCATTGAACACTATTGATATTTAAAAACATGCTCATATATGCAATTCATTGTGCCATCCTACACATCAACCATGGCTGCAACCATATAAGAGTTTTGGTTACCCCACCAAGATATGGGAATGCGTGAGGCACAATGATGAAAAGTTAATACGCAAAAAATTCATCATTGCCTTTTGCAATAAACATTGCAATCAACAGTTTCAATGTAACTGGTATAAAGCACCATAGTTAACCCTCCTTAGTTCCCTTACAATTCCTTTTTTTGCTTCAACTCCGTTTTTGCAAAGGCTTGCACCAAGCGATTTGCTAGATTGTTGAAAAAACAAAAGGAACTGTTTGGGAACTGACAATGGGTAACTTTGCTGAACATCGTATGTCAATATTTGCAAATGAAGAACATGGCGGACTTTAAAGAAGAAAGAATCTAGTTGACAAACAAATCTGTTTCCTTTGAAAATTTAAATTTAAGAAAAAAAAAGAAAAAAAAAAGCTTGTTTGTTGGAAACTTTGCACTTTAAAGTGCACCACGTTCTTTATTTACCAGTATTGCCAAACGATGTTAGATGCTATATTTAATTACAAATACACAATCTCTAGCCAAACACCAAAAAACGGTATAAAAATTCAGCCATAAGTATGTCTTTTGTGTAAGGAATCTGTTGCAAACAACAGGTTTTTTTTGCTTAGTGCCTTTGTAGCTGCCATTGTATTTGTGATATACTTGTCATAACTCCAAAACAACGGATCATAAGTGGTGATCAGTATTCTACCAAGGAAAAAGATGGGAGCACACCAGTATGAGGTGTAAATTTTGTAGGCCGAATACTGATCAACATACTTGTTTACCCAAATGCTTCCTGAAACAGAAGTTGTCGTTAGTTTATCAGTAAAAAGAAGCAAAAATTGCAGTATTTGATTTCAAGAGATAAAGAATCACAAAGCTTTTATTAAAGCATGGCGTGAGAGACAGAAGTGAGAGACGTTCCAAGTCTGATCCATGTTGTTTTCTTCGGACCTTGGCTTACCAACAACAAATGGGCCAAAAAGTTTAACATGAATAGTGCTTTGGCAAATGTTGGCAGATTCAGTTTCAAAAAAACTGATATGCATGTTGGCAGATTCAGTTCCACATGCATCAAACAACTTCAATAGGTGGCATAAAACAGTTTCATGGTGTTGTTAACATCTAAAATGAGGCTCAGATTTCCAATTTCTTGAGGCACTCTATGTGCCAGCCATGGTTGCAACCACATAACAGTCGTGGTTACCCCACCAAGATACGGGAACGGGCAGGCCAAATTCAAGAAACAGTTAATATAGAAAAAGCTCATCTTTGCCTTTTGCAATCAATATCGTATAGTAAGTGGGACAAGTGACCCAAATGCAACCCATGATACTTCAGCCACTTCTCAGCCTCTTCTCAACACCCCGTTCTGTTTCTATGTACCTGCATTTCATTACCAATACAGGGTAATACATGTAAACCAAACAGGTAGCATTAAGAAGATGTTAGGAAAAGATCTTACCATCTCCTTTTGCAGTGTTGTAATGCTTGTGTTCTGTTTTTGCAGTCACACGGACCTTAATAGTCTAACGGACTTAATATTGCTTTAAAACCTAATAATTTCAATTGGAACTGCAACAATGGCCGATGGACTATTAAAGCCCTTGCAACTGATATTGCAAACTACGTTATGTCATATGTCAACCTTTTGTTATACCAAATTTTTTCGAAAAATTCTTTTTTAATGAGGCTCAGATCTGCAATTCCTTGAGCCACTCTATGCACCCGCCATGGCTGCAGCCATATAACATTCTTGGTTATCCCCAAAATACGGGAATGCGTGAGGCACACTCATGAAATAGTTAATACGCATACAAATCATCATTTCCTACACATTCATGATCTTAGGCTTCAAATATAGGCTCACATAGGGCAGGAATTAGGAATGAATGGATGCATCTATAAATCAGGCCACAAATTTTTTACCAACACAGAACAAATAGTAGCCACGTGCTGCAACGACAATTCATGTTATGTTGCCTCGCCAAAATAATGCCCTTGATAAGCCTATAAAACAAACAACCAAAAAAAGTTAGAAGCCACTTATCGACATTCATAATTTCAAGTAAATATAAATGGCTATCCTACCAAGTTTACATATTGTTTAGTCACCATCCCAACTTTTAAACATACATTTAACTCAATATAAACGCCTTTTACTTTATCTTTAAACATCCAACTGTAGTTGCATTTTACAGTATTTTTAGACATCAACCTTTAAACAACACTGATAATCTCAAGTAAATCTAAGGCATGATATTCACATAAAAGAAACAGGAACCCGTAAAGGTTTTTAAAATCCTAAAGTGACAAATCAAAAACTTGCTAACTCTAAGACTATAAGTAGCAAACATGTAACTGAGAGATAAGCAAACCTAACAAAAATAAAGGGGAATTGCGTATATATCCCTCCAAAGACTCATAATTACGTATATATCCTACTAAAAATAATAATTGCGTGTATATCTTTCACATACATTAAATATTATATGTATCTATACTACCTTATAATGTATTTAGGACTTTCTAAAAATAGAAGTCTTAATTTTTAAGCCCACACATCTTACTATAATTATTAATTCATATAATTAAATTCTACACTATAATAGTTGCATTATAATATACACTAATGACACATTAAATTTTGGTATTAAAATAGATGTTACAAACTTACAATAATACAAATTTAGAGTTGTAATTTTTATCATAAACATTCAAGTTATACAAAGTTCAAATGAGTATAAGTATGGATATCTATATTTGTATTGATCAATGTTGCAAAAGTCGTGAATCGGTAGTCGGGCGGTTGACCACCCTGCAGCGAGTAATCGGTCAAGTCGGGATTAATTGGTGATTAATCGGATTGACATATCCTGCAATATTTTGGTATTTTTGGAGACCAAACTAAAAATCTTAACCGATTCAAAGCCTGCTATGTTTCCAAACCTCAATAAAAGGCTCCAATTCTGATTATGATGCCCAATGTGCGTTATTAGTGAAATATATGATCCTCAAATTACGTAGAATGCCTAAATTATTATTATTTTTAAAAAGACCGATTTGCCCGATTCGGCCGATTTTTGACCGATTCGGCCGATTTTGACCGATTCAGCTGATTAATCGGTCGATTCGGCCGATTTTTTGACTGCTTAGTGTCGATTATTTTCCTAGGCCGATTTTTTGACCGATTTTCAAAAATCGACAAGGTACTCGGCCGATTAACGATTAATCGGCGATTAATCGGCCGAGTTGACCGATTTTTGCAACATTGGTATTGATATACTTTACAGAAATTCAAATACGCATCCACTCTATTCAAACTATCAAACGAGTAAATCGTCAAATACTAACTCTCAACCTCTTAAAGATTCAGGTACGAGAAAAACTGACATGTTGGGTACTGCCGCTGCTTGGCGCGAGTACTATGCTAGTATCTAATTGATTATTTTACATATATTTAAATCCAAAAGATATTTAATAATTATAATCTAAATATAAAATATCCATTATACCCTTGTTCTTTCTTGACATTCTTTAGCTAGGTTTCTTCTTCTTCTTCTTCTTTAATATGCGACTCAAGCAAGTTTTGATTTTACAGATTTAGTTTGTTCATTCAGTGTTACAGGGACTCCTTTCTTTTTGGTTTTAATTGTGGGGTTATGTCATCTATGTAAAATGTGTAAGTTATGCCATCTTGGTTTTGACCTGCACATGGTCTAATCCATTAGTATGGCTTGCAAATTGATTGCAGTATGTAATAATTTTTATAATATATAAGGGTTAATAATATTAGCAATATACGAAGTAACATAGTTTGATAATTTCATTTGTTATGCAATATTGTAGATGAAAAAATTAATCGGTAATTTAATCATGGCTATAGCAAGAGGGACACACAGTTTGGCACTGTAGAAAGAAATAGAAATGGACGAACAAGGGTAAGATATGGAAGGGTATTATGGAACATTCTGAATTTTAATTACAATTATGATATATTTTTTGGATTTAAATATATGTAAAAATTTTAATTGGATATATATGTAGTATTTAACGCTTATGAAGGATATATACGCAATTATAAATTTTAGTAGGATATATACGTAATTATGAGTCTTTGGAGTGATATATGCGCAATTCCCCCTAAAAATGATTAAATGATTCTAGACCTAGTAGCATCGATTATCTCATGAAATACAGCAAATCCAGAAGATCAAAAAAACTAACCTAACTGAATGATGAAGAGAACACTTTAAACAATAACAAATAACCACTTACATACCTAGCAACATCGATTATCTCATGAAACACAGCAAATCCAGGAGATCAAAAAACTAAACTAACTCAATCATGAAGAAAACACTTTAAACCATAACAAATAACCACTTTCATACCTGCCAGCATCAATTATGTTATGAAACAAAGCAAATCTAGAAGATAAAAAAACTAACCTAACTCAATGATGAAGAAAACACTTTAAACCATAACAAATAACCACTTTCAGACCTACCAACATCGATTATGTCATGAAACAAAGCAAATCCAGAAGATCAAAAAAACGTAACCTAACTCAATGATGAAGAAAAAACTTTAAACCATAACAAATAACCAACATGTGGCAGAGAAAAAAAAGGAATTGGTACCTGGTAACGAATGGCAAGAATATAACCACACACCATAATAAAAAAATTTATCCCTCTCACAAAGACACTGCACCCCATTTAAATAATCTATTCCTATAGATGGTACTGTACTTTCACTTAGAAAGATCACTATAGATCTTTCGGTGTCGGATCGAGCTGGGTTCGCCGATCGGGTTTTTTGGTTGCCGGAACGCTGATGAATGACAGAGGGAGTGAGAGAGATAAGTGAGAGATGATCCGGGTCCGGTCCATGTTATTTTATCCGGACCTGGGCTTACCAATAACAAACAGGCTAAAAAGTTTTAGCTAAAGAGTGCTTTGGCAAATGTATTGTTTAATAATTACTAGGACCAAAATAATATATTTGGACATTCAGTTGCTAAAGGACTTGAACGATTATTGAGAACTTGTTGAATTGATTTATGATGAATTTTTCATGTTGTGTTTGCAGAGGTGATCCAAACGGAGGGGTACAAATATGTAGAAAAGTCATGCCCTTTATTGCTATTAGAGCTTCTTCCAAAGATCGCAGAACTTCTTCAAAAGACCGCCTCAGAAAATTAACGAATATAGCTTCTCATTCTAATCGACTATGGCTGGCCCATGAATTTTGGTCCTAGGTAGCACATTCTAATTAGCGACTCATTTATGAATTTTGTTTGGAGTTGTTTTTGGATTCGGATTATCATTTCAAGTGTTATTGGTTTGCACCATATTGATCCTAAAGAGTGGCTTATCCAATATATCTTAAATAGACATCTTGGAGTGAGCTATATGGTTTGTCACAACCTCTTTCTATACATGCTTCTTATTGTATTGACCCAATTACTCAATGATTATAAATAATAATTAAAAAAATCCATGAATTAATTTTAATGTTATTAGATAGTAGTCTACATGTTACGTTCGTGTTTTGTTACTTTAGACTTTGGTTGGTTGTATGAATCTTGACATATATAGAAGTTACTAATATTATGAATGAGTGAGTGTATTTTTCATATATTTGGACAAGTTAGATTCATTCGCATAATATGGTTGTCAAGATCTTGTAAGTATGATCTTGTAATTTATATATATATTCTACAGATGCAACGCTGGTTTCTTTTCATCTATCAAGATAGATTAGAAGGACTCATATCGCATTTCTTTTTCTCTAAATGATAAATATGTTACTCTATAATGTTGGACTTTAATGTTAGAGAAGAAAAAGATTAGGGTAGTTTAATGTAAGTTTTATGTTAAGTATTATGTAAGTTTTGTATAAACCGACCCATTGTAAGGGGTTTTTTAGATAGGTTACAACGTTTAGGTTGTTAGGATAACGGTTAGAATTAGTGTGTCGTTTACTTTTGATGAACCGGTATTCCTCTTTATCATGGTACCGATTCATGTAGTATAAATGGGATTAGATTTATGTAAACATTCATTCCAATATATATCAATACAACATCAATTCAATATACGCTTTACAAGTTTCTGTCCTACTTTTCTACATACACATTTTTCTATCCCAAACTTCAGAACACTCCGTGTTTCATCGACCTTATTCAAGAACCCGTATAATAAGGAAGAAAGCAACAATTGGTATCAAGAGCAAGACCGCTTCGGGAATCAATCAAAAGCAAGATAGAAGAAAACAACTTCTATTTAGAAATCTATTTACCAAATGTAAGGAAGGATATTGATCGAAATCAAAAGCAAGAACAACACAAATTGATCGAAGGAAGGATTTTGGAATCACGAATCGAAGGAAGGAACACACGCCTCATGTCTTCCTAATCAACCGTTTTTCTTTTAATTCTTTCAACTTGTTTTACTTTTCTAAATACTCCATATAAATTAGGAAAAGTTTTGCTAAGATAAAATTCCATTAGTGAAAAACCCTGATTGATTAGAATATCAAAGACCATTTCCTTTTAGATTCATAGCAAGACAAGCGAATTCTTCAAAATTGCTTCACAAAATAGGAAGTTATACCGAACCCTTTGTGGTTCATAGAAGTTAAACCGAACCTTTGTGGTTCATAGCAAGTTAAACCGAACTTAGGTTCATAGCAAGCTCCAAGCCTTAAGATTCAAATAGCAAGATTATAGCCTTTTTAGGTTCAAATAGCAAGAAACCGTTAATAAATTGGCCAAGAAGAAGTAAGGGGATTTGATCTTTGATCAAACACAAGAGCAAGAAAACCAGAAACCATCTCGGTTCTGATTATAAGCAAGCAAGCAAGCATGGTAGAAGGAGACACGAATGTTAACACATCGAACAATTCATAAGTTCGAGAACTAAGAAATGTTTCACTACAATGTCCAAAATTGACCGAAACAAACTACACGACATGGGCATTGATGATGGAGACAATATTGAAGGCATATGGCATATGGGAAATGATTGTTGAGAAAGACGGAATACCAACAAATGAGAAGAAAGAAAACACATCAAAGGCAATAATCTTCCAATCACTGCCAGAAGTTGTTTTAATGCAAGTTGCACAATACTCGACTGCAAAGGAAGTATGGGACTCAATCAAAGTCAAGCATTTGGGAGCTGATCTTGTTAAAAGGCACGACTACAAACATTGAGAAGTGAACTAGAGACACTAAGGATAAAACCAAACAAAAAAGTATGTGACTATAGAGGAAAGTTAATTGGTATAAAGGCCAAGTTTAGAGGACTTGGTGAAACTTTGGAAGATAAGATGCGAGTAAGGAAACTACTTAACTCTGTTCCAAAGATGTTTTTACCGATCGTGGAAACTATAGAACAATATCAAGACCTAGACGAAATGTCATTTGAATAAGCCATTGGAAGGTTAACAACCTATGAAGAACGAATTAAGAGTCAAGACATACTAGAGGCAAATGATCAAGACAAGCTTCTATGGCAAGTTCAAATAACAAAACTTATGGTAAATGGCGAGGTAAAGATTTCAACAAAGAAGGCAAGGAAAGCATGAAATGGAAGAATAATTCAATACGAGTTAAGGAACTAAAGACAAAAGCATGCTCAGATGTTATGAATGTGGCAAGCATGGACACTTTGCGAAAGAATACACTAAATGGAAATACAACAAGCAAGAAGAGGCGCATCTCATCTATGACACTGACACCGAACCACAATTCTTGTAAAGACAAGTAAAGAAGTCGCAATTGTAGTTTATAACATTAGGGGGTGAATGTTGGACTTTAATGTTATGAAGAAAAGATTAGGTAGTTTAATGTAAATTTTATGTTAAGTATTTTGTAAGTTTTGTATAAACCACCCATTGTAATGGGTCGGTTTAGATAGGTTACAACGTTTAGGTTGTTAGGATAACGGTTAGAATTAGTGTGTCGTTTACTTTTGATGAACCAAGATTCCTCTTCATCATGGTACCGATTCATGTAGTATAAATAGGATTAGATTTCTCTAAACATTCATTCCAATATATATCAATACAACATCAATTCAATATACGCTTTACAAGTTTCTATCCTACTTATCTACATACACGTTTTTCTATCCCAAACTTCTGTAAACACTCTTGTGTTTCATCAGACCTGATTCAAGAACCTGTACAATAGAAGGAAGAAAGCACCAATTGGTATCAAGAGCAAGAACGTTTCTGGGAATCAATCAAAAGCAAGATAGAAGAAAAACAACTTCTATTTGGAAATCTATTTACCAAACAGAAGGAAGGATATTGATCAGAAATCAAAAGCAAGAACAACACAAATTGATCGGAAGGAAGGATTTTGGAATCACGAATCGGGAAGGAAGGAACGACGTTTATGTCTTCCCTAATCAACCGGTTTTTCTTTAATTTTTCAACTTTTTTACTTTTCTAAATACTCCATATAAATTAGGAAAAGTTTTGCTAAGATAAAATTCCCATTAGCGAAAAACCCGGATTGATTAGAATAGAAAAGACCATTTTCCTTTTAGATTCATAGCAAGACAAGCGAATTCTTCAAAAATTGCTTCACAAAATAGGAAGTTATACCAACCCTTTGTGGTTCATAGTGTTAAACCGAACCTTTCGTGGTTCATAGCAAGTTGAACCAATCCTTAGGTTCATAGCAAGCTCCGAGCCTTAAGATTCAAATAGCAACATAATAGCCTTTTTTTGGGTTCAAATAGCAAGAAAACCTGGTTAATAAATTGGCCAGTAGCAAGTAAGGGATTTGATCTTTTTATCAAACACAAGAGCAAGAAAACCAGAAACCATCTCGGTTCTGATTATAAGCAAGCAAGCATGGTAAAAGGAGACACGAATGTTAACACATCGAAAAATTCATCAGTTCAAGAACTAGGAAATGTTTCACTACAATGTCCAAAATTGACCGAAACAAACTACACGACATGGGCATTGATGATGGAGACAATACTGAAGGCATATGGCATATGGGAAATGATAGTTGCGAAAAACGGAATACCAACAAATGAGAAGAAAGAAAACACATCAAAGGCAATAATTTTCAATCACTGCCAGAAGATGTTTTAATGCAAGTTGCATAATACTCGACTGCAAAGGAAGTATGGGACTCAATCAAAGTCAAGCATTTGGGACCTGATCTTGTTAAAAGGCACGACTACACACATTGAGAAGTGAACTAGAGACACTAAGGATAAAACCAAACAAAAAAGTAAGTGACTATGGAGGAAATTTAAGTGGTATAAAGGCCAAGTTTAGAGGACTTGGTGAAACTTTGGAAGATAAGACGCGAGTAAGGAAACTACTTAACTCTGTTCCAAAGAAGTTTTTACCGATCGTGGCAACTATAGAACAATATCAAGACCTAGACGAAATGTCAATTGAAGAAGCCATTGGAAGGTTAACAGCCTATGAAGAACGAATTAAGAGTCAAGACATACTAGAGGCAAATTATCAAGACAAGCTTCTCATGGCAAGTTCAAACAACAAAGCTTATGGTAAATGGCGAGGTAAAGATTTCAACAAAGAAGGCAAGGAAAGCATGAAATGGAAGAATAATTCGAATACGAGTCAAGGAACTAAAGACAAAATCATGCTCAGATGTTATGAATGCGGGAAGCATGGACACTTTGCGAAAGAATGCACGAAATGGAAATACAACAAGCAAGAAGAGTCGCATCTCATCTATGACACTGACACCGAACCAACATTGTTGTAAAGACAAGTAAAGAAGACGCAATTGCAGTCTATAACATTAGGGGGTGAATGTTGGACTTTAATGTTATAGAAGAAAAATATTAGGGTAGTTTAATGTAAATTTTATGTTAAGTATTCTGCAAGTTTTGTATAAACCGACCCATTGTAATGGGCTGGGTTTTTTAGATAGGTTACAACGTTTAGGTTGTTAGGATAACGATTAGAATTAGTGTGTCGTTTACCTTTGATGAACCGGTATTCCTCTTCATCATGGTACCGTTTCATGTAGTATAAATAGGATTAGATTTGTAAACATTCATTCCAATATATATCAATACAACATCAATTCAATATACGCTTTACAAGTTTCGTCCTACTTTTCTACATACACGCTTTTCTATCCCAAAACCTCAGAACACTCATGTGTTTCATCGACTGATTCAAGAACCCGTATAATAGAAGGAAGAAAGCAACAATTGGTATCAAGAGCAAGAACGCTTCTAGGAATCAATCAAAAGCAAGATAGAAGAAAACAACTTCTATTTGGAAATCTATTTACCAAATGTAAGGAAGGATATTGATCGTAAATCAAAAGCAAGAACAACACAAATTGATCGAAGGAAGGATTTTGGAATCACGAATCAAGGAAGGAACGCACGCCTCATGTCTTCCTAATCAACCGGTTTTCTTTTAATTCTTTCAACTTTTTACTTTTCTAAATACTCCATATAAATTAGGAAAAGTTTCGCTAAGATAAAATTCTATTAGCGAAAAACCCGGATTGATTAGAATAGCAAAGACCATTTTCCTTTTAGATTCATAGCAAGACAAGCGAATTCTTCAAAATTCGCTTTCACAAAATAGGAAATTATACCGAACCATTTGTGGTTCATAGCAAGTTAAACCGAACCTTTGTGGTTCACAAGAAGTTAAACCGAATCCTTAGGTTCATAGCAAGTTCCGAGCCTTAAGATTCAAATAGCAAGATTATAGCCTTTTTAGGTTCAAATAGCAAGAAAACTCGGTTAATAAAATGGCCAAGAGTAAGTAAGGGATTTGATCTTTGATCAAACACAAGAGCAAGAAAACCATAAACCATCTCGGTTCGATTATAAGCAAGCAAGCATGGTAGAAGGAGACACGAATGTTAACACATCGAACAATTCATCGGTTCAAGAACTAGGAATGTTTCACTACAATGTCCAAAATCGACCAAACAAACTACACGATACGGGCATTGATGATGGAGACAATATAGAAGGCATATGGCATATGGGAAATGATAGTCATGAAAGACGGAATACTAACAAATGAGAAGAAAGAAAACACATCAAAGGCAATAATCTTCCAATCTCGCTAAGATGTTTTAATGCAAGTTGCACAATACTCGACTGCAAAGGAAGTATGGGACTCAATCAAAGTCAAGCATTTGGGAGCTGATCTTGTTAAAAGGCACGACTACAAACATTGAGAAGTGAACTAGAGACGCTAAGGATAAAACCAAACGAAAAAGTAGGTGACTATGGAGGGAAGTTAAGTGGTATAAAGGCCAAGTTTAGAGCACTTGGTGAAACTTTAGAAGATAAGACGCGAGTAAGGAAACTACTTAACTCTGTTCCAAAGAAGTTTTTACCGATCGTGGCAACTATAGAACAATATCAAGACCTAGACGAAATGTCATTCAAGAAGCCATTGGAAGGTTAACACCAATGAAGAACAATTAAGAGTCAA
The DNA here is from genome assembly GCA_022545495.1 of Chrysanthemum lavandulifolium. Classification (NCBI taxonomy): domain Eukaryota; kingdom Viridiplantae; phylum Streptophyta; class Magnoliopsida; order Asterales; family Asteraceae; genus Chrysanthemum; species Chrysanthemum lavandulifolium. The sequence continues at coordinate 104,792,109 of CM040239.1, read as the reverse complement.
GACATACTAGAGGTAAATGATCAAGACAAGCTTCTCATGGCAAGTTCAAACAACAAAACTTATGGTAAATGGCGAGGTAAAGATTTCAACAAAGAAGGCAAGGAAAGCATGAAATGGAAGAATAATTCAATAAAAGTCAAGGAACTAAAGACAAAAGCATGCTCGATGTTATGAATGTGGCAAGCATGGACACTTTATGAAAGAATGCACGAAATGGAAATACAACAAGCAAAGAGTCGATCTCATCTATGACATCGACACCGAACCAACATTGTTGTAAAGACAAGTAAAGAAGACGCAATTGCAGTCTATAACATTAGGGGTGAATGTTGGACTTTAATGTTATAGAAGAAAAATATTAGGTAGTTTAATGTAAATTTTATGTTAAGTATTCTAAGTTTTGTATAAACCGACCCATTGTAATGGGCTGGGTTTTTAGATAGGTTACAACGCTTAGGTTGTTAGGATAAAGATTAGAATTAGTGTGTCGTTTACTTTGATGAACCGTATTCCTCTTCATCATGGTACCGATTCATGTAGTATAAATAGGATTAGATTTCTGTAAACATTCATTCCAATATATATCAATACAACATCAATTCAATATACGCTTTACAAGTTTCTGTCCTACTTTTCTACATACACGTTTTTCTATCCCAAAATCCTGTAAACACTCATGTGTTTCATCAGACCTGATTCAAGAACCTGTACAATAGAAGGAAGAAAGCAACAATTGGTATCAAGAGCAAGAACGTTTCTAGGAATCAATCAAAAGCAAGATAGAAGAAAAACAACTTCTATTTGGAAATCTATTTACCAAACAGAAGGAAGGATATTGATCAGAAATCAAAAGCAAGAACAACACAAATTGATCAGAAGGAAGGATTTTGGAATCACGAATCAGAAGGAAGGAACGCACGTCTCATGTCTTCCCTAATCAACCGATTTTTCTTTTAATTCTTTCAACTTTTTTTACTTTTCTAAATACTCCATATAAATTAGGAAAAGTTTCGCTAAGATAAAAATTCCCATTAGCGAAAAACCCCGGATTGATTAGAATAGCAAAGACCATTTTCCTTTTAGATTCATAGCAAGACAAGCGAATTCTTCAAAAATTCGTTTCATAAAATAGGAAATTATACCGAACCCTTTGTGGTTCATAGCAAGTTAAACCGAACCTTTTATGGTTCACAGCAAGTTAAACCGAATCCTTAGGTTCATAGCAAGCTCCAAGCCTTAAGATTCAAATAGCAATATTATAGCCTTTTTTAAGGTTCAAATAGCAAGAAAACCTGGTTAATAAATTGGCCAGTAGCAAGTAAGGGATTTGATCTTTTGATCAAACACAAGAGCAAGAAAACCAGAAACCATCTCGGTTCTGATTATAAGCAAGAAAGCAAGCATGGTAGAAGGAGACACAAATGTTAACACATCAAACAATTCATCAGTTCAAGAACTAGGAAATGTTTCACTACAATGTCCAAAATTGACCGAAACAAACTACACGACATGGGCATTGATGATGAAGACAATATAGAAGGCATATGGCATATGGGAAATGATAGTTGCGAAAGCGGAATACTAACAAATGAGAAGAAAGAAAACACATCAAAGGCAATAATCTTCCAATCTCTCGTAAGATGTTTTAATGCAAGTTGCACAATACTGATCGCAAAGGAAGTATGGGACTCAATCAAAGTCAAGCATTTGGGAGCTGATCTTGTTAAAAGGCACGACTACAAACATTGAGAAGTGAACTAGAGACGCTAAGGATAAAACCAAACGAAAAAGTAGGTGACTATGGAGGGAAGTTAAGTGGTATAAAGGCCAAGTTTAGAGGACTTGGTGAAACTTTAGAAGATAAGACGCGAGTAAGGAAACTACTTAACTCTGTTCCAAAGAAGTTTTTATCGATCGTGGCAACTATAGAACAATATCAAGACCTAGACGAAATGTCATTTGAAGAAGCCATTGGAAGGTTAACAGCCAATGAAGAATGAATTAAGAGTCAAGACATACTAGAGGCAAATGATCAAGACAAGCTTCTCATGGCAAGTTCAAACAACAAAACTTATGGTAAATGGCGATGTAAAGATTTCAACAAAGAAGGAAAGGAAAGCATGAAATGGAAGAATAACTCAATACAAGTCAAGGAACTAAAGACAAAAGCATGCTCGAGATGTTATGAATGTGGCAAGCATGGACACTTCTATGAAAGAATGCACGAAATGGAAATACAACAAGCAAGAAGAGTCGCATCTCATCTATGACATCGACATCGAACCAACATTGTTGTAAAGACAAGTAAAGAAGACGCAATTGCAGCCTATAACATTAGGGGTGAATGTTGGACTTTAATGTTATAGAAGAAAAGATTAGGGTAGTTTAATGTAAATTTGATGTTAAGTATTCAGAAGTTTTGTATAAACCCACCCATTGTAATGGGCTAGGTTTTTTAGATAGGTTACAACGTTTAGGTTGTTAGGATAACGGTTAAAATTAGTGTGTCGTTTACTTTTGATGAACCGGTATTCCTCTTCATCATGGTACCGATTCATGTAGTATAAATAGAATTAGTGTTAGGAATTAGAAAATTCCATAGTGAAGAGTCGGTCACCCCAAATATTATCTAGCATAATTTAGCTCGTAGACTTGTCGTTATTTACATTACTTAGTAGTTTATTTGTTAATTAGTAGCGAGAATAGTTTAGTGCAACACCGTGGAGGAAGGACGGGTCTTTACCTCCAGATGCTCCGATCCACAATCCGATAGGAGGACGTAGTATTTGTAATTATAAATACCTCTACCTCCCAAGTGTGTAGGGTTGGACCTTCATTCATTTTAATCTAACCTTCTATGTTTTCTTTCACTTCCTCTCTCTAGAAAGGCTCCCACTTTCTCTCTCTAAAACCTCTAAACTATACGCCCCATATTTGTGATTGTTTGTGTGTTTGTGAAATCCAATATGTAACAATTGGTATCAAGAGCCGTGGTTAGATCATCTCTTACATATCTTTGGATTTCTAGTGGTTTTTAGGTGGTTTTTGAGTTTGAGAAAGTTTAGTGGTTTTTGCATCATTTGGTTGATTTCTAGTGTTAAAGTTTGGATTTTGATTGTACTTTTGTGTTTAAGATCATCATAAGTGTTTAGGTTTTGATTTGGAAGGCTTGAATCATCTTGGCTGGGTTGTTTTGGATTGGAAAGTGGTGCTTTGAATATGTTCTTCAGAGATTTGTAGTTATATTTCTTCAGAGACTTGTGGTTATGTTCTTCAGAGAGACTTGTCATATGTTTTTCAGAGACTTGTGGTTATGTCCAGATTAAATGTATTTGTCAGAGACTTGTAGCCTATTTTGCAGAGACTTGGCGAGAGACTTGGCGCCTATTTTGGTAGAGACTTGGCGAGAGACTTGCGCCTATTTTCGTAGAGACTTGGCATAGAGACTTGGCGTGAGACTTGTCTTTACAATTTCTAGCAACTTGTCTCTGTTGTTACTAGCGAGTTGCTCTTTAGCGACTTGGCCACTTAGCGAGTTGCTCTTTAGCGACTTGGTTCATAGCGACTTGTGTTTAGCGACTTGCTTCATAGCGACTGTGTGTAGCGACTTGGTTCATAGCGACTTGACTTGCTCATAGCGACTCTTGTGTAGCGACTTGGTTCATAGCGAGTTGTCTCTAGCGACTTGAGCATCCAGCGACTTGAAACAGCGATTTGCCTTCATAGAGGATTGTTAGAAGCGGTTTGACCATTTCATCGGTGCTTTTGTTGACTTTTCCGACAAAACTTCAAACGGCTATAACTTTTGATCCGTAACTCGCTTTCGAAGATTCTACCCATCAAAACGACCGTGAGAATGAGGAGAATGGCACCACCGAATGAACTAAAGGCCTAAACCGCTCCAACAGAAGTCATCTTAACACATTCCATTGGTCATTGCTTAACGGTTTGGTCTTGATTTTAGTAAAACTCGCGAAAGATTTTATTTCTGCTTAAATCATAGACTTGTAAAACTCCCTGCATTCTACCACATCATGTCTTACTTCATCGACCCAGAATTTCGTAAGTACTTAAATTATATGATGTCGTGGACAACAATGATAATGTTTGCTACAATCGAACGGTTATCGATGATGGAATCAATTAATGATGATTTGAGTTTTTCATGCTCCGAGTCCAATGAGAAAGATTTGCACCTGCTCGTGCCATGTAACGCCATGCAAAAGGAAAGTAGCATTGAACCTTATCAACAACTTCACTCACACCTCATGTTACTTACCCCATAAGAATGGAACGAACATGTACCGCCTCTTCCTTCGTGACTTATCCACATTAATGTGAACTTTGTCGTTAAACCTAGAGCAATTGAAGCTACAACTTGACAAAGAGAAGGTTCAAAAGGATAGTTCATGTCGCACATCAAGTGATCTACAAACACTTTCAATAATTCATTAGAAAGGAATTCACATCGACTATGATCAAGACATGACTAAAATGTCCTTCAAGAGACACACCGGATGGAAATTAGCGTGTTCACAGAGACACTTATTCATCTCATGGATAATGTGGAGAAGTATATCGAGGAAGTTACTCGCATGTATGAAAAAGTGGATGAGTGTCCGTGCAAATGAGAGATAGTTGTGATAAGTTGGGTAATGTATCCGTTAAAAGGCTCGGTGTTCTTGAATGCGTAATGTCGAGACTACAATTAATGATGTAACCAACTCTTCGCCATTCCTAACACACAAGAAGTAGATGCTAAAATCGAAATGGAATGAATGCCGGCACAATCAAAAGATTGTAGAGTTGAGTTGGGTAAAGCTCCGGATGTTGGATCATTGACACCAATACGTAGGCTCGTAGATAGATAAGCTTGACACACCAAAGGGTCCAAAGACTCTTGTTACACATGATGTGGATGCAGATATCGCACCGTAAATTGAGCAAATGTCATGTAATGAGGTACCCTTTATCGCACAACACAATGCATCCGCTAAAATACTTAAACAAACCGATCATGATGTCGAACATGACTTTGATAAATCTTTTGTAATCGAGGTTGAGTCCGAGATTAAGTGTTTCAAACAAAGATATGGTTGATAAAAAGGCTTTGATGAACTTTCAAACAAATTCTCAAATCTTGAAAAACATTATGCCTCACTTGAAATTGCGATACGAGTAAAGAAGAAAGTTTTCAACTTAACAAACCATGTAAAAATCCGAACTTCCCGAATTCGTGAATTTTTTGAAATTAACACTTTGAAAGCCCACCATGACAAAGACTCAACCATTTACAATCAAGAAACATATTTCGATATGCATGTGAAAAGTAATTTGGTTACAAGTAATTGATGTTAATGCTATTGATGATATTCAAATGAGAAATGATGAATTAGCGGTTTGTGTGGCCAAATTACTAAAGGAAATGAGTCCTGAGAAAGCATCACAAAGAACTAAGTAACTCACAAAGAAGCTAGAACTAAGTCAATAGAACAAACAAACTCTTTGATAGAAAAATTGACGTTTCAAAGCTCAACTTCGTGAAAAGAGTTTCGCTATTGTTGCCCTAAAATGAGCTTAGGAAAACGTAGGGAAAAGTGTGAACACTAAGTTTACAAAACCATCAACCTTGGGGAAACCAATTTATCATCCCATTAGAAAACGGTCCATTGTTAGGCACCCATCGCGCTTATATCCGAGAGACCAAAATTTTCAAAACACGGTTTGCCTCCCAAGTTGATGAGAAACATGTTTTGTCAAAACCAACCACTTCACCGAAAGTTACCTAAGAATAAGGCTTCTAGTCTGCTAACCCTCAACACGTAGCCACTTCTACTCCCAAAGACCTCTAGGATTAGTTCGAAACAAGTGTCAAAACCAAGCATTAAAACCCGTAATTCATATGATATGAATGACTTGTGGAAGAACTATTATCTAGAAGAAGCTAGGAAAAGGCACAAATTGAAAAGATGTAATTTTAGGTGCAAGACCTAGGGTGATGAATTCTACAAGATTTCAAGGCACCGCTAATAGTTGTAAACCATTACCTAGAACACTCAAAAGACTGGGGTTGTGATAAGGTTTTAAAGGTACCATTTTGAGGGTCGTTAAGCCCTTATTTGATCACTTTTGTATCCGTTATTGCTTAATATCGCTCTTTTTACTTTTAGGTCTCTTGAGGCAAAATGCTGGAATGGCACTTATTCGGACGAAAAGCGCGAATATACGAAGAAAATGGCCAAAGTCGAATCGAGACACTCAAAGTCAAAAATGTAAGGCGACGACGTCAGTGTTAATTGCGACGCCGTCGGAGGATTTTTATGACGATACGTAAGCCAAAACCCTATTTTCAAGCGACGACGCCGCTTTAAAAGAGTAGGCCGTTGCTACTCGCACGCCTAGATTCAATCCGACGACGCCGGTCAAGAGGACGGCGCCACAGACATAAGGTGACGCCGCCGCAAGGTTAACGTGCCAAGACGAAACCCTAATGACGGCGACACGAAGGCGCACAAAACATAAGTGCGCCGCCGCATATGTAATATTATATATAGAATCCGAATTTTCATTTTAGGAGAGTCTTTTGTGGAGTAAAACCTAAACCGAACCAAGGGTGTCTTGTACAAGATTTTAGGTTCTAAACCCTATCTTACATCAAGATAAGTATTTACTTCATCAATTCAATTATGTCTTTGATTATTTGTGTGTATGCTTGCATGTTCTCCATGTCCGGCTAATTTATTTGTGTGTTTGCTTAGGGAATATGAAACTTAATTATTGAATATAGATTGGTTGTTTCTTATCATAGTTGATTAATGATCTAGTAATGCGATTGGTCATTCGTTGTATACTTAATGATTGATTCATCTTTGTGAACCTTAGAATATAATTACCTGAGTAGTTGTAAGCTAAACCATCCAAAGAGTGCCTTAGAGTAAGAATTTATTATCCCTAGTGGGTTTTGTAGACGAGACCCTTTGGTAAGTTCAAAGAGTTAGGGAGAAACGCATACCCTCCAACTTTAGACACAAAACGCAACTAAGAATAAGACGTGACAACTCAACCATCAATAGGAGATAATTAAGGAGTAGTAAAACCTAAGTAAACACATCTTTAAACTATCATACGAGCACACGTTAATTACACATAGACTACCACCACCTTAGTTTAGATAATTAGATAATAGTAGAGTAATCGGTAGAAATACCAACCCCCAAATCCAATACCCGAGATTCGTACTTTCAATTTCCTAAAAACATTAAAAAAATAATCTTCCTCAACCTCAACCTTAGCATAGTAACTTCTCACTAGCATTCCTATTCCCCAGAGAACGATATCAATACCGTGGCTTACCCTAATACTACACTACAACGATTAGGTTCATCGCCTAGGGTGTTGAAAAACTTGCTCGATTTAAAAGGAAGTTCCTTTGACCTGAACGCCGCCGCGAAGCGTATCAAGTTTTTGGCGTCACGCCGGGAATAGAATAGCTAGTTAGTAGTCCACCTCGCTTAGGTTTCTTTGCTTGATTCCTATCAAGTAAAATTTTTCTCATTTTAGCTTCCTCTTAGTCTATCCCCTTCTTCGTGACCTTTGTTCGTAACACCCATCACTTTTCATCATGGAAGATGATAACCAACCACCACTCATCAACCCACCACCAAATGACCCGCCAAGAGCCCTTACTCTTGGTGAATACTTAAGACCAAGCCACCTAGGCTATAGGAACACCATTGAGCTTACCGACCAAGCCCAAACTACGGCCCTGCGATCCGACACCATCCGATTGGTGCAAAACGGATGTGCATTCCATGGACTTCGTTCAAGATTCAAATCAAGATCCGAGGATTTCTCAAAATTGTCGATTCCATCGACCTTGATGCTACTACTGGAGACCACGCTACTGCGCTCTTCCAATTCTCTCTACGGGACCAAGCTAGTAATTGGCTCGAGCGACTTCCCACCGGCCCATCTCAAGTTCGATGATCTTACCTCTCGCCTCGTTGCTCAATTTTTCCCAACGGGAGAACCACTAAGCTTAGAATGACATCTTGATGTTCCAACAACGCCAAGGTGAATCTCTATGAAGCATGGACCCGATTCAAGGACTTACTTCATAAAGTTCCTCATCACGGCATTGATCTTTGGCTCCAAGTCCAAATCTTTATGATCATGTCAACTTCCCCACTAAGCGATCCATTGACCAAGCGCCGTGGAAAACTTAGTAATCTCACCACGGAAGAATCATGGGTATAATAGAGGACCTTGCCCTCACGACAACGAAGTTGGGATGACCCCGTGAGCTACCTAAACCGCCAAGGCAATCTCCTTGCCTTCCATCAACTCACAACCTTCCGATCAGGATGATCAACTCAAGATCAAGTTAAATTCCTCATGAGTTCCTACAAAATCCTAAGTCTTCACACCATGTGAACAAAGTTTCTTCCTCGTGCGAGCCATTTTATAATCCTCGTAACACGCTGACTAGCACCGATCCCCCGAACACGCCTGCTGACTACGCTTCTGCCAGACATGGAGCGGGAGTAAGATTCCTACAACACCCGGACCTAGGAATTTCAATGAAACCCGTGAGGCATGGAAAAGCAAGCCCGACTTCATCGGGGACAAACCAAAGAATTCACCTCTAATGATTTCTCATGGCCCCCACCTAACGGTCCTAACCAACAAAACATCAAGGGATGTTGCAAAACCTAGTTGCATCCCAAGAAACCCAAATGGCTAAGCTCTGACCGCTTTAACCATCAACAAGCCGAGATGGGTAGGAAGATAGACAACCTTTGAAAGCCATAGCCAATAGTGATAGGAAGGTTAGTGCTATCTCAACTTCCGAACCTTCGTATAGAGATTAAGGATCCGTAAGCTAACTAAGCACGCTCAATTCGTCAATACCATCGCCTTTAGTGAAACCCGAGAGAATGATGACGAAGAGGACCATACGCTTGTGAATAATGAGACACCCGAGGAAGTAGATGAAGTAGACATTGACTATTTCAACAAATTTCCTACGGAAGAAGAACTATCTCGCCACCTCACTTAGCGCGTGACCTCCGTCACATGTATGTTAGAAAAGCCCTAGAATCAAGTTTGGGAACCCTTGGAATCTTAACATACCATGTTGCATAGGACACCTTTTGTGGTAAAGGCTACATTGATCGCAAATCCCCAATCAACATAATGACTAGCACCTACTACAATTGGATAATGAAGAAGCCTATCCCAATTAGGCAAGACCCCGATAATCATAGGGATAAGTGCAATTTTCTTGGTAGAGTTAAGGATTGCCCGCTCATGTAGGTAGTTTCACGTGCCCCTACGGACTTCATAATTGTGGATGATATTAGCACGCCATAGACCCTAGTTTGTCCCACGTTATTCTAGGAAAACCTTTCATAGAAAGCACCGGATGACCTATGACCCTCGTTAGGAGTAGTGCAATTCAAGGATGAGATCGACGATATAGCTTAACAAATTCGCTTAAGATTGAGAAGTTTTCATCACTCTCTAATGATGAAAAGGAACTTAAGTCATTTCGTATATTATAGGAATGATAAGGATAGGGAAAAGGGAGTAGATTATGTTATGGCTAAGATTTTCGGTTCTATAAGGATTGTTTGAACTTAGGACCGAAATATAGGACCGATTGGGGAGAGGATGAACTCTTAGAGAGGTGCATCATAGGACACTTCTACAACATGGAATCCTCGGTAGAGACCGTCAAGAGGACGGTAATGAGAAAACGTAGAGCACGACTCACGAGTCTAGCTACAAGACTCTTAAATAAAGAAAAGCGCCGGGGAGGTAACCCATGCTTAATTGTTTGCTTGTTAGTGTCATATATCTTTTATTAATTGTTTATCCTCATGTTTAAATTTGTAAAAATGCTTTATTTTGTTTTTAACCTCGTCTTAATTGCATATAAAGGTATTTTACATAAGGGATAAGTGTAGGCAGGATTACACACGTTTTCAAAAGAAACTGTAGAAAACTAGAAGGGGGGTTGAATAGTTTACCGATTAAAAACTTTGTTTTGAAACTTATTGAAAGATCAATTGATATTGATCTTAAGTATGTTAATGAAATATGCAAGCAATATGTAATAAGTAAGTAAGGAAAGAAATGATCAAACCACAACAAGTTTTTATAGTGGTTCGCCTACAAGGACTCTTTTTCCTTGCCTACTCCACCCCCGAGTCTCACACTCGAGAGTTTAACTTCACTAGTCAACAAGCTCCTTTCACCGCGAAGAAAACCTTTACACTTCGCCACACTATTTCCGACACTAAGCTAGATGTCGAGTTCTTTCCAAGGGTACAACTACTCCCACACACAATGTATTTTGAGGACTAAAATACTAACCACTCACACTCACAAGATTATGATGGTTTGATACAACAATGAAGTATGGATCAACACTAGATCATACAACACTAAACAAGCAAGACTTCCAACTTCTCGTTGAAGCTTGAATATGACTTGATCTTCTTTGCTACAAAAGAGATCACTAATATGATATGAAACCGAGTTAGAAAGGTTAGAGAAGATATGTATGAGAGTATGTTAGAAAGGGATGAGAAACTACTTGGCTTGGCATTGCTATTTATAGCCAATTTGACAGAGAGCGTCTGACGGACCGCGGACCCCTTAAAAGGGTTCCGCCTGTACCAAATTGGTACCGCCATCCGACAATCAAGATATCAAATCTTGCCTAAAGTCAACTCTATCTAAGTAAGATTGTGCAAGGTATGAAGAGTACAAATCTTTACAAAATATCTAATGGAATCTTCCAATGATCTCCATGATGTAATACATGATGTCAATATGTTGTATTACTATTAATAGAAATATGCAATGCTTAAGTAGTGTTTGGTTTTAAGAACCCAACACATTCTACAAACTATTATCATACATAATGATTAGAGTCATATCAAGATGTTACTAATCATAAATGTAAATGCTTTGAATGATGAATATATTGTTTGAGAAAGCTTGTTTTAATATCTAATAAACTTGACAAGCTTTAAGCTTTTATAAATTAAATTGTCGTTAACAAAACTTAGGCAAAGATCAAAAATATAAATAACGTTTAATGACGATATTTGTATTAACAATCTCCCCCTTTTTGTTGAGGACAAAATATAAATTTTATTTTTATAAAAGAAACAAAGTTTGTACAAGAGTTATAAAAATATTAGTTTTAGAACTTTGAAAAGAAAATGATAATGCAAGTTATCACTAGTTGATGTATGTTGTTGACTTTTTCGTAAAGTCAGTATGCGCTTGACTTTTTAAGAAAAGTCAATTATTATCAATGAGGGTTCTGTTTGACTTTTAGAAAGTCAATTGTATGCGCAGTTTGACTTTTCGTAAAAGTCAAATATAAATAATTTCAAGTTCTATATTTTCTCCCTTTGTCTCAACAAAAGAAGAGGCTATGAATGTGATGAGTCTGAGCTTATTATCTCCCTTGTTCAAAGCTCCCCCTAAATTGGGTGCTTTAATGGGAAGATACATGGATTGTGAAAATAAAGCTACAAAAAAATTGTTAGTAATAATGATCATTCACAAGCATTTCCAAACATTATGTAATGACACCAACAATGTAATAAACAACATTCATTAGTTAAAATTTGTCATGAATCAAGATCATGAAAAGAGAACACAATGATGTGTTTTTAGTACAAGAAAATAAAAATTATCCTAAGAAAGCAAATAAAAGAAAGACTATTCTAAAACCATCCTAAAGTGATGGTGGATGGGAAAGAGCGCTTAGACGCCAAGAATGTGGTTGAGGATGAACCTCATTTCCTCGTGGAAGTCATGGACCATAATCCGGTCCGTTCCACGGTTTGACCCGCTTGCTCACAAGTTGAGCAACCGTGCCTGGAGGGTAGAAAGTTTGCGAGGTTGTGGTGGTGGAATGGTGGATGTGTTGGTGGTGTTGGGGATGTTTGGAGTGGTCATGATGGATGCAAGCAAAGCACTTTGCATTTGCAATGTCTCACTTAGTGAGAATCCACCATGCCTTTGAATTGGTGGAGGTTGTGGAGTTCGGCTTGAATCTCTCTCTAGTGGGATTGTCATCCCACATGCTTTCCGGAATGTCCTCAATACGAGGGACATTGATGATGGAAGTGGATGATCCTCGATAAAGGACCATGAATGTCCTTGTGAATGGGGTGGAAAAGGAGAGGTCTTGGCCCTAATGGGGCGTTTGGGTCAATGGATGACCGAGGTGACTCATGAGCGATTCGCTCAATGGTGCCAAAGGATGGCAATGGTGGTGGATGACTTGGCCTCGAGGCAAGTCTTCCAAGTCCTCTAGGAAAGGATTTGGTGATGTTGGTGGAGTTGAAAATAACTCCATGGGAGTGAGAGGGAGACCTTGGTGAAGGTGGTGAAGGTGTTTTGGATGTTTGGATGGGTGCCGGTGGAGTGAAGTAGGTGCTTTTGATGGTGGTGGAGTGGTGATCACAATGTGTGATGAAGTGGGTGTAGCTAAGGTAAGGTGTGTATCATCTCTAATGGGAGATGAGATGGTGAGTGGTGAAGATTCGGATGATGAGCTAAGATGAACAAAACAACAAGGCCTTACGCTCATTCTAGCGGTTTTCTTGCAAGGTTTTGGTGATGATTTTGTCATTTTTAACTTGGGTTTTGTTTTGCTAGATAGTAGTGAGAATGAAGAAGGTGTGAGGATGATCATGGTAAAAACTTTCAATTTATAGAGGTAAGAAATTGTTGAGAAAAGGTTTGATTTGATGTTGAACCATTGAAGAGATGAGGTTCCTAATGCTTTGGAAGTGGGTTGAATGCTAGTCATATCACCCAAGTCAATCCATTCAAAGAAGATGGAGTGAAGAAGAAAGATATGCAATAAATGTGTTCTAGTGAGTGGAATTTCCTAATATTCAGATTACCCACGGATTTGAAGGTACCAAAATTTGGTTCCTTCCTTTATGCCAAAGGGCTCCTTGGGTGGATTTTTCAAATTTTGAATTTTGGTGGAAATGGATTTTTACATCCCTTAGTGAATAATACTAGTTCTAATAACAATATAGACTAGTTAAGATTGATTTCTAAGTGATGGAAGATAATTTAGAATCACGAAGAGTCGAAATTGAGAAAATTACCCGGAGGATCCACGGCACCAAAATTATACACGGACGGTACCCAAAAAGGTGCCGTCTCGTCCGCTTCAGACAGTATGGCGGTACCAAATTACACAAAGGACGGTACCAAAATAATGGTGCCGTCCGATCCGGAGTCTTTGAAATATGGACGAGTTCGTTTTAGGTGTCGGAAATTTCCAAAACTCAAATTTTCTCAAAACCTGTTATACTAAACATTTCTAGTTAGGAAAAGTAAATAACACATATGTAAACATAGTGGAACATAGATTTTGAGCAAGGCTTATTGATTTTCACAATATAGTGAAAATGGGTAAAATTTGATAGCATACTTGTGCTATCCCCGCATGAGATTGTTAGCATACACCATTGTTTCAAGTTATATTATCATCCTACATAATAAAACAACTAAAAGTATCAAACATTAACGATAATGCATTGTTCCAAACACTCCTTAAAGTACCCTTATTTGTCCAATTTCTTGTAAATCTTGTTCATCATCCTACCAAGGCACTTGAACATTCCCTTAGTTTGCTTGAATTTCGATTCATTCTCAATCTCGGAAGAGATGTGTAATACTCTTGAGGTGGAAGACGAGAGCTTGGAAGACCATCCTGAGCTATTTGATGATGATGATGAAGGAGTTGGAGGTTTAGCTCTCTTGCCTTTAGTCTTAGCAACTCGAGCATCACTCAAAGGTACAAAGATGTGAGGATGAGATCATATTGAAGGTGCATCCCTTTTGGGGTTGGTGGAATTGGAGCGAAGTTTCTATAGAGACGGGTGAGAAGCATCCCGCATGGAAGAGCAACGGATCCTTGAGTTGGAATATCAATCATTCTCCTAGCTATGTAGTAGGCTAAGTTGAATGGTTGTCGGTGGACAAGTTGTAAAGCATGTGGCAAGACAAGCGTTTATGTGATCCCTATTCCCTATGGTGCTAATGACGCTTGCTCTAAGTAACTCCTCCCATTTCTTAAATTAGTGCTTAAGTTCATTGAGCTCCATTCCATATGGATCTCGGTCTACCTCTTTTCCTTTCGGGTGACTCGGGTTGTATCCGCTTTTTGGTTAAAAAGGTGTTCACGGATGACATCCTTATCGGCTAAACGGGTTATGTAGGGAAGAGAGCGGTCATTGATTGCATCAAGTGTGGTGAGTGACCACTTATCCGTGTAGACACAAGTTCCTCGGTTGGGAATTCCTAGTACCCTAGCAAATTCACTTAGGGTGATGGTGTAGTCATTTTGGTTGATTCTAAAGCTAAGACAAAACTCATCATCTTCATCACTAAAACCGGTCACACTAGCATAGAATTCTAACACGAACCTAGGACAAATTGGTTCATCAATGTCAAGAAGACAATCGAATTGAATGGCGGCTAGTTCTTCACGAAGATTGGTATGCTCAAGGAAGGATGACTGAATGGTTCTACCCTCGTGGAAATACCTTGATTCTAGACCCCTAAATATTTCTACTTGTTCTTTGGTGAGTCCTTTGGTTTTGTGGTGTTTGGGAATGTAGTTAAGGGTGTCTTTGTGATCATAGAATCTTGCGGCTACCATGATTATTCCTAAGGACAAGAATTAACATGTTAAAAAATAAATAAATTTTAACGTTTTTGATTCTAGTGTGCCTATATGAAAACAATTTGGAGTTGCGGTTATCTCGACTCATTTTATGCACAAAAATGGTTTTAGTGGAGTTTTGGCAAATACCATGAGATAACCCAATGCTCCTAATTCAATGTGGCTACATTTGAATATACCCGGAGTGCATATTAGTTATGCAATTCCTTTAGTATTCAAGAGCATGCAAGTGATGAAAATTCTAACGTTTCTATTTGTATTAGCAATGAAAATGTTTTCCTACAAGTGAGAAGCTTTCAAAACTTTTGACATGGGGTGTTTGGTTGTTTGAATAAGGCCTTATATTTATTATCTATCAATTAGTGGGAAACATGATTTGTTTATGCAATATGATAATGTAGTACCTAATTTGAATGACTAGTTATGCAATTTGCCAATTTAATTCATATTTGGTATAAAGCATACATAAACCCCATGTAATGATTTGTGATAGTTTTGTGCATAAATAAGAATCCTAGACTCGAATTAAGAGATGAAATGTAGTTAGGATACTTACAATGATGTTATCTTCATGATTAGTAAGTGGGAAGATGACAATAATGAGCTTGGTTTAAGTTTTACACGTTTTGGTAAAGTGAGTTGTGAGGAAGAAGATGTTATGTATAAAGTCGTTTTGCTACAGAGACACCACGGACCGAGACGGTACCAAATTTTGGTTCCGTCCGTGTGTCGCTTTAGCCGTGGCTCATGATGGCATACAAGGCTAAATTGTTTTGGTTTGAATATTCTAATGTTTTAGGCTATGTTTATCCTACATGTTTGGTTCCATTAACCTAAACCAAGTCTAAGAAGATTAAAGGGTTCTCGTTTAAGAGGTTTAGTAAGAATGTCGGCAATGTTGTCTTGAGGACACTTTCTCGATTGAAATGTTTCCTTTTTGAACATTGTCGCAAGAAAGTGATGACGGATTTCAATGTGCTTTGTACGAGCATGTTGAACGGGATTCTTCTTGAGATCGATGGCTCTTTGTTGTCGCAAAAGTATCACAATGTCGTTGAGATGAATTCGTAGTCTCGAGAGCTTGCTTCATCCAAAGAGCTTGTTGACATGCTTTTCCTACCGAGACGTATTCGCTTCAGTAGAGAGATGGCTAAAGCCGTTTGCTTCTTTGCAAACCATGAGGTGAGACAATGTCCAACAAAAGTGCAAATACCACTTGTACTTTTCTATCGACATAATCACCGCCATGATCCGAGTCGGCATACACTATGGTTTCTATACCGTTCCTTTGGGATACCATATTCCTAAACATGTTGTTCCTTAATATATCTAAAATCCTTTTAATGCTTCTAAGTGTGATGCCTTTGGGTTTTCTTGAAAGCGAGCACATAGACAAACACTAAACATAATGTCGGGTCTACTAGCCGTAAGATAGAGTAGGCTACCAATCATTCCTCTATATTTAGTGTTATCTACGGATTCACCTTCTTCGTCCTTGGTGAGTTTAGTGTCCGAAGACATGGGTGTTTTAGTTGGTTGGAATCTTCAAGACCAAATTTCTTAAGCATGTCTTTTATATATTTAGATTGGTTAAAGAAAATACCATCTTCTAGTTGTTTAATTTGAAGTCCTAAAAGAAGTTTAACTCACCCATCATACTCATTTCAAACTCGTCATGCATGATTTTAGAGAAATCATTACATAGTTCTTGACAAGTTGATCCGAATATAATGTCATCAACGATATTTGAACAATAATAATTTGCGATTCCTTTTCTTAGTAAAAGAGTATTATCTACTAATCCCATAGTATATTTGTTATCAATAAGAAAAGTCTTAAGACGGTCGTACCAAGCTTTAGGTGCTTGTTTAAGGTCAGATAATGCTTTCTTGAGTTTAAAGACATGATGTGGTTTCTCAAAGTCGGTAAAACCGGGAGGTTGAGCAACATACACTTCTTCGTTAATAAACCCATTAAGAAAGGCACTTTTAACATCCATTTGAAATAATTTAAAATCATAAGCACATGCATAAGCAAGTAATATTCTAATAGATTCAAGTCTAGCTACCGGTGCATAAGTTTCATCATAGTCAATTCCTTCTTGTTGATTATAACCTTGTGCAACAAGCCTAGCTTTGTTTCTAGATACTATACCATTTTCGTCCATTTTGTTTCGAAAGACCCATTTTGTTCCAATTATAGTTTGATCTTTGGGTTTTGGAACTAGTTTCCAAACATCATTTCTAACGAATTGGTTTAATTCTTCTTGCATGGCCATTACCCATGATTCATCTTTTATTGCTTCATTTATGGTTTTTGGTTCAATGGTGGATACAAAACAAAAATGATTACTTTGATTTTGAGCTTGTGATCTTAAGGTTCTTTGATTAAGTTTTCCTATGACCTTTTCTAATGGATGACTTTTAGATTCTTTTATGTTGACAATTTCCTTATTTAATGGTTCATCTTCCTTGTTATTATTAATTTGACTTTCAATTATTTGACTTTCAACTAAGTCATCATCTACCAAAGGTGATGTCTTAGAGGGAGGTGGACTTTCGTCAAATGTTATGTTCAACGATTCCTCGACTATCATTGTTTCTTTATTTAGGACAATGTAAGCTTTACTAGTTTGAGAGTAACCAAGAAATACACCTTCATAAGACTTTGGGTCAAACTTGGTGAGATAATCCTTAGTATTAAGAATAAAACATTTACAACCAAAGACTTTAAAATATCCTAATGTTGGCTTTTTACCTTTATAAAGTTCATATGGTGTTTTGTTTAGGAAAGGACGTATTAGGACTCTATTTAAAATATATGTAGAAGTGTCAACGGCGTTACACCAAAACTTTTGAGGAATGTTTTGTTCATTAAGCATTGTTCTACTCATTTCTTGAATTGTTCTATTCTTACGTTCTACTACTCCATTTGATTGAGGTGTTCGTGGAGCGGAAAAGTTATGAGTTATACCATTTGTATCACAAAAGTTTCCAAATTGAGTTTCGTTGTCAAATTCACGACCATGATCCGTTCGGATCGACACAATTTTGACACCTAGAAGATTTTGAATTTTCTTGCTAAGTATTTCAAATTTATCAAAAGCTTCATTTTTGGTTTTCAAAAATAACGTCCAAGTAAACCTTGAGTAATCATCTACTATGACCAAAGTGTATAAGTTGCCTCCATAGCTCCTTATAGCGGATGGTCCAAATAAGTCCATATGTAATAATTCTAGACACTTAGATGTGGACACCATATTTTTAGATTTGTGACTACTATGTGTTTGTTTACCAATTTTGCAAGCGTCACAAAAGTGTTGGTCATATTTTAGTTTTGGTAAATTTCTAACCAATTCTTTTGAAGATAGGTTTTGTATAAGTCTCATATTAGCGTGACCTAAGCGCCTATGCCAAAGAGATGAGCTATCGTCTAATGTTGTTAGGCAAAGTTTGTCATTATATGTTTTATCTATTTTCATGACGATATGTTATTTTTCCTAACTCCTTTAGCTATGGTGATACCATCTTTTAGTATTTTACTACCATTTTCATCAAATAGTACTTTATACTTTTTATCGCATAGTTGGCTAATACTAAGTAGATTAAATCCTAACCTATCCACATGAGCAACATTTTCAATAGTTAGAGAGTTATGAGCAATCGTACCTTTGCCAATGATTTTGCTTTTGAGATTGCTACCGAAGTGACATTACCTCCGTCATACTCTTGGTATGATGAGAAGAGACTTTGTTGCCCGTCATGTGTCGTGAGCATCCACTATCTTTTATCCATTCATCGGTTCCAATCCAACTTTTAAGCATACCTAAGAAGCGAATAACTCAAACATTTGGTCCCCGATATCTCATGGGTCCGTTTGGGTTAAACATACCATTTATTTGATTCATGTATGGAAATGATGGGTAAGGGTTCCATGGCATGTAATCCGGGGTTTGATATGGTCTAGGAATGTTTTGATTCCAACCGTTGTGTTGGTAGTTAGGTTGAACGTTGTGGTTGCTCTTAGGAAAGGCGTTTGGCAAAAGAGGTTTTATATCGTTGTTGAGTAGTTTTGATCTAAATTCATTTTAACAAGTCCTACTCGATACAATGGCTGGTTTTAGTTTAACATTATCATTGGTTTTCTTTGTTATTTTAACAAATTCAAGACGGTCAGATTGCGAACATTCTTACTCACAAGTACCCATGGTACCTTTTGCACAACCGACGGAACCCTTATTTTGGTTCCGTCGGTCCGTCTTTATCTTCAGCAGCTTTTGATGAATGTTCGTCCTTTTCGGCCGTTTTGTTTTGACTTTTTGAGATTAATACTTCATTAAAACCTAGCCCATTCCTGTCTCCTGGTGTTTTATGGATTTTAACTATTTCATCGGCAAGAGCGATGTTTTTGTTAAACCTTTTAAACTTAGAATTATTTTCTATTAAAACTTCTTGTGTGAGCTTTAGTTTTTCTATTTCAAGATTAAGCTCTTGACATGATTTACAATCATCGTCATTTGCTTTCCCTTTTTCAAGACGTTTTGCTTTTTCTTTTAACTCATATACCTCATTTTCCAAAAACTCCTTTTTGATTTTTAGAAATTTATTTTTAGTTATGATTTTTAGACTTAGCTCACACAATTGATTATATTGTTTTTGCAAGGTATCATCATCTATAGAAGAATAAGAAGAGTCGGAAAGTACCTCATTTGACTCATGTGACATTAGAGCGATCTCTTCCTTGCTTGATTCTTCATCATCTTCACTATCACTCCAAGCACCACTTACAAAAGCTCGTTGAGTTTTGCTTTTAGGTGGCTTGGGACATTCTCCTATGAGATGACTTGCATCACCACATCTAAAACACTTTCTTTCACCTTTAATCTTCTTATCATCCCGATCTTTTCGGAATGGCTTTTCTTCTCGAGGTTGTCTTACAAACTTTCCTCTTCTTCTAAAGAACTTCTTAAAATCTCTAACGCCATGGCATATTCCTCATCTTCACTATCGAGCAAGATTCACCATCATCGCTGATTCCGCCTTTGCTTTAAGAGCAACGGATTTGATCTTCTCCTTTCTTCCTTTGATGATTTCGAATCTTTCTCCATTACCATTTCGTGAACTTTGAGGTTGCCAATTAGCTCGCCTAGTGACATACTCATCATTTTCTTTTGATTTTACTTGTTAAAATGCCAAAACATCCGAAACACTCGAACACATCAAATGATAAAATATCATAAACAAGTGTTTTATATGTTTTAAATGCAAAATCATCAAAATCGATAAAATGCGATGATTCAAGTTTGCATAATTGGCGCTTTAGTCCCCAAGTTACAAAGTTGTCAAAATCAGTCCACAGTAATTCAAAAACTTGTAAAATATCATTTTAGGTCCATAAGATTCAAAAGTTGTCAAAACAAACCCTTTAAACTTTAAAAATCACAAATTGACTACTTTAGTCCTTTAACTTTGAAAAATGTCAAAAATAGTCCTTGGTTAATTTAAAAAGTGAAAATTATCAAGTTTTAACCTTGTTCTATTTATATTTGACAAAAATAGTCCTTATGATAAACTTTGGAGAAAATTACAAGTTTGGTCCTTATAGTTTCTAAATTGACAGTTTTGGTCCCTGGATTTGTAAAAATGGAAATTTTCAACTAAGGTCCTTGTACTAATCTTACTTGGCAGGTTTTACCCTTGTGATAAAGTTTGGAAACTTGTAAAATTCAGACCTTCAACTTTGGCAGAATTGCAAATATGGTCCTTGTTGTTAAACCAAACCAAACGGACCCTATTATTACTATTAGCCCAAATCCAACCCAAACAGTGACCCGGCCCAGTTTTTAAATTAGAATAAAACCGCCTACACTATAGATCCATCTCCCTCACCCCTGTATACTCAAAACCAGTGGTATTTACCACTTGCCTTCCACCTTTTCACCTCCACCTCACCATCCCCAGCTGTCTCCTTCCACCTCCACATCATTCCAAAGCCAATTAATAAGAAAAACCTGCTCAAGACATTTTTGGCGCCAAAATCGCCAAGTGGCAATTCCAATGATCTGGCCCAATCCAATGGCTCAGAAGTGGTGGGATATTCTCAGAAGTCGACATGAAGATGGAAAAGAGCTTTAAAAAGCAAGAGTGGTGCAATGTTGTAACATATCTAGTGTAATTTAGCTTAACTTATGTCGTTTTAGTTAACTTTTTAATACCAGTGTAATTTTAAGCTTCTAAGCACTTTGTTCAAGTTAATTCAGTATATGTGACTCTTTTTCAATAATCTATTTCAGTCTTAATCTCAGTTTCCAGTTTATGCAAAATTTCCTTATTTTCAAAATTCTCATGTATGTTCCAATGTTGTTAGTATCCCCTGTCAAGGACTGAATAGCCCATGTAAGCTCCTTTATAGCTTATAAAAGCTATTAGATACCATAAAATTCAGTTTAGAACTAAAAAGAGAAAAATACCAAAATTACCAAATTAATTAGTAAAAATTCAAAAATCACAAGAGATGAAGAAGGAAGCTGAAGCAGTTTGATCTTTGGATGGGAATGTGTTAGTGAACCTGTGGAGGTTCTGTAGGATATGTTCTTTGTGCCTTGTTCTCACTTTTCAGTTGGAATCAGTTGTAAGCTCTTTTAAGCTATTTTAGCATTTCACTATTTGGTTTGCTCATTAGTTTAATTCTCTGTTTGTTCATGTTCATTAATCACAGTTAAGTAGAATTAAGTGTTAAAACCAGTTACTTGCTCTTTTTAATGTGTAGTTTATAAAACTTTTATTGTAACAGTTAAAATAGAATAGTTGCCATATTTGAGTTTCATGTTATTAGCAATGTTGTTTCTTGGTTATTTAGTCTTATATTATGATGATATAAAGTCTGTAATCCCTAGCATGGTCCAAATCAGTATTTTGCTTTGAAAAGTACCAAAACAGTCTTCTAAAGGACTGTTTGGATTTGTTTAGTTAACTGAGTTAAAGGTCAGTTGTGTTGTTGTCTATACTTGATACATGTCACACTATAGTCTAAGAACTCAGATAACCAAAGAAAACCAGTGGTCATTTGCATAAAAAGTCAAATCACTCTTTAATCTCACACCATTTGATCACTGTTAGGAATGAGAGTATCAAACTCACCACAGTAGTTCATAACTTGTTAACTTAGCATAATTTAATCTCACTTTAGCTTAATATTACCTAATCGGTTAGTAGATTTAAGTTAAAATTCGCTTTAGTCAACTTAGATCATTTCTTAAAAGTCAACATGGTGCCACATGCCTGCGTTATGCGATCCATCTTGATAAGCTCATAGATAGCTTGTTAGTTGGCCTTACCTTGTGACTTTTAGCTTTTGTGTAGTGACCTAGCCCTTTTAAAGTAATAAGCTTTAGTTTTCACTTTGAAGCTTGTTAAATAAGCTCGCATCAAGCTTAAACTTTGTCCCATTTGGTGTTAATCGCATAAGCGATTAAGCGGTCTCTTTCATAACCCCTCATAAGCTCCTCAGTGCACCCCATAGTGTGAGCTTTGGCTTTTTGAGTAGGCCACCAGCCCAGCTTGTTGCCTTAAGGTTTGCTTTGAGCTTTTGAGCTTATGCTCTCAGCTTAATTTGGTCTTGAAAATCCTTGCAGTCTGTTTATTTAGTTAGATTAGTCATAGTGGTTATTTGATATTTAATAGCTTATCAGTGTTCTTAATTGTGTTTTCTAGCTTAGTATTAGTAGCTTATAGCATATTTTAGCTTCTGTATCAAGTTGGTAGCTTTTGGTTATCATTTGGCTTTTTCAAGTGCTTATTAATAAGCAGTTGCCACTGCAGTTGCTTATTTCTCCAAACAAGCCCATGTTTTTCTATTTTTCTTAGATTCTATATATTAAAATAGACTTTTCCTGAAATTTTCATAATTTTTCATAACTGTTTGCTATTTTCTTAATTAAAAGCAGTTTTAGGTATTTTAAATAGCTTTTAATACAAATAAATTATAAAAGTTCAAAAAATGATTTTTCAATTTTCTTAGGTTAAGATAAATATAAAAGTAATAAAAGTATTTTCCATAATTTTCTTAGTTTAAAAAGTATTTTTAGCATTTTAATTAGTTTTAAATAGTTTTAAATTAATAATAAATACATAATAAGTCTAAAAATATATTTTAGTTTTAAAATAAGTTTTATCATATTTTAGATTTTTCCAAGTTATAATTTCATTTTTCTAGGTTAATTTTGTATTTTCTTGTATTTTAGTGCATTTTAAATACTTAATAAATAGTTTTAATTAATAATAATTAAATAAATAGTTGTAAAATAATTTTCTTTTCTAATAATTTTCTTTTATTATTAGGATTGTAAAATATCATTTTCATATTTGTAGGTCTTTTATTTCTTTAAAACTCACATTTTATTTTGTACGTAGGCGTAATTTTATTTTAAACGTAAGTTTTAAGTTGTAGGTTTTAAACGTTCATCGACTTTAAAAATAGTGATAGCGTTTATTTAATAGATTTTATCTTTTATTTTTTTAATTTGCATTTAAGTCGCTTTAATTTGTAGATTTTCTCTTTAGGTATAATTTTCCATCCAAAACCCCATCGATCACTATCCTTAGTGATCATTCTACCATCCGATTAAGTGTTTTAACACCAATTCATCCTCCGTGGGACTTAACGACCAGAATTTCTATATTCCTCGATCTTAATTGCATTAGTGTTTGAGCGGTTTTAAGTCTGTTAGACTTAACTGCTTTAGCACCAATCAAATTTTAGCGCGCATTGCGGGAGGTCAGTAAGCGTGTTTCTAGCATTTTCGGACCGTGCTTGCACATATACCACGGTTTGTAAAAGTTTTACGTAAAGTTAATATAAATCAAAAGTTCATTAACACTTTTCCTAAAGTGTTAAAAACCCAAAACAATATAAAACAACAAAACAATCGTAACGTTTTCTAGCTTGTGTTTCTTTTAAGGTGATTCTTAAAGAGATACGATTTGGTTAAACGAGACGATAACAAAAATATTTTCAAAAGTTTTTAAACCCCATCAAGACAAATCATACCTACGTCTTTTCGGTGGTACTTAATATACATAAAATCAACCACCGCGAATCAAGGCGGTGCACTACCTAACGGGGTGCGACCATTAATAAGTTCCCGAACATCGATTTAAAACTTGCCTTTGTGTCACTTGTGATTTGGTGTACCTTTTTCAAAGAAGCCATTTCATTTGTGATTATTGGTTAAGTTCACTTGTGTTTTGCCTCATTTGTTTTGAAAATTGATTTTTATACTTAGTGCATGCTTGCGCTCGTTCTTCCGTTCTACAAGTCCACTTTCCGAACTTGGAAACATTCCTCGCAGACGTGAGGGCGTTCGGCTCCTTCACCGTGATCGAGGAACGTCTACCACCACCACCACCGCCGAAATGGCGGAAGACAAACCTATGAATGAGCTTCTCCAAGCACCCATCGAGGGTTACGGAGATGCCATTGTTGTCCCACCATTGTGGTGATACCTTCGAGCTCAAACCGGGTTGCTTAACTGGTAACCCAAAGCCAATTCTATGGTTTTGAGCGGATGATCCTCATGCACACATTCGATGGTTTAACAAGATAGCATCAACCATCAAGTACAAGAATGTCCCACACGAAGCTATCAAGCTTTTCTATTCCCATTTTCTGTAGGACAAGCCGGAATTGGCTCGAGAAACAACCCCTCGTTCTATAGAGACATGGGAAGATCTAGTTACCAAGTTTGTTAGCGAGTTCTATCCTCCATCTCGAACCACAAGTCTTAAGAATGAGATAATGAAATTTTCTCGAGATTTGATGAATCATTCGGGAGGCATGGGATCGTTACAAAGAATTGCTCTCAAGTGTCCACATCATGGTTTTACCGAGTTAATGCAAATGGATACTTTCTATAATGGTGCGAGACAAGTGACCAAGACTCTCTAAATGCCTCCGCGGAGGTAATTTCCTTAGCAAAACCACCAAAGAAGCCTTACAAATCATTGAAAACAAGTCCCGGTCCGTCCTTTCCGCACTAAGACATATCAAACTCGCCTAATCTTGGACCTTCTACTTCATCTCCGGTGAGTACATCTAGCACCGATGCTAAGATTGATAAACTCACGGACATTGTTCGAGCTTTGGTTCTTGCTAACCGAAGAAAGTCACATTCACTCAAACACCATCACATGGTGAAGTGAAGAAAGTTGAAGTTTGTGTCACTTGTGGTGGTCCTCATGCATACTACAACCAGTCATCGCCACCGATGGTAGTCCGTTTGAAGCAAATGCTATAGCCGGTACTTCAAATCAAGGAGGTAATCAATACCGTCCTCGAATGAACCAAGCTACCGTGCTAACACTTATCGAGCACCACTGTGTTTTAACCGAATCCTAACCGAATCGAATCAACCTAGAATGAACCAAGGTTATCAAAACCAAGGTAATTTCTATCTGGATCCAATCAAGGTTTCCAACAACAAGGAAACCTTCATCAAAACAATTTCAATCGAGGAATCAATTTCATGGGAATGTGAATCCTAATCAAGGGAATTTTCAACAACAAGGTCATAATCAAAACATCCGACCTCAAAATTTCCTCCTAATCCACCTCCCGTCATTACTCCTCCAGGACCATCATCGATGAGTTCTTGAGCGGTTTATGAAATCCCAAGATGAGATGAGCAGTTGTTGGTCGGTCGGATCGTTGATCTCAAAAGTCTTTAAATGATCAACCCTCGGGCTCGGAAAACTTCCGAGCAACACGATCGCTAACCCGAGGGGCGATGCTAAAGCGATCACGACCGAAGTGGTGTTTCATACAATGGACCCGCTATTCCTACTACCTCTTCTTCTTCTTCTCTTCCAAAGGTAGTGGAAAGTGAACCTCGACACATAATGGACCTCGACTCCAATGCCCCTCCTCCGTGGCAATGAGTCAAGTTACCAAGGAAACAACGGACAAGGTGCATTATTCTAGCCCAAGTAATACCAAGTCCTACCTTCGTCCATCCTCAAGTTGTCCGAAACCCAAGTCTAATCCAGAGTTGTTTTGAACCACCTGTAGCTCCCATTGAAAATATCAAATCAAAATCTTCTATTCCATATCCATCACGTTTGAATGAGCAAAAGCTCCGTGAAAAAGCTAGTCATCAAATGGACAAATTTTCCAAATTTTCCAAGAGTTACATTTTGACATAAGCTTTGGGATGCTATCATGTTGATGCCCAAGTTTGCATCAACTCTCAAACACATGTTAAGCAACAAGGAAAAGTCGTTTGAAATGGCTAAAACTCCTCTTAACGAGAACGCTCTGCGGTTATCTTGAAGAAGCTTCGAGAAAAGCTTGGAGATCCCGGAAAATTTCTCTTACCTTGTGTATTCCAGAATGGTTGAATGCTTTGCCCTAGCGGATCTTGGTGCAAGCATTAATCTTATGCCATATTCGGTGTGGAAGAAACTTTCTCTTGAACTTACTCCTACATGCATGACTCTCGAGCTTGCGGATCGTACAATATCCGTCCTCTTGGCATTGCCGAGGACGTATTTGTAAAGTAGGAAAGTTCCATTTTCCGGTGACTTCGTGGTTGTTGATTTTGATGCCGATCATCGGGTTCCTCTCATTGTTGGTCGAGGATTCACGAGAACGGGCGTGCTCTCATAGATGTATTTGAGCAAGAAATCACATTGCGTGTTGGTAATGAAGTCACACTTTTAACCTTGATCGGACTTGAGGTACTCCGCAAATTATGATTCGAATCGGTTAACCGAATAGATATCATTGATGTTGCTTCGAAGAGTACTCTCAAGAAGTTCTTGGTTATGATCATAATTCTTGAGTGATAATCTCATTCATTCATCTCAACCTATCATCGCCAATTCTACTCCTTCTCTCACCCCATTTGAGGAAAGTGACTTCATCTTAGAAGAGATTGAAGCCTACTTATCCGATGATTACATTCCATGGGAAATTGATCACGCTCCAATTGACATTGAGGAGACATACTTCTCATTGAGAAGTTGCTTAATGATGATCCATCATCAACCCTCACTCTAGTGATTCAATTCTGATGAGATTAATCAAAATGAGATTAATCTGGAGGAGATATTCTTCTTGAGAAGTTGTTAAATCATGACATTTCTCCTCCTCTCCTCCCATCAAACTTCATAACAAGGAAGTCAAACCAGTTGAGAAAATCAAGAATTTCTGAGGTTGAGCTTAAGGACTTACCACCTCATCTCGAGTATGCATTTCTTGAAGGTGATGATAAATTACCGATCATTATTGCTAGAGATTTGAGTAAAGATGAAAAAGCTGCTCTCATTACAATCTTGAAGTCACACAAGCAAGCAATTGCTTGAAACTCTCCGACATCAAAGGTATAAACCACGAATTTTGTACTCACAAAATCTTGATGGAGGATGACTTTAAGCCAGCTAGTTCAACATCGAGAGAAGAGTAAATCCAAAATCCATGATGTTATCAAGCAGAGGTTATCAAACTTCTTGATGCGGGATTGATTTACCCAATCTCGAGATAGTCCTTGGGTTAGCCCAATTCATTGTGTTCCTAAAAGGGTGGCATAATCGTTATCACAAATGAAGATAACGAGTTAATTCCAACTCGATTGGTTACGGATGGCGTGTTTGCATTGACTATCGTAAGTTGAATGACGCCACTCGTAAAGACCATTTTCCTCACCCTTTATGGACCGGATGCTTGAGAGATTAGCGGGGAATGAATACTATTGTTTCCTTGATGGTTTCTCGGGGTACTTTCAGATTCCATTGATCCAAAGGATCAAGATAAAACCACATTCACCGCCCATACGGAACTTTTGCCTATAGGCGTATGCCTTTTGGCCTATGTAATGCTCCCGCACGTTCCAACGATGTATGATGGCCATTTTCCACGACATGATCGGAAACAATGGAGGTGTTTATGGATGACTTCTCGGTCATTGGAGATTCGTTTCAAACATGTCTCTCCCATTTAGATAAAATGCTTCAAAGGTGTGAAGACACCAATCTTTGTCTAAACGGGAGAAAAGTCACTTTATGGTCAAAGAAGGCATAGTCCTTGGCCATAAGATTTCAAAGAATGGGATTGAGGTAGATAGAGCAAAAGTCGATGTTATTGCTAAATTACCTCATCCTACTACCGTTAAAGGTATTAGGAGTTTTTAGGTCATGCTTGGTTTCTATCGTAGATTCATTCAAGATTTTTCCAAAATCGCCCGACCAATGACCCATCTTCTTGAAAAGGATGCTCCTTTTATCTTCTCACCCGAGTGCATCGTAGCTTTTGAAACATTGAAGAAAAAGCTTCTTGAAGCACCCATTCTCGTTGCTCTCGATGGGATTTACCTTTTGAGCTTATGTGCGATGCAAGTGATTTTGCTATCGGCGCGGTCTTAGGGCAACGAAGAAACAAGCATTTTCAACCTATTCACTACGCAAGTAAGACTATGACTGAAGCTCAGACTCATTACACCACCACAGAAAAAGAGCTATTAGCCGTGGTGTATGCATTTGAGAAGTTTCGGCCGTATTTAATCTTGACCAAATGTGTAGTGTATACGGATCACTCGGCTCTTAAATATCTCTTTGCAAAACAAGATGCAAAGCCGAGATTGCTCCGTTGGGTTCTCCTCCTCCAAGAATTTGATATTATCATACGTGATAAAAAAGGAGCCGAGAACTTGGCTGCAGATCATCTGTCCAGATTAGAAAACCCTCACCAAGATGTTTTCGAGAAAAAGGATATTAATGAAACATTTCCTCTCGAGACACTCAATGCGGTTTCTTTTCGTGGAAACTCTTCTACCCCATGGTTTGCTGACTTTGCAAATTACCATGCGGGTAACTTCATCGTGAAAGGGATGTCAACCCGCAGAAGAATAAATTCTTCAAGGATGTTAAACACTATTTCGGGACGACCCTTTCTTATTCAAAATCTGCGGGATCAAGTCATCCGACGGTGTGTTTATGGACAAGAAGCTCTTGACATTCTCAAAGCTTGCCATCTTTGGACCCATCGGGGCCATCATAGTCCAAACTACACCGCCAAAAGGTGTTTGATTCCGGGTTTTATTGGCCCACAATCTATAAAGATGCCCACGATTATGTCAAAACTTGTGACTCTTGTCATCACGGAAACATATCTCAAAGGAATGAAATGCCACAAAATGCCATTCAAGTTTGTGAGATATTTGACATATGGGGTATTGATTTTATGGGGCCATTTCCATCTTCTCGTGGTAACAAGTACATACTCGTAGTGTTGACTATTTGTCAAAATGGGTTGAAGCAAAAGCTTTACCTACAAATGATGCCCGAGTAGTTGTGAAATTTTGAAAGCTCTCTTTGCCGTGTTTGGAACTCCTCGTGCAATAATCGGTGATCGTGGTACACATTTTGTAATGACCAATTTGAAAGAGTCATGCAAAAGTATGGTGTTACCACCGTCTATCTCTCGCATACCACCCCAAACAAGTGGGCGGTGGAAGTTTCAAATCGTGGTATTAAAAGAATACTTGAAAGGACGATGAGGTGAAAATCGTGCATCTGGTCGGATAAACCGGATGACGACTCGGGCTTTTCGTGACGACTTACAAAACACCAATTGGGTGTACTCCATACAAGCTAGTGTACGGAAAAGCATGTCATCTTCCGATTGAACTAGAGCACAAGGCTTCTTTGGGCCTTAAAACATGCAAACTTCGATATCTGAGACGGTAGGTGATCACGAAAAGTTCAAATGAATGAACTAAATGAACTTCGTGATCAAGCTTATGAGAACTCTTTAATTTACAAACAAAAGACAAAGAAGATTCATGACTCTAAAATCAAGAACCGCGTTTTCAACGTTGGTGATCGAGTCCTTCTTTTCAACTCTAGATTGAAGATTTTCTCGGAAAGCTTAAGTCCCTACTGATGCGGTCCATTTACCATTTCTAAGGTTTATCCTTATGGTACCATTGAGTTATCTCAACCCGATGGTCCTAATTTTAAAGTAAATGGTCATCGATTAAAGCATTACTTTGGAGAGGACATTCCCCACGTGGTTGTCCGGATCTACAAACATTCCCCATGAACCAATAAATGCGGGGATCGAGTCAAGCTAGTGACTCGGGAATCAAAATAGTAGCACACATCATATGGGTTTTCACCCATATTCTATCTTCTTATCCCCTTTCTACCATCCTAGTGTGGGGAGTTTTCCCACTGTTGTATATAAAAAAAAAAAAAAAAAAAAAAAAAAAAAGTGTATATATCAAAAACAAAATAATGGCCGTAGTATTTCCCTTTTATGTTCTATGTTTCGGCATAACCACGGTACTTTGAATATTGAGGGCAATATTCATTTCTAAGTGTGGGGAATTCTCACGAATTTCATCATGTAATTATTCCACCCAATTCCCGTTTTGGCCAAATTTTTTTTTGGAGTAAGTGTTTTCACTTACTCAACAAATGGTAATCATCCGCCATGTCTAACCCACATAAGGATTGGCTAATCCAGAGAAAACGGCTCTTGGTAAAGATATCTCAAATCCGTTTATGGCTTGCAATTTGCCTAAAATTGTATGGTGTTCAACTCACCATATCTTTAAACTAGTGAAAAGTTGGCTAGCCCGCAAGTTTATGGCTTGTGGTAAAGGCGGTTGAAAATCCATAATTGGTAATCGGCTCACCAAAGATAATATTGATAATTTATCTAAGAGTTGGCTAGTCCGAAAAGCGGCTTCGGTAAAGACAAATCAAATCCGTTGACGACTTATGATTTGCTCAAAATCATTTGGTTATCGTTGTACCAAGGTTCTTACTTGAACTAAAACAATTGGCTACTCCGAGTAATGGCTTTTGGTAAAGAGATTAAAATCCATTAAATTTTCTCAAATCATTGCTAGGGACTAGCAATATCTTAGTGTGGGGATTGATGAGTGTCTAAATACTCATCATTTTATCTTGTTAAAATGCCAAAACATCCGAAAACACTCGAAACACATCAAAATGATAAAAATATCACAAACAAGTGTTTTATATGTTTTAAATGCAAAATCATCAAAATCGATGAAAACGTATTAAGTTTGCATAATTGGCGCTTTAGTCCCCAAGTTACAAAAGTTGTCAAAATCGGTCCACGGTAATTCAAAACTTGTAAAATATCATTTTAGGTCCATGAGATTCAAAAGTTGTCAAAACAAACCCTTTAAAGTTTAAAAATCACAAATTGACAACTTTAGTCCTTTAACTTTGAAAATTATCAAAAATAGTCCTTGGTTAATTTAAAAAGTGAAAATTATCAACTTTTAACCTTGTTCTATTTATATTTGACAAAAATGGTCCTTATGATAAACTTTGGAGAAAATTACAAGTTTGGTCCTTATAGTTTCTAAATTGATGATTTTGGTCCTGGATTTGTAAAATGGAAATTATCAACTAAGGTCCTTGTACTAATCTTACTTGGCAGGTTTTACCTTGTGAGAGCTTTGGAAAATGTTCAAATTCAGACCTTCAACTTTGGCGAGAATTGCAAATATGGTCCTTGTTGTTAAACCAAACCAAACGGACCCTATTATTACTATAAGCCCAATCCAACCCAACACTTTGACCCGGCCCAAATTTTAAATCAAAATAAACCGCCTACACTGTAGATCCATCTCCCTCACCCCTGTATACTCAAAACCAGTGGTATTTACCACTTGCCTTCCACCTTTTCACCTCCACCTCACCATCCCCAGCTGTCTCCTTCCACCTCCACATCATTCCAAAGCCAATTAATAAAAAAAACCTGCTCAAGACATTTTTGGCGCCAAAATCGCCAAGTGGCAATTCCAATGATCTGGCCCAATCCAATGGCTCAGAAGTGGTGGGATATTCTCAGAGGTCGACATGAAGATGGAAAAGAGCTTTAAAAAGCAAGAGTGGTGCAATGTTGTAAGATATCTAGTGTAATTTAGCTTAACTTATGTCGTTTTAGTTAACTTTTTAATACCAGTGTAATTTTAAGCTTCTAAGCACTTTGTTCAAGTTAATTCAGTATATGTGAATCTTTTTCAATAATCTATTTCAGTCTTAATCTCAGTTTCCAGTTTATGCAAAATTTCCTTATTTTCAAAATTCTCATGTATGTTCCAATGTTGTTTGTATCCCCTGTCAAGGACTGAATAGCCCATGTAAGCTCCCTTATAGCTTATAAAAGCTATTAGATACCATAAAATTCAGTTGAGAACTAAAAAGAGAAAAATACCAAAATTACCAAATTAATTAGTAAAAATTCAAAAATCACAAGAGATGAAAAAGGAAGCTGAAGCAGTTTGATCTTTGGATGGGAATGTGTTAGTGAACCTGTGGAGGTTACATAGGATCATTCTTTGTGCCTTGTTCTCACTTTTCGATTGGAATCGGTTGTAAGCTCTTTTAAGCTATTTTAGCATTTCACTATTTGGTTTGCTCATTAGTTTAATTCTCTGTTTGTTCATGTTCATTAATCACAGTTAAGTAGAATTAAGTGTTAAAACCGATTACTTGCTCTTTTTAATGTGTAGTTTATAAAATTTTTATTATATGATTAAAATAGAATAGTTGCCATATTTGAGTTTCATGTTATTAGCACTTTGTTGTTTCTTGGTTATTTAGTCTTATATTATGATGATATAAAGTCGTAATCCCTAGCATGGTCCAAATCGGTATTTTGCTTTGAAAAGTACCAAAACAGTCTTCTAAAGGACTGTTTGGATTTGTTCGATTAAGCGAGTTAAAGGTCGGTTGTGTTGTTGTCTATACTTGATACATGTCACACTATAGTCTAAGAACTCGAGATAACCAAAGAAAACCGGTGGTCATTTGCATAAAAGTCAAATCACTCTTTAATCTCACACCATTTGATCACTTTGTTAGGAATGAGAGTATCAAACTCACCACGATGGTTCATAACTTGTTAACTTAGCATAATTTAATCTCACTTTAGCTTAATATTACCTAATCGGTTAGTAGATTTAAGTTAAAATTCGGTTTAGTCAACTTAGATCATTTCTTAAAAAGTCAACATGGTGCCACAATGCGGGTTATGCGATCCATCTTGATAAGCTCACAGATAGCTTGTTAGTTGGCCTTACCTTGTGACTTTTAGCTTTTTGTAGTGACCTAGCCCTTTTAAAGTCCCAAGCTTTAGTTTTCACTTTGCGACTTGTTAAATAAGCTGCATCAAGCTTAAACTTTGTCCCATTTTGGTGTTAGCTGCATAAGCGTTAAGCGGTCTCTTTTCATAAGCCCTCATAAGCTCCTCGGTGCACCCCATAGTGTGAGCTTTGGCTTTTGAGTAGGCCACCAGCCCACTTGTTGCCTTAAGGTTTGCTTTGAGCTTTTGAGCTTATGCTCTCGACTTAATTTGGTCTTGAAAATCCTTGCGATCTGTTTATTTAGTTAGATTAGTCATAGTGGTTATTTGATATTTAATAGCTTATCGTGTTCTTAATTGTGTTTTCTAGCTTAGTATTAGTAGCTTATAGCATATTTTAGCTTCGTATCAAGTTGGTAGCTTTTGGTTGTTATTTGGCTTTTTCAGTGCTTATTAATAAGCGATTGCCACTACTGATTGCTTATTTCTCCACACAAGCCCATGTTTTCTATTTTCTTAGATTCAATAGATTAAAATAGACTTTTCCTGAAATTTTCATAATTTTTCATAACTGTTTGCTATTTTCTTAATTAAAAGCAGTTTTTAGGTATTTTAAATAGCTTTTAATACAAATAAATTATAAAAGTTCAAAAAAATAATTTTTCAATTTTCTTAGGTTAAGATAAATATAAAAGTAATAAAAGTATTTTCCATAATTTTCTTAGTTTAAAAAGTATTTTTAGCATTTTAATTAGTTTTAAATAGTTTTAAATTAATAATAAATACAAAATAAGTCTAAAAATATATTTTTAGTTTTAAAAAGTTTTATCATATTTTAGATTTTCCAAGTTATAATTTCATTTTCTAGGTTAATTTTGTATTTTCTTGTATTTTAGTGCAATTTAAATACTTAATAAATAATGTTTAATTAATAATAATTAAATAAATAGTTTTAAAAATAATTTTCTTTTTATAATAATTTTCTTTTATTATTAGGATTGTAAAACATCATTTTCATATTTATAGGTCTTTTATTTCTTTAAAACTCACATTTTATTTTATGCGTGAGCGTAATTTTATTTTAAGCGTAAGTTTTAAGTTGTAGGTTTTAAACGTTCATCGATCTTTAAAAATAGTGATAGCGTTTATTTAATAGATTTTATCTTTTATTTCTTTTAATTTGCATTTAAGTCGCTTTAATTTGCAAATCTTCTCTTTAGGTATAATTTTCCATCCAAAACCTTACTGATCACTATCCTTAGTGATCATTCTACCATCTGATTAAGTGTTTTAACACCAATTCATCCTCCGTGGGACTTAACGACCCGAAATTCCTATATTCCTCGATCTTAATTGCATTTGTGTTTAAGCTGTTTTAAGTCTGTTAGACTTGTTGTTTAGCACCAATCAAGTATGTTAATGAAATATGCAAGCAATATGTAATAAGTAAGTAAGGAAAGAAATGATCAAACCACAACAAGTTGTTTATAGTGGTTCGGCCTACAAGGACTCTTTTTCCTTGCCTACTCCACTCCCGAGTCTCACACTCGAGTTTAACTTCACTAGTCAACAAGCTCCTTTCACCGTGGAGAAAACCTTTACACTTACTACACTATTTCCGACACTAAGCTAGATGTCGAGTTCTTTCCAAAGGTACAACTACTCCCACACACAATGTATTTTGAGGACTAAAATACTAACCACTCACACTCACAAGATTATGATGGTTTGATACAACAATGAAGTATGGATCAACACTAGATCATACAACACTAAACAAACAAGACTTCCAACTTCGTTGAAGCTTGAATATGACTTGATCTTCTTTGCTACAAAGAGATCACTAATATGATATGAAACCGAGTTAGAAAGGTTAGAGAAGATATGTATGAGAGTATGTTAGAAAGGGATGAGAAACTACTTGGCTTGGCATTGCTATTTATAGCCAATTTAGACGAGGCGTCCGGGACCGCGGACCCTTAAAAGGGTTCCGCCTGTGTACCAAATTGGTACCGCCAGTCTGACAGTCAAGATATCAAATCTTGCCTAAAGTCAACTCTATCTAAGTAAGATTGTGCAAGGTATGAAGAGTACAAATCTTTACAAAATATCTAATGGAATCTTCCAATGATCTCCATGATGTAATACATGATGTCAATATGTTGTATTACTATTAATAGAAATATGCAAATGCTTAAGTAGTGTTTGGTTTTAAGAACCTAACACATTCTACAAACTATTATCATACATAATGATTAGAGTCATATCAAGATGTTACTAATCATAAATGTAAATGCTTTGAATGATGAATATATTGTTTGAGAAAGCTTGTTTTAATATCTAATAAACTTGACAAGCTTTAAGCTTTTATAAATTAAATTTACTTTTGTCGTTAACAAAACTTAGGCAAAGATCAAAAATATAAATAACGTTTAATGGCGATATTTGTATTAATGAAACGTAAACATGAGAATAACAATTAAATAAAAGATATATATGTTTGTTTGTTCGAGTCAAATGCTTGTGTCGAGTCATAATGGATGTTTTTGCGAAATTTTTCCGATTCTAAAGATGTAAAATTTTCTAGAATTTTTTCGAAAATCGCGAGCAGTTTTTGTCGGGATAACTGACGGCGAGATTGCAACTTTGACGCGTCGGGAAGGAGTAAAACATCATATCACTTTTCTCGTTTTCTAAGCTACTTATAAATTTTTGGAATTTTCCGGTCTTAATTTTCTTAGAAATTCTGTAAGCATCCATTCTACAAGCATTATATCCTAGTTTAAATTGAGTCTTATATATATTATTACCACCGATTTAAAGCGAAGGTTTCGTTTGTTTTCTTCAAGTGTGCAGGTTTAGTTTATCAAGAAGAAGTTACATAAGATTGAGGAGATTTTCAAGCATAAATTCTTCTTGGAAAGGATTTAACCACTACTTTACACGGATCCTACCGAGCTAATCAGGGGAGTATTAGTTTCTTTCATTTTTGATTACCTTCTTTTATCATAACTTTGATACTTTCGGGGAACATTGGGGACAATGTTCAGTTTAAGTGTAGGGAGGGAAAATAAAATGGGAACTTTGAAACTATGCTTATTCTTGATTATTTGCTTTCTCTAAATGCATTTGCGTAATAAACCATGAGAAAATGTCGGTTAGGGTAATTTTGGCACCAAATTTAAAATTTTTCATGACATATAGAAGTGGGCCATTAGTCTTAACAAAACCGTCTCACGGATAGGAAGTTGCATGACTAGCACAAAAACCCTTTACCACCCAAATTCCACCCAAAATGTGAGGATCGCCCTTAGATTAGTAGGAATTAAAGCATTCATCTTTAATGCTTAGAGTGTGAACCGGTAGTATATTAGATTCTAGAACTTGTTTTGTGATGCATTTCGAGATCGCAAGTGAGACTACACTTGTGTAGTTAGGAATAACTAAATGATAAGAGGCATTAGGATAACCCTTGTTTGATACCCGTAATATAATTACTTCTTCCACATCGGTTGAGTAATTCCCCACACCCTTTGCGTTGTACTCATCTTTAGTACACGATACCCCTAGTTAACCCTTGAGCCTATCCTTTTCGCGGTTCTTGTGATGTTTCGGTTTTCCGAATATCAATGAAAACATTGTTTACACCCCACCCCAAATATACACCCAAATCGCCTTAGCCTACCCCTTATGCACTCACTTTTAGTGCAATTTTTGTTATCACCCTAAACCCTTAGTTCAATTATCCGGTTGCTTGCATGAGTTGCTAAGTCGAGTCATATCCTTTGTATCTGATTTTGGGACGATTGGGATTCATGGGAAAAGTTAAAGTTTATGAAATGACGGGAAGGGAACGTTAAATTCAAATTCCCTTTGTTTGCATAATAGTGTACCCCAAGTGTTTTGATCTTTTCAATTCGGGTCAAATTAGTGTTAGAATAATAAAAACTCAAGTGTAGGGATGTGCCTATAAATCCCTATCATTTTGATGTTACCGTAGGGGATGGTAGAGTAAAAGTGTATGAAAAAAAAAAAAAAAATCATACGGGCTACCATCCTACATCTATCCTTTAAATTTATGTTTGTTTATTTACGTTACCTAGAGTTTTAGAGTGTTGAGTCTTGGCTTAGCAACGCCATTCTTCGTATGCATTTAACATAGAGATTTTTGACTAGCCACCACTAAATAGCCTATCCCACCAAACCCTTGTTTCCCTACCGTAAGCCTAACATTACAACCCTTTAAAAGACCTCTTTGATAGTCTTTCCTAGGTGCTTACGCCAAAGCGATGGAGGTTTGATCTATTCTCAAGCCTATGGTAATCTATGTACTAGGACCGGTTAATGAGTGTTTATCTTCCATTTCCTATTTGTTATATTTCATATATACACCGAGAGAGATGTGAGTATCCAAACACCCCATGTGAGGTGCTAGTATGTAATTCCGTGCTTGTTATGACTTTCGGGGCTTATATGTGTTGTGGACCGTTTTAAATCAATGCTTCATGACCCTAACTTATAAATTAATTGGCTAAAAGCACATTTGCTTGAGGACAAGCAAATAACAAGTGTAGGGATATTTGATAAGGTTTTAAAAGGTACCATTTGAGGGGTCGTTTAAGCCCTTATTTGATCACTTTTGTATCTGTTATTGCTTAATATCGTTCCTTTTTACTTTTAGGTCTCTTGAAGGCAAAATCTTGGAATGGCACTTATTTGGACGAAAAGGCGCGAATATCTGAAGAAAATGGCCAAAGTCGAATCGAGACACTCAAAGTCTGAAAGCGAGGCGGCGTCGGGTGTTAATTACGGCGCCGTCGGAGGATTTTGTGACGATCTGACCAAAACCCTATTTTCAAGTGACGACGTCCGGCTTTAAAAGAGTAGGCCGTTGCTACTCG
Organism: Chrysanthemum lavandulifolium; assembly: GCA_022545495.1. Lineage (NCBI taxonomy): Eukaryota > Viridiplantae > Streptophyta > Magnoliopsida > Asterales > Asteraceae > Chrysanthemum > Chrysanthemum lavandulifolium. The sequence goes on along the minus strand of CM040239.1, from coordinate 104,754,351 downwards.
GACGGCTTAGATTCAATCGAGACGGCGTCGGGTCAAGAGGACGGCGTCACGGACATAAGGTGATGTCGTCGCAAGGTTAACGTGGCCAAGGCGAAACCCTAATGGCGGCGACACGGCGTCACAAAACATAAGGTGGCCGTCGCATATGTAATATTATATATAGAATCCAATTTTCGGTTTTAGGAGAGTCTTTTGTGGAGTAAAACCTAAAACCGAACCAAGGTGTCTTGTACAGATTTTAGGGTTCTAAACCCTATCTTACATCAAGATAAGTATTTACTTCATCAATTCAATTATGTCTTTGATTATTTGTGTGTATGCTTGCATGTTCTCCATGTCCGGCTAATTTATTTGTGTGTTTGCTTAGGAATATGAAACTTAATTATTGAATATTGATTGGTTGTTTCTTATCTTAGTTGATTAATGATCTAGTAATGCGATAGGTCATTCGTTGTGTATAATGCTTGATTCATATTTGTGAACCTTAGAATATAATTACGAGTAGTTGTAAGCTAAACCATCCAAAGAGTGCCTTAGAGTAAGAGTTTATTATCCTAGTGGGTTTTGTAGGCGAGACCCTTTGGTAAGTTCAAAGAGTTAGGGAGAAACGCATACCCTCCAACTTTAGACACACAACGCAACTAAGAATATGACGTGACAACTTAACCATCAATAGGAGATAATTAAGGAGTAGTAAAACCTAAGTAAACACATCTTTAAACTATCATACGAGCACACATTAATTAGACATAGACTACCACCACCTTAGTTTAGATAATTAGATAATAGTAGAGTAATCGGTGAAATACCAACCCCCAAATCCAATACCGAGATTCGTACCTTTCAATTTCCTAAAAAACATAAAAAGAAAAAAATAATCTTCCTCAACCTCAACCTTAGCGTAGTAACTTCTCACTAGCATTCCTATTCCCTGAGAACGATATCAATACCGTGGCTTACCCTAATACTACACTACAACGATTAGGTTCCTTGCCTGGGGTGTTGAAAAACTTGCTCGACGAAAAGGAAGTTCCTTTGACCCCGAACGCGCTGGCGTAAGCGTATCAGTTGGCTTGCATCTAAGAGTAGGTATATGAAGAAGAATACTAAGCATGTAGAAAATGAAACTAGAAATTCTAAGTCTTTTCCGAATAAGAAACATTTTCCTAATTCACATGCTAAGGTACAATCCACTAAGACTACTAATGTGACTAAGGTTCAACATGTTGTGAAGCAAAACAAACCAAAAACTTCGCCTAGATGGATACCAACTGCTAAATCTTTAGAAACAAGGAATAAGGATAAGTCTTCCACTATGCATAAGAAGCCTAACAATCCTAGACCTTGCCATAAGTGGATACCGTCTGGTAGAATTTTTAAGGATGCTGGACTTAGGTGGATACCTACTGGAAAGCTATTTGCCGATAGCAAAATCAAGGTTGACCATGAATCCCCAAAGGGTTTGGATACTAATGTCACTAACCAATATATATGCAATCAAGCTTGTAATGTTAGTGCAGGTAGTCCTTACTCAGTTGCAAATACTTTGATCCTTCAATACATTGACTGGCTTAAAGTATGGATAACAAAAGGATTGATATCTCATGACTCGCGGGTTCAAGTTACTCAACATTGATAGTTAAATCGGCTATCACGTCTGTTCAGTTCAGTTCAGGCCTCGTACTTCATCATTATGGTGTCTGCAGATAACACTTCAGGCCCCGTCCCTCAAAGAAAAGAAAGGTGTACGCTTCAGTGCGCTTTATCTTCATAAGAAGAGAAATCTTCATGTTTATGACCATTCTCATCAACATGCTTCATGATTTTTCCATGCGCTTCAGTCATCAAGTGAATCGGACTACTAATAATTACTCTTATTCCACTTGCTCAATATAATGAAAATGGCGACATCCTGTACTAACTTTGCGGGGGAGAAGTGTGAATAGAATACATTTGAATGATAATCACTTGTTTAATCAAGAATGGCATCTCCATATGCAATTCTTGAGGGGGAGAAGAAGTGTGAATTTTTGCATGGTTGGTGATATTTGAGAATACATGGTCAACGGCTCCTAACTCATGTAAGAACCGAGATTCTTCTTATCGGATCATCTTCACATGTAGTTTCTTCTAAGAGCTGTTGGTTGGCGTCTTCACACGGTGATATGATTAAATGACAAAGTGCTTCTAGTTCTTTGGGTTGATTTCTTTGATGAACATCTTTACGTTCTTGTTTGATTGGGAGGATTTTAATTAAGGGATTTGCTATTTACAAGTTAACAGGAATGCCTTTAGTGCGAAGAAGATGTTAATGTCTATTTCCCCATTCGGACAATCTTGAAGAAGGTCGAGTCTGATCTAATCTACATTTTACGCTACATGATTAGAAGACTAAAGGCAATTGCATTTGATGATCTAAAGACTTCTTCTTAATCCGGTGAGAAGAACACTTGAAAATCTTCGTCGGTTTATGGAAGAGCACTAATTGGGGAGATTGAAAAGCCAAAATTTAATCCCCAATTAGACTTGTTCATATTCTTTAGCAATGATTCATTGCTTGATTTTTGATGACACTCCTCCTACGCCTAATGCTTCAATTACTAAGGATAATTGGGATTCATTGTTTTTCAAAGATATCTTTGATGAGTACTTCCAACCTCTAACGAATGTTGATCATCCAGCTTTTGAAGCTCATGCTCCGGTTTCTACTGACTCAACTAGTTCACCATCTAAGAAGTACTTCTCAGAACTATCAAGAAACCTTATCTCCAGTTACTTCACAAGGCATTGATAATGACTATCATGTTATAGTAGTTGCACTACTGAATAATGATCCACTCTTTGGTATTCCTTTGCCAAATCTTCACGGATTATTGTTCATGAATAATGATCCGCTCTTTGGTATTCCTTTGCTAAATCTTCACGGATTATTGTTCCTCTCATTGTGCACGCTATAAATCAACCACATGAACATTAAGGAAAATGACTTCCTCATCCGCTAGAAGACATTTTAGTAAATCTTCGGATCGACTTCTACATGTATACCTTAAGGAAGAATGCATTGATGTTGAGGAATCATTTGCTCCGGTTCATTCATTCGGTCAATGTTCATCCGATCGTATGTTTATTCAAGTGTTGGACATTTGACACAAGTTGATTACTTCGAAGTTACTCTTTTATCACTTATTTGAGGTTGAAGTTGACGTTCACAAAGGCGTGTTCTTATTTGATAACTTGCTCGGGCTTAAGAATTTGAGTTGAAGACTTGGTTTATCTAGTTACCAGCAGTCTTACCAGCAGTCGGGGTGGATGGTTGAAGACTTGGTTAACTATCACTATTAGGAGTTACGTTGCTTTACTCAGTGTCACATGCAGATGACGATGTGGATAATCTCAAGAGGTGTTAATGTCTCATACTTTGTTTGAGTAGTGAGTACTTAGAGATTTGCTTGAAGCATAGATTCTCGACACCGTTCTTCCGTCATTAAGTGCAAGCTTAAGATACAAATGCGGGGAATTCGACTTCAGTTTCAAGTTTGGTATATCAGGTTTTCTTCAATAGTGGTCACTTCAAATTGTCTACATATGGGTTGATAAAGATAGTCAGAGAGAGTTTTTTGTAGCAGTTGATTCTCACAGAATTTATTTGAGCTAATTTGTTGTTCTTCTCTATTTCAAGATTATTTGGTATGTATAATGTGTTGCTAATTACGAGGTATCAAAACCCGGCAAGGGGAAGGAGACATACATCTAAACACACAACGAGTACACGTGATGAACTTAATACTTCTTCTCTATTGAAGTAATCCCGGGAAAGACAAATGTCACAACCATAGAGAAACTCAGTGTTTAACTCGTAGCCTTTGATGTATTATTCCAACCACTTGGGAGGAAGTGGTCTCTGGATACTTTTGGTATGTGTTAACTCAGCTTTCAGTAGGAAGAATATGAGAAGAATATGTGGAGCGTGAGATGATATTGCTTATCGACATCTTCTATATGATTTATGATAAAGTGCTTCCGGTTATTGCTTCATGTACACAATGCAATGATGATTACGATGAGATCACGACCATCGGGGAGAGATATGTGTACATCGGGGGCCGCACAATATTTTCACATGATCGAGCTTAATCGGTTATTCCGAGTTGATATCCATGAGAGAAGATCGATGATTCAACCGATTCATGTGATTTCGTTGTGTCTACTACGGTTGGGTACTTACGTTCATAATGGGCTGATTGGTTATATGGAAGATAACTGGAATGCACATGGTAAAATGAAGATGTTGTTATTTTGTTCCCATGAATTGACAATTGGTCAATCTTGAAGAGTAATGTGTACATCGGGACGCTAACGAGTTCATGTGATCGGGCTTAATCAGTTATTCGGTTTGATAACCAACGATCGATCTATGTTTCAACTTGTTACTTTGGTGTTCTCGTGTTCTTGAGTGCGAGCTTCATTCAATGAGACTGCTTTTCATTCATTTCTACTTCTTGGAAAATGGTCTTTATACTCGGTTTGTCGGTTTGAGGAAGCTACCAAAGATTCACTTGTTGAAGGCTCAAGTTCTTCGATGATTCAAGAGCCTCGAATGCTTTGGTGGTGAAAGTTTAAGAGATGATGACTTCTATCTTCTACAAAGTCTTGAGCGATTTCCTTATTTGATTTTCGTATCATCATCCCCTAAACTATTTCTCTATATCGTAAATATTTTTCAAAACCAAATACAAAATATAAAACCAACAAAAGAAAATAGAAAAATATAAAATCTACAAAAGCCCATAAAAATTAGAAAATTGAAAATACCAAAAATATTGTTTTCTCAAGACATGTCTTCTGGTATCGATAACATCTACGGTCTTAGAAATGTCATTCAATAATGGCATGGGACTTTAGATGAAGTTCGAGCAGGAGGTGTAAATATTCCTTTCTAAACATGTCTAAAAAAAATGGCTTGCAGTTTCTTCAGACTGTGACCCGCGCTTAAACTATGGCTTGCTATTATTTCCGATAGCAACCCGTTTTTCAAAGAAAGAAAGTACTGCACTAAACATATTTTCAAAAATATCGTGCACTTATCCAAAAACAAAATGAGGAAAGTATGTCGAAGGACTGCTGTTCCTACACAAATGTTTTTCCGTCTAAAATTCTTTAGAAAAATATTTGGTGTTTTCAAAATGGTGGAAAATGAGTTGCTTAAAAACAATCAGATTCAAGTTTTCATAAAATTTCAAAAACTCATCTATGACTTCAGCGCTTTTAAAACTTTACAAGAAAAAGAGTCATTGGTTGAGGGGAAGAATATTTTTCATATTTACATCATCTTATGGGCTTTCTTAATCATCCTACGTGCTTATCTGAAAAATATAACTGCCTATGTTGAAGGACTAGGTTTTTAGGATATGATTGTTAGGATTAGATGATTACAGTTTGATAAAACGCATTATTCCCATGCTTTATATGAACTGATTGATATGTTGAATTGACTTTTATTAGTCGATTGCTGTTTGGGTGTTGTCGACCACCATATATCTGTTTGTGTCCACTAACGTATGCAGGTATCTTGGTATAAGAATGTTCCCAATCAGGATCCCACATAATATGATGTTTGGATGCCGAAAGGAAAGGGTAACTAGATCTTGGGTTGACAAATGAAGAAACGGAGCTTAATTGGACTTCAATGGAGAGTTGGCATTAAAATGCAACGTAAGAAGAAGTCTCACTACATCCGCAGACAATTTTTCTTCCAAACCCTACAGCAACAACAGAAGCTTCTCAACTACCTAACGTATATTTGTGCAGGATAACATTTTTTAAACAATTTTGAAAATTATATTGTTTTGAAAAAATGGAAAAATATTGTTTTGAAAATATATTGGACTATATTTTGAAAATCACCGGACTTCATTTTATCAAAATTTAAGTCACTCAATTATCGACCTCGGTCATCGATTGAGGGGGAGAGTGATTTAATTTAAAATATTTTCAAACAATATATTTTCAAAAGAGTCCGTTTGTACGACATTATTAGGTGATCTAAAGATTTAATGTTATGTCATGGTATGATTTTATTTTGAATCAAGGTCTTTCAAAATGAAATTTTTTCTGTTCTTGTTTGATTGTGAAATTGTTTTGTTTTACTCAAAAGATCTCTTAAAAACAATCATACATGACACTAACAATCTTTAATGTCTTAAAATGGTCCTTATCAGTCATTTTTCAAAGTTAAATCAAGCCACGTCTTTCCCCAAAATATTTTAAATGATTTAAATCAATTGGGATCACAAATCTCAAAAGGTTTAAAATTTTGATCGGGGTTGAGATCGTGAGTTAAATCTCTTATCTGCTTAAATGGAATTGGTTTTAGTCCTTTAAAGGCACTCCTGCCTCCATGTGCCAAACGATTTCATACACAATGCACATGTTGAGGAGGAGGATTTATCCTAAAACATGATGAGTATTTAAACCAGGCCACATATTCTCCCATGTTTTCTATACCGTATTAAATCACTTGGGATCCAAAATCTCAAAGGGTTTGATATTTTTGATCGGGGGAGAATTTGTGATTTAATAATGAAATTTGATAAAAGGTGATCGTTTTGATTTAATTGTGCAGGCTGCTCTCTCATATGTGCTAAACGCTTTCGAATCTCGAAGCACATATTAAGGGGGAGCAAATAAACTATCGAGGTATGAAAAGTTTTTTAAAGTGATTTATAAAGTACCTTGATTGAGTTTTCATATGGTTTCTTAATGGCTCTTGTGATTGTGGATGTGCTTCAAATTAACTCTTGCCTCTATGTGTTAAAATGATTTCAAATATCCTATGCACATATTGAGGGGGAGAATTTACCAAAGAAATTCAAATGGCTTTTTCTAAGGAAATTGTGATCAAGAAATTATTTCAAAGAACTCTTGCCTCCATGTGCCAAACAATTTCAATAACATATGCACATGTTGAGGGGGAGCATTTTCTAAATGATCAAAACTATTAAGGTACAAAATGCTTTGATCTCGTATCACAAGTACCTTGATTGTTTTTCCAAATGATTTTTAATTGGTTTCAAGGAAGAATGAACTGTACAAAAGACCGACCATTTTAATTTATGCATGGAGTTATAAGGATGGCTAGGTTAGGTATTAGTTCCCGATCCGCCGAACCGGAGGGATCTACCGAGGACAATCCACTAGATAGTGTAGAGTCCTTAGGTATATTGAAAAAGGAGAAAATGTGAATATGGGAAGAGTGCGGATGAGGCCGAGCTAGTCTTGGAATAAACCCAACAAGGTTCTAGTGATGAAGTCTCGGTAGCACTGAAGGGGTTGAAGAATGAAAAAGAATAAAAAGTGAAAAGGGTGAAAAGAAATAGCCTCCAATAATTCAACCTTAGGGCGATGAACGGGTTCAATAAATATACTCTTGGTGGTTACTAAGGTAGCGCCGTATTGAAGACAAGACATCATGGACCCGGTGGCCGACCGCACTACAACTTCCCAAGCTACTCAAGTTCCTCTTAAAGGACTTGTTTCATTCTCACGGGAACCGACATAATCTATCGACTTTCTTTTAGAGATTGTTGATATTGAAGAAGGAGACCCTCTCCCTAGTCTCCGGCATAGGAACCAAATGTGCACTATTGAGTCTAGATCCAAGAGATCATTCACAATATCTCATTAGGACACAAAATTCTTGAAGACTTGCTGTTTCACGCAATGTGAAAAGTAAGAATATATTTTATGAGTCCTATGCATTATCCTTGTGGTTTTGCCAGAACATCCGAGTGATATGAAAATATTCACGATGAAGATGGAAATCCTTCTAGAGCCAACATCAAACAAGCTCTTGGTGGGTGACATGTGAGATTTTTTCTAAAGATCAAACTTGTGACAACTTGATAGAAACGATGGGGCGATTACTCTTGAATCAACCTTGGTCCAGGATTGGAATTGACGAATACTTTTGGAAAAACCGTTCGATGTGCAAATCTTCTTTGCTCTAGCGCATCGAATGTGTATTCATATTTCAAACTCAAAAAAAAAAAAAAAAAAAAAGAAAAAAAGTATCTACGATTGAAAAATGCTTTTGGAAAAACCGTTCGTTGTGCAAATTTCTTCTTTTCTCTAGCACATCGAATGTGTACTCTTGATTGAAAATTGATCTTTATCATAAAACCTTCGTCGTATTGCAAAACTCTTTCTTCTAAGCAATACGCGATTGTTTTTAAATCAATTTCTCATCAATCGATGAATCTCGATTAAACTTGTTCACTCAATCCGTGTTGTCTTCTTTGAGGCGTTCGGTTTGAGAACAACTAGAATAGCTGCGAAACCACATCAAGGAGATTCTTAGGAATCCTACCGATCACGGTGATTGTCTTGATCAGCGGGAACCGTGGGCCATGTACCTCAATTCAACGAAGTGATCAAAGACACTTTCGTGTGTTTTATTGCTAACTGTTGTTTGCGGTACATTTGGACGGTTGCGGTGATCGAATTGAGAGTCATTCAAAGCCGCATGCTCACATCATCCACACTTAATTTGAAGAAATCATGGTGGTGCATATCTACATAACACGGCTCGATATTTCATACTATGCTTCGCTTAGTGCGCAAATATCATGAACCGATGAAGGCTTCCGCTACGATGGAAAGATGTCATGATTCAAAAGTGTGAGCATGTCGGTTCGAAAGTCACAACTTCACATGATGGCAACACAATAAAGGGTGATCCAGAGATTTACTATAGCTGATGATCTCAATGAAAGCTCGAAGTTCATCAAAGATGTGGATCATTTAAAGGCCTCCACTAAAAGTACAAAATATGCGGACTATGAAGAGTCACTGCTTAAGCACAAGATTGCGGAATTGAAGAATTGAAGTCTACGAGCTCAAGAACAAAGTCAAGGATAGAATGCTAGGATTCGAAATGTAAAACATGGGGTGACCTCCCTTAGGGGGAGACTGTTAGGAATTAGAAAATTTCATAGTGAAGAGTCGGTCACCCCAAATATTATCTAGCATAAGTTAGCTCATAGACTTGTCGTTATTTACGTTACTTAGTAGTTTATTTGTTAATTAGTAGCGTAGAATAGTTTAGTGCAACACCGTGGAGGAAGGACGGGTCTTTACCCTCTGTATGCCTGATCCACAGTCCGATAGGAGGACGTAGTATTTATAACTATAAATACCCTCTACCTCCCAAGGTAGAGGGTTGGACCTTTTATTCATTTTAATCTAACCTTCTATGTTTTCTTTCACTTTCTCTTTCTAGAAAGGCTCCCACTTTCTTTTTCTAAAACCTCTAAACTATACGCCCCATATTTGTGATTGTTTGTGTGTTTGTGAAATCCAATATGTAACAATTAGATTTCTGTAAACACTCATTCCAATACATATCAATACAACATCAATTCAATATCGCTTTACAAGTTTCATCCTACTTTTCTACATACACGTTTTTCTATCCCAAACTTACAGAAACACTCATGTGTTTCATCGGACTGATTCAAGAACACCGCACAATAGAAGGAAGAAAGCAACAATTGGTATCAAGAGCAAGAACGTTTCTGGGAATCAATCAAAAGCAAGATAGATGAAAAGCAACTTCTATTTGGGAATCTATTTACCAAACAGAAGGAAGGATATTGATCAGAAATCAAAAGAAGGAACAACACAAATTGATCATAAGGAAGGATTTTGGAATCACGAATCAGAAGGAAGGAATGCACATCTCATGTCTTCCCTAATCAACCAGTTTTTCTTTTAATTCTTTCAACTTTTTTTACTTTTCAAAATACTCCATATGAATTAGGAAAAGTTTTGCTAAGATAAAAATTCCCATTAGCGAAAAACTCCGGATTAATTAGAATAGCAAAGACCATTTTCCTTTTAGAATCATAGCAAGACAAGCGAATTCTTCAAAAATTCGTTTCACAAAATAGGAAGTTATACCAAACCCTTTGTGGTTCATATCAAGTTAAACCGAACCTTTTGTGGTTCATAGCAAGTTAAACCGAATCCTTAGGTTCATAGCAAGCTCCGAGCCTTAAGATTCAAATAGCAAGATTATAGCCTTTTTTTAGCTTCAAATAGCAAGAAAACCTGGTTAATAAATTGGCCAGTAGCAAGTAAGGGATTTGATCTTTTGATTAAACACAAGAGCAAAAAAACCAGAAACCATCTCGGTTCTGATTATAAGCAAGCAAGCAAGCATGGTAGAAGGAGACACGAATGTTAACACATCGAACAATTCATCAGTTCAAGAACTAGGAAATGTTTCACTACAATGTCAAAAATTGACCGAAACAAACTACACGACATGGGGATTGATGATGGAGAAAATATTGAAGGCATATGGCATATGGGAAACGATAGTTGCGAAAGACGGAATACCAACAAATGAGAAGAAAGAAAACACATCAAAGGCAATAATCTTCCAATCACTGCCAGAAGATGTTTTAATGCAAGTTGCACAATACTCGACTGCAAAGGAAGTATGGGACTCAATTAAAGTCAAGCATTTGGGAGCTGATCTTGTTAAAAGGCACGACTACAAACATTGAGAAGTGAACTAGAGACGCTAAGGATAAAACCAAACGAAAAAGTAAGTGACTATGGAGGAAAGTTAAGTGGTATAAAGGCCAAGTTTAGAGGACTTGGTGAAACTTTAGAAGATAAGACGCGAGTAAGGAAACTACTTAACTCTGTTCCAAAGAAGCTTTTACCGATCGTGGAAACTATAGAACAATATCAAGACCTAGACGAAATGTCATTTGAAGAAGCCATTGGAAGGTTAACAGCCTATGAAGAACGAATTAAGAGTCAAGACATACTAGAGGCAAATGATCAAGACAAGCTTCTCATGGCAAGTTCAAACAACAAAACTTATGGTAAATGGCGAGGTAAAGATTTCAACAAAGAAGGCAAGGAAAGCATGAAATGGAAGAATAATTCGAATACGAGTCAAGGAACAAAAGACAAAAGCATGCTCAGATGTTATGAATGTGGCAAGCATGGACACTTTGCGAAAGAATGCACGAAATGGAAATACAACAAGCAAGAAGAGTTGCATCTCATCTATGACACTGACACCGAACCAACATTGTTGTAAAGACAAGTAAAGAAGATGCAATTGCAGTCTATAACATTAGGGGGCGAATGTTGGACTTTAATGTTATAGAAGAAAAAGATTATGGTAGTTTAATGTAAATTTTATGTTAAGTATTCTGTAAGTTTTGTATAAACCGACCCATTGTAATGGGCTGGGTTTTTTAGATAGGTTACAACATTTAGGTTGTTAGGATAACGGTTAGAATTAGTGTGTCGTTTACTTTTGATGAACTGGTATTCCTCTTCATCATGGTACCGATTCATGTAGTATAAATAGGATTAGATTTACGTAAACATTCATTCCAATATATATCAATACAACATCAATTCAATATCGCTTTACAAGTTTACGTCTACTTTTCTACATACACGTTTTCTATCCCAAACTTACGAAAACACTCATGTGTTTCATCGGACCTGATTCAAGAACCTGTACAATAGAAGGAAGAAAGCAACAATTGGTATCAAGAGCAAGAACGTTTTTGGGAATCAATCAAAAGCAAGATAGAAGAAAAACAACTTCTATTTGGAAATCTATTTACCAAACAGAAGGAAGGATATTGATCAGAAATCAAAAGCAAGAACAACACAAATTGATCAGAAGGAAGGATTTTGGAATCACGAATCAGAAGGAAGGAACGCACGTCTCATGTCTTCCCTAATCAACCGGTTTTTCTTTTAATTCTTTCAACTTTTTTTACTTTTCTAAATACTCCATATAAATTAGGAAAAGTTTTGCTAAGATAAAAATTCCCATTAGCGAAAAACCCCGGATTGATTAGAATAGCAAAGACCATTTTCCTTTTAGATTCATAGCAAGACAAGCGAATTCTTCAAAAATTCGTTTCACAAAATAGGAAGTTATACCGAACCCTTTGTGGTTCATAGCAAGTTAAACCAAACCTTTTGTGGTTCATACCAAGTTAAACCGAATCCTTAGGTTCATAGCAAGATCCGAGCCTTAAGATTCAAATAGCAAGATTATAGCCTTTTTTTAGGTTCTGTTAGGACCAAAGATATATCAACCTTATCACAAATAACAACCTTTACCACAAACACCCACGTTATACACAAACAGTTATGCGTATAAGAAGAGAAAAAATTAAGCAAAGATATGGTGACTTGATGTATAATTCGTATGTATGTTTAGAGAGGTAGAGAAAAGAAGATGAAAACAATAAGATGTTATATTGCTTCAAGGAAAAACACACACACACACACTTTTAAGCACACCCCTCAAATGACATACTTGAGGGGTATATATAGTACAAGAGAGAGGATGCCCTAAGGCTTGGCATGGGCTCGTTTGGATTGGATTGGACATGGATTGATATAAGGCAAGCTTAACTAAACTAATACCCATTTAGCTTAGTCCAATCCACGAGCCTGTTGACTATTCTATCACGATATCTAACACGCGTTACAAAGTTCCTAAATGTAAATGACCATCACTTCTAATAAAAACTATTAAGGCTAACAATCTCCCCCTAAGGGGTGGTCATTCAAAAGATGCTCCACTTGAATAGGTCATTACTTTTCTCGAGCTTGAACTTTGTGTGTAGATATAGAATAGTCTTGATTGTTTGTTCCTTCATGCTTTGTGATCAATTATTGTGGTTGTCTGTCGTTGTCAACTTCGTTGGTTAGGTATCTCCACGTCTTTCTCCACCATGCTCACACTTCTATTTGACTTTGAGTTTCCAATGATGAAGTTCTCGAGTCTTTAAACTTTGTAGATTCTTTGACATTGACAAAGAATCATCTTTAACTTTGAGTTGCCTTTGATTTTGATGAGAACTTTCATGTGTTGTTGGTATGAGCATGTGGCGAATCTGCACGATCAATCCGCTCCGGAGCTTCCATAAGAAGAAAGCATAAAAGCAGGTTAGTAATAAGCGGATTAAAGCACTTACAAGTTTGAATTTCGAGGGTGTTAACAGACATAGTGTGAAAACACGTCTCTAATTCTCACGAGGCCGTTCTGAACTGAGTCCCACAAGTGAGATAACGCGATGTACCGAAATACATCTGATTCGGATGAGTCGTGAGGTACATCAAAGCATCACCCAACGATCGAGACCGTTTGAGACACACTAAGCGTAATCCATGGGGAGTTACCAAGTGACACGCTATCGTAGCTGCTTGATGTTGACCACAGCGGGAGTTTCCATTCAATCATTGAAGATCACATATGAAACTTCTCATAAATGTTCGGAAAATTGCTAAGATCTGCGTGGGACTCTAGAATATATCACTTGTCCTTATTGATGAACACCAGCGATGTCATGTCATGTGTTCCTATGAGATCTTTTGATGAATCTCGTGGCTCTAGACTCAATAGTGCATTTTGGTTTTCTGGCGGAGACTAGGAGAGGTCTCCTTCTTCAATACCAACCAACTTCTAAGAGAAGGTCAATAGATTATGTAGGGTTCCCAATGAGAATGAAACAAATCCTTTTAAGAGGAATTGAGTGGCTAGAAGGTTTAGTGCGGTCGTCACTGGGTCCATGACGTCTTTGTCTTCAATACCGGTGTCAACTTAGTGACAACCAATGAGCGATGAGTTAAACCCGGTTTACGCCCTAAGGTTGAATATGGAGGGCTATTTCTTTTCACCATTTCTTTTACTTTTCTTTTAATTCTTCAACCCTTCTTTCTCCTTTCTCACATTACTCCTTTTTCAATCATTCCTAAGGACTTCTAATACTAACTATTTGTGATGTCCTTGGGTAGATCCCTCCAACTCTGGCGGATCATAGGACGGATTTCCTATCCTTAGTCACCTTATAGCTCCATGATTGTCCTATTGTTGCCATAAAACCTTTTCTTGAAAATCTATCAAAGTGTTTTTATGGAAAACATGTTTGGATCACTTGAGAGTTTTATATTATCGAAACACTCCCCTTCACATGTGCTTATAAGTTTTGTGAAATCGCACATAGGGTAGAGTTTGCACTTTTGAATTGATCGACTTTAAATGAACTAGACCGATTCGAGACACGTTTACATCACTAGAGAACTAGCTTGAAATTATTACCCGTCTTGGTCAAGTCCATAGAAAGTTTCTCGAGATGGTACATTATTCCTCGTCAATTCATTGGTTTCAACTGAGTCGAGCTCATTTGAGATTCAAACAACGATCATTAAACCTTTTTGATCACATTTTAATCATGTTTCTCCCCCTCAAAAATAGCATATCGATGATGTTTTTGAAACAAAATGATTAAAAGATATGTTTTTCGAAAAGCATTTGGAGAGAAACTGATTTAACATGAAGTTTGGAACAATTTTTTGTTTTATACTCCCTTAACGAAAGCATATTTTTCATACGGAAAAGTTAGAATCAATTAAGGGTTTAGAGGAGTTATCTTGGTACCAAGTGTGAGAGATTTTGAAAAATCTTTTGAAAATTTCGAATCAATGGTACATAAGATGAAGATTTTAAAATCTTTTGAAGATATTTAGAGAAAATTATCTTCATTTGATTTAGGATAAGTGCTCGATATTTATGAAAATCGATTTTCGTAGCACTTTCCTTTCTTTAAAGATCGGGTTGCAAGTGAAATACTTACAAGCCATAGTTTTTAGGAAAAGCGCTTGAAAAATATTTAAAACCTTTGATTTTGATAAGCACTTTCCTTTCTTTGAAGAGCGGGTCTGAGCGATGTGTCCGAAGCCATTAATTTGAAGTCCGGGTTTCGTCTTTGAAGTATCTGAAAGCCATTATATGAAGAAATTTTGAGAAGCGACATGTTTTAGAAAACATATTAAAGATCTCTCGCTCAAGCATCGTACATGCCCGTATCATTGTTGAATGACATTTCTAGATCGTCTGAATATCGATTATCTGAGAGACATGTCGTAGAAGAATAGTTTTGGATTTTTGACTTTCTATTGTTTTTGTATTTTTGAAAATTTTATATTTTTATATTTTGCTTTTGTTGGAGTTTCAAATTTTGTATTTTGATTTTCAAAAATATTTACAAAGAAGATTTGAAGAAAGAGAAATTAAGTTGGGACAAGTAAAAGTGGAGTTAAGAGTGGAACTAGAAAAGGATTTCCACATGCGAAATTGGCATAAAGTTCTTCTTTACCACACGGGTATATGAACCTTCAACACTTTTACAAGTACCGCATCCATGAAGAAGAATTTTCACAAATAACGATGTTAGAAGTACATGATTCCTCACGGTGAGGTGATCGCTATCAGCGGTTGTAGTGGATCGACTTCCTTATCCGAATGATTGTCACTATTATACGTGTTGGTGCAAGTATCAAAAATCTTTCTGTGAGAATCCATCTAAGACCTATTTTGTTGAAAACTTTGCCGTGGGTATCCACTAAGGTAAGATCTAGGAGTTGTTTTCTTATCGGATCTGTGGAAGACTCATTTTGGAAAAACTACGTCTGAAGAGATCCACCTATTAGGTTTCTGTTCATCTTGTCGGTGGGTTTGTTTCTATTTGGTGTCTTAGTGGATTGTGCCTTGGCACGAATTATCTTTCTTGAGATATTGTGAGACACATGCATCATGATTAGTGAAAAGACACATTTTTACATGTAGTATGGACAAATTCAATATTCTTGTTTAAAAGCAATGACTTTAACTTTGTCACTCTGATCTTTTGAAATTGATTCTTGTTCGAAAAAGACTTAGAATTCCTAGTGTTGTTTTCTAAGGGCATAGCATTGTCTTTTAACTGCTACTCTTAGATGCAAGCCAATCCCTAGTCTTTTGTAGAGTGTTCCTAGGTAATGGTTTACTACTACTAGCGATGCCTTGAAATCTTGTAGAATTCATCACCCTAGATGTTGCACCTAGAATTCCATCTTTTCGAGTCATGCCTTTTTCCTAGCTTCTTCTAGATAGTGATTGTTGACCATGTTGTTAGAACCAATGATTCTTTAAGCTGGATTATTGGTCACATTCCGTGTACTATTCTTAGAATTGCCATGTGTAAACACTTTTCTTTATCAAAAAGCAGGTTTTTCAAAGAATCCTTTTTCTTTTCAAAACCTTTGATAATTCTCTTTTTAATAGGCGGGGGCCGTGGGTATTGTTTTGACAAATTATTTTCTCATTGACTTTTGGAGCAAGCGAGAACTAGACATTTTGGTTTGAAAATCGGTTTAGGAACATTTGTTTCTCCTCGGTCAATGGTTTTACAAACTTAGTATCCACAGTCTTCCTTTTAGACTTTCTAGTTGAACTCTCAAAAGATCATTTTGCTCTTGCATGTCCTTGTAGGCACGCTCATCGACAGTTTGTCATATTTGCATTCCTCGGTTTTCGATCAAGTTGTTTAAAATAGGACACGTTTTCTTTTCAATTTTTCAAGAGCATTTTCATATTTTGAAACAATTTGGAGGTCTCATCCTGGGTCGTTCATGATCTTCAACAGAATATGTTTGCAAAATGATGGACATGATATCGGTAGTCATAACATCTTGAAGAGAGAATCATTTAAATTTTCCAAAACTTTGATGTGTTCAAAACTTTCATTAGCTTGCTTTACGAGGATTTATGGTCCTTGACAAAGTCACTTGTTTCTTTCAAAAGTGCTTGTTCAACATGAATTACCCTCGCACCGATGGCGCTTAACGGAGGGCAATTTGGGTTTAAAAAACTCTTTTGTTTCGTCATCATGACGAGTAAACGAGATGTTAGTTGTAATATTGGTTTTAGACTTGTGATCTCTTGAAGATACCCAATTCTAGTTTTAACGTCATCTAAAATGCTTCTAGTATCACTTGTGTTAAAAGGATTGTTTGAAGACATTTGTTTGATTTTCGAAAGAGATTTTGAGACAACTACAGGAGTTGAGACTGGTTTTGAAACTGGTTTTGAAACTAGTGTTGACACTTTGTTTGAAACACTTGGTGTGATGGAAAACGTTGACTTTTCTTTTTGATTAACAAAGTAATTCCATTAATTTTGTTCCATTTGTTATAATCAATTGGTTTAAGATCTGGATTCTTTTGTTTCATTTTTGATCTACTCTCCTCAGATAGTTCTAACGTTTCAGGAGAATCATGAACAATTATGGGTTCATGCAAAGGTTTTCCATCGTTCAACACATTCACGAGATTTACGAGCTTTCTTGAGGAAACAAGGAGGTGTGTTACCAGAGCCATTTTTGAGTTGTATGAAAATACGGTTTACTTGATTAATCGACATATTAGTTGATTTGGTGAATGACCCGTTGTAACAAGCAAATTTTCCAACTTTTGATCATCTCATTTTTATCAAGAATTTCATCAAGAAGAATCTTCTCGTTTTGAAAAATCGACAATCAACCGCTTCTTCTTTTCAAGATCGAATAAGTTGCTTGTTGCTTAGAAAGATGGTTTTAAGATCGAAATTTCCTTGTTTAAAGATTTTATTTTCAAGTTCAAATTCACATCAAGTGTGTCATACTTGAGTTGCAATTGTTTTCTCTTAAAAGCAATCTCGATAACCAATTTCTAATTCGGACATTTTGTTTGTATGAAATTCATAGGCTTTGGCGTGCTCCTTGTAACTCTCAAGCTCAGCGGTCAATTTCTTATTCGCGGCCTTAACCTCGCGATTGACCTTACTCACTTTTTCAATTTCAATACCACAATTATTAAATAATGATTCAAAATAAGCACGTGTTTCCTCATCATTAGCACCATTCTGTATCACTTGACCTCCATTAGGATCCATATATGGAGTTTCAGAGTTAACATTGCTATTAACTTGCTCTCCCACATATGTGTCATAATAAGGTTCGGAGACAGAATGTGGCTTCTCATGAGTAAACGAATTTGGTACCTCATTGAGTGAATATGTGTCGTGAGCGGAGTTGTGTCATAAGTACCGCTTGATGTTGTGTCCTGTTGATTGATTATATGACTAGAGGTTGCATTATCGTTTGCTTTATCTTCCCATTTGGGTACACAATTTGATTTCCTCGGTGATCAACTCAATTCCCAACTCTTCTTTTACGCTAACATCAACATGTATTGGATCTTTTCAAGCTTCGTCGATTCGGTTGACACTAGATCCACGAATCTTGTCTTTGAGGTTCGGAGGTAGCATTACGAGCGAAGTCATAAAATGCATTATTCCCATTTTGATATCCCATATTCGATTCACAATCTAACCCCTTGATGTCCATCAAACCGCCTGCATATTGCATCGATTCCCCGATTCACATTTCCATAATTCCCAACGGCGGGCGCAACATTGCTATTACGATTACTCATCGCTCTATTCCCAACATTCATCCCATCGATTTCCAACATCTTGACCGACCGATTACCACGATACGGAACCGCTTTGATTACCGATCGCGATTATTATCGCTTTATCCAATAAAGAAAATATCTGCTGCAAGGTCGCTTGGTCGGTTCGGGATCGATGATTCCTTGTTCTGGTATTGTTGATCCGGATAGAATTGTTGTTGTGGTTGTGGAATGTATTCTTGCAAGTTGTTGTTGTTGGAAGATGATGAAGCTTGTTGTTGTGTATTCACCGTAGTTTGAGTCTTGGTAATGAGTGCCAATGGATCATGATTCTTTGCCAATCTTTCTTTCCGACTTCATTCGCTTGACTTGGTTTTGTTTGAAAAATCATTGAGTTGATCAAAGTTCACCGATGAAGGTCTTTTGTTTGGTTGACAATAGTGACATATCGTCCCCATTCTTACGGAAGATTATTCAGAACTTGATGTTTTGAGCGATTGTTACGGGTGCCAATTTGTTTCGATAAGCTCATTCATCAAAGTGCAAAACCTTCCATAGTAGGATTCAATGGATTCTCCTGGTGTAGATGTAAACTTCTCCCATTCGATTAGCGACTTGTTCTCCATGTCTTGTTTACCAATTTATGTTCCATAACATAGTCGTCTAACACGTTCCCACATATCGAAAGCGGTTTCTGGCTGTCTCTGACAAAAATGTCTATTGGTAAACCCGGTTGGACAATATGAATTGCCATGTCATCTGCATCGACTTGTTTCTGATCCTCTTGATGTATTCGATTCGGTTTGAAGATGAGAGGATGGTGGGATGGGAGGTGTTGCATCGCATTTCAGTACATGAACTTGTCGAGGTGGAAGGGTCCATCCCGAATGGATTTAATCATTAGTTTCCCATTAGGTTTGGTCTTGATGTAGCGGACATTCGACTTGTCCATTGAAGATAACCACCTTTTGCCAACATAGGAGGTCGGTTTTCGCACCTACCGCATGAATGTCTTGTTGAGTTGCCATTGATGAAGGTATGATCGATAAAGTTGATGTAGGATCGATTCAACGATAAAGGAGTTGTGGTTGATGAAGATTAAGCTTGGTTGAGGTGTTTACGAAAGTCGTACTCGTAACCTTGGTTCTTAAAACAATTTCGCCCAAAATTTGAAATTCACTATAAAAATCAATTCTAAGGTCGTATGAAAAATCGAGTTATGACAATTTTGACGCTAAATTTGACCCGAAAATTTGAATTTAGGCCCAAAATTTGAATTTTGACCAAAATTTTCACAGTTAAACCAAAATTTGGATTTCGCGTAAAAATTAAACGTTTAGTCTCCTCGAAATTTTTTTTTTTTTTTTTAAACCTTAGGCGTAGAAAGAGCTTAGGCGTAGACCAAAGAGTTCTGAGTAGGATATGGTTACGAGTAGGATATGGTTCTGAGTAGGATGTAGTTCTGAGTAGGATGTGGTTACGAGTAGGATGGCTTAGGCGTGGGATCTTATCGTGGGAAGCTTAGGCGTGGGATTCCTTAGGCGTAGGATCTTATGCGTAGAAAGTATCTTCTGCGTAACCTTAAGCTTATCGTGACAAAAGTTACTCGTAAACCTTACGGCGTGGTTGTGAAGTTATCGTGTAGAGTTACTCGTAAGCTTTTAGCTTATCGTAAACTATGGTTAAGAACCAAAATCCTTTACATCATCACGGTGTAAGGGATATCCACAAGTCGAGTGTTCCACACACTTATCCAAGTGAGGGAAGCACCGAGTCACCGTTATAGCTCGAAGAAACTTCACCAAAAGTTATGAGTAGAACCTTATGAGTAGTTGACTTTCTTACGAGTAGAACTAGGGTTTTGACCTACTCGTAAAAATTTCCATCGATTCAAACAATTTAAACTTGCACAGATATCCTTAAAACACTCGAATAACCCAAAATGTTGACCTTTTTCACCCAAAGTGCTTAGAAAAGTTATGAGTAGAAAACTAGGGTTTTGACTTTTGACTTCTACTCGTAAGAAATTTCCAACGATTCAAATGATTTCTTTTGCACGAAAGCCTTAAAACACTCGAATAACCCAAAATATTGACCTTTTCACCCAAAGTGCTTAGAAAAGTTACAGTAGAAATGACCAATGAACCAAAAACGAGTTCAAAAGTGAAGAAAACACGTAAAGCTTCTAACTTTTGCAAAAAGCTGAAACTTTAGCACCAAATAAACCTTAAACCACAAGAATCTTGAATTTTAAGTGCAAAATTAAAGCTTTAAGCGTTTCAAATATGTAAAACGTGAGCTTATACGCGTAACCCTTCAAAACAAACACAAACAGTCCTAAACCATTGTTAGGCGATTGATACCAATTGTTAGGACCAAAGATATATCAACCTTATCACAAATAACAACCTTTACCACAAACACCCACGTTATACACAAACAGTTATGCGTATAAGAAGAGAAAAGATTAAGCAAAGATATGGTGACTTGATGTATAATTCGTATGTATGTTTAGAGAGGTAGAGAAAAGAAGATGAAAACAATAAGATGTTATATTGCTTCAAGGAAAAAACACACACACACACACACACTTTCAAGCACACCCCTCAAATGACATACTTGAGGGGTATATATAGTACAAGAGAGAGGATGCCCTAAGGCTTGGCATGGGCTCGTTTGGATTGGATTGGACATGGATTGATATAAGGCAAGCTTAACTAAACTAATACCCATTTAGCTTAGTCCAATCCACGAGCCTGTTGACTATTCTATCACGATATCTAACACGCGTTACAAAGTTCCTAAACGTAAATGACCATCACTTCTAATAAAAACTATTAAGGCTAACAGGTTCAAATAGCAAGAAAACCTGGTTAATAAATTAGCTAGTAGCAAGTAAGGGATTTGATCTTTTGATCAAACACAAGAGCAAGAAAACCAGAAACCATCTCTGTTCTGATTATAAGCAAGAAAGCAAGCATGGTAGAAGGAGACACGAATGTTAACACATCGAACAATTCATCAGTTCAAGAACTAGGAAATGTTTCACTACAATGTCCAAAATTGACCGAAACAAACTACACGACATGGGCATTGATGATGGAGACAATAATGAAGGCATATGGCATATGGGAAATGATAGTTGCGAAAGACGAAATATCAACAAATGAGAAGAAAGAAAACACATCAAAGGCAATAATCTTCCAATCACTGCCAGAAGATGTTTTAATGCAAGTTGCACAATACTCGACTGCAAAGGAAGTATGGGACTCAATCAAAGTCAAGCATTTGGGAGTTGGTCTTGTTAAAAGGCACGACTACAAACATTGAGAAGTGAACTAGAGACGCTAAGGATAAAACCAGACGAAAAAGTAAGTGACTATGGAGGAAAGTTAAGTGGTATAAAGGCCAAATTTAGAGGACTTGGTGAAACTTTGGAAGATAAGACGCGAGTAAGGAAACTACTTAACTCTGTTCCAAAGAAGTTTTTACCGATCATGGCAACTATAGAACAATATCAAAACCTAGACGAAATGTCATTTGAAGAAGCCATTGGAAGGTTAACATCCTATGAAGAACGAATTAAGAGTCAAGACATACTAGAGGCAAATGATCAAGACAAGCTTCTCATGGCAAGTTCAAACAACAAAACTTATGGTAAATGGCGAGGTAAAGATTTCAACAAAGAAGGCAAGGAAAGCATGAAATGGAAGAATAATTCGAATACGAGTCAAGGAACTAAAGACAAAAGCATGCTCAGATGTTATGAATGTGGCAAGCATGGACACTTTGCGAAAGAATGCACGAAATGGAAATACAACAAGCAAGAAGAGTCGCATCTCATCTATGACACTGACACCGAACCAACATTGTTGTAAATACAAGTAAAGAAGACGCAATTGTAGTCTATAACATTAGGGGGTGAATGTTGGACTTTAATGTTATAGAAGAAAAAGATTAGGGTAGTTTAATGTAAATTTTATGTTAAGTATTGTGTAAGTTTTGTATAAACCGACCCATTGTAATGGGCTGGGTTTTTTAGATAGGTTACAACGTTTAGGTTGTTAGGATAACGGTTAGAATTAGTGTGTCGTTTACTTTTGATGAACCGGTATTCCTCTTCATCATGGTACCGATTCATGTAGTATAAATAGGATTAGATTTCTGTAAACATTCATTCCAATATATATCAATACAACATCAATTCAATATACACTTTACAAGTTTCTGTCCTACTTTTCTACATACACGTTTTTCTATCCCAAACTTCTGTAAACACTCCTGTGTTTCATCAGACCTGATTTAAGAACCTGTACAATAAAATGAAGAAAGCAACATGTAATAGGCTAGTTTATGGGAAAATTGTTGCCGGGATCAACATAAATGATAGAAAGTTATATTTGAGTGGTGTCTTAAGTTCAAATGGTATTATAGTGGCCAAATGAAGATATTTATAGTTGTGAGAAATGATTTATTCTCCCAAAATTTGTGGTTACTAATCCTAACAGCTACAAAATGTTATACTTCGGCGAATAGGAGATGGCATGTCATCCTTTTGTGCGTTAGAAGACCAATTTGAAGGATGTAAGAAGTAGTAGGGTATTCCATTACATCTTACATGTAAATTAACATATCTTAGTTGGATGTAATTAGTAGTGAAAAGATCCTATTGTTTTTGTAACATTATTGGACCGGTGAGAAGAAGGACAAGATTGATGAGCTAGTCGAGACATAAATAAAGCAATTGGGATATGGAAAACGTGTGAAAAATAAGAAAATGTAGAGAAGGTCAAGGTGATGTCAAATTGGTTTTCAAGCTCTTCGCACAGTTGATGGAAAACGGTCTAGCTGTCAAAACTAAAAACTCTCCTCTTCACCGGGAGGTCCAGTGTTTTTCTGGCCATTTGGGGTTGTTTAAAGGGGTCAAATTGGCATTAGTGTATTTTATAGGGTTGATTAGGAAGTTTTGTATTTTAGGAAGAGTTTCCTAATCAAATTAGGAAAGAAGATACTACGTAGTATTCTCCTAATAATTATCTTACTCATATAAATATAGGTTTACGGTTATTTTGTATATACTTTATTATCGTTAATAAAATTTCGATTTCAAGTTTAATCCTTGTAAGGGTTCACCTTCGACCGTTTCTTTTAGGTTTTATACTTCTAAACGAATTTAAAGAGTACATCGTTACCATCTTTTATAAATATTATCAGCTACTTGTTCGTGAAGTTACTGATCATGTCAAAGACCATCAATGGATTTCATCTATTTACTGTTAAGGAATACTCTCGACTTGAAGAGATGGATTTAGGAAGTTGTATATCTAGTGACACTTTTACAGTTGGTGGATATGATTGGGAAGTTGATTTTTATCCTCATGGTGACGACATGACAAGTACAGGATACGTTTCGGTGTTCTTAGGTTTGACGAATCATGATGGTAAGAATGTGGAAGCTTCGGGTGAATTCACCTTGTTGGATCAGAGTGGAGACGGTGTACACCATTCTCATAGTAGCATTATTCAGCTTTATACGAAAGATACGTCAAGGTGGTTTGTGTAACTAAAGATCTTTTATTATTATTATCTATACTACATTATAAAGCATTTGGGACTTTCTATTAAAGAAGTCTTAAAATTTTAAGACCAAAACATTCTATAAAAGGAAAAGTAGAAAATAAATGTAAAATCACGAAAATTTAAGTGTCATTAAAACCATACGTAACCCTCCAATAATGATACATTTTAATGGAATTGTTTATAAGAAAAATTTCACTATAGTTAAACCACAAATTTAATGCTAAAATTTGAAAAATAAAAATGTTTACCATTTACACTATTCATAATTTAGACTATCTACTGAAAAACATTTATCTACTACTTTATAATAAGGAAGTTTAAAATAAAAACGTTTCTTTCATGAAAATAGTTATCGGTCTGCATGGCGCATCACATGTCCCTTCTAAATTTATAAGCTATATAAAGGTATTTGAACTGTCTTGATTAAAGTAAGATGTAATATTACATTATCATTGGACAAAACTATGCAATCGTTATTTTATTTTATTTGTGATTTACATGATCATGATAGTGTCATACATATGCTGTTATATATTTCATGTATTTAAACTAGCTTAATGTTCTAGGCAACTTGTCACACACTCACACTAATCAAAAATTTCGAAAATTGACTTTTAACATGGAAGTTGAACTATGCAGTTAAATCTTTTTCAAATTTTTACTGTTTTACCTTGTCAACGTGAGGTGCTTTATGATACAAACTTAAATGCTCTTTTCTTTTGTCTTCTGTGCAACGTATATTCAGTATAATATTTGCTCCTCGTCAGAGTATCATTTATTCTTTTCATTGTAGTGGTCTTCAAGAGTTTATGAAAAAAGAAGATTTGGAGTCATCCGATTATCTCAAGGATGATTCACTTTCAATTTGTTGTATGGTTCGGGTTGTTCAAAGTTGCACCAGACCAAAAAAATTTAACATCATTCCACCACCACGAGATATGGGGAAAGATTTTAAGTATTTGTTGGATAGTGAAATAGGTAGTGATATTGTTTTTCGTATTAAAGACATTGCTTTCAAGACGTGTTATTTTTAGCTTTGACTTCTCCATAAAAATCCCAACAAGTATACCTTTGCATAAACCCTTTTTCTATAAGATGACTTTTAATAGTTTTCAAATCGGGAAAACATTCCCAATTTAAACAATTTCTACAAGGACAATGAATTTTTGATTTTTCTTTCTTCACTCGATCATCTTCGGCAACTTTTAGGAAATGAGACAAATGCTCTAAGTATTCAATGCTAACACGTTCTATCTCGTACATCCATATACCACGATCCATCTTAAATTACACTTAATACGATAATACACAATCACATCCTAAATGAGACAAATTATTCAAAAAGCAGTTTCAAATGGGGACAATCCGAAATTAACCTCTATTAAGTTATTTTCGGGCGGGAATTAAACTAACGGCTCAAGAATTGCATTAAGAACGATTGTTTTCGGACGGGAATTAAACTAATAACGGGAATGTTGCATAAAATAATTATTTTAGTAATTATTTTAGAACATACCTTACTTCCACGGGTCAACGAACCTACATTTCGGATATTATATAAAGACGATTTACGCAAGCATTCCTATAAATATAGAAAAAGTATCCATGTTAGCTTTCATTTATACACAATAACAAATTTATATCGATAAACACGCAATTAGTGATTTGTATAAGTATAACATTTTTTATGAAAAAGTTTACATACATAATCATAAAAAATCTTGGTGTTATTAATATGAATATATAATAAGTGATACATACCTTTTAATTGTAGTTAATGCGGAAAAGTATGGCAATTATGAGAAAATTAATGACATTTTTCGAGTGTATTAAATGCAAGTTGAAGGTTGTGTGGTATTAAATATGAGATCTGGTTTTGTAGCTGTTGGGCACCCTTTTTTTCAAATATTATTTAGACCGGTGCATTTGAAGGGAACCGGTCTAAATGGTTTGGTTTATTTAGACGGTGTAAACTAAACGCACCGGTCTAAATAAAAGTTTTTAGACCGGTGTTTTTCATAGTAACCGGCTAAATGAGAAAGTTATATATAGACCCGTGTTTCCTATTTGCACCGGTCTAAATACCTTTTGGTGGGGGGAAATCCGCATTTAGACCTGCGTTTTCTTAAGAGGGTCAAAATAAGGAGGTCTAAAAGCCTGTTTTTGTAGTAGTGCTTGTTGGAAACCTTGCCTTGGATGAAGTAGTAGAGTTGATTGATATCGAACCATCAGTTTTCAAGGTAATGGAAGATATCGGTCATAAAAGCTATTCTATTTTATTTTGGTCATGCATTAATGGTTTCGTTTGTGGTTGTGTTTTGCAGGCTATGCTCTTGTTTATATACTCTGATAAGCTTCCTGATTCACAAGAAAGTATGGGTTCAATGTCACACATGATTCAGCATCTGTTGGTTGCTGCTGATCGTTATGGTCTTGACGGTTAAAACACTTGTGTGAAGCGAATTTGTGTGAAGAGCTAAATGTGGATGTAGTGGCAACTACTCTTTCTCTTGCCCATGATCACCATTGTTCTGAACTGAAAACTTTCTGTATGGATTTCGCTGTAGCGAATTTGCAAGGTATGTATTTTGCTGTTCGTAGATTCATGTTTATCTTAAGTATTCGTTGCTAGACATTGCAACTTAAACTTCTAAGGTTAAATTAAAGAATTGGCCATTAAGATAATTTTTGTTGAAGTTACTGATAATTTTTGTTGAACTTTCTCAAATGAGTAGATGCCATTAACCCATTGATTTATGATGACTTTATGTTGTGTTTGCAGCGGTGATCCAAACGGAGGCGTATAAATATTTAGAAAAGTCATGCCCTTTGTTGCTATTAGAGCTTCTTCCAAAGATCGCGGAGCTTCTTCAAAAGACCCCCTTAAAAAGCTAAGGATTATAACTTCTCATTCTCATCGACAACTATGAGTGGCCCATGAATTTTGGACTAGGTATCACATTTTAATTAGCGACTCGTTTATAATTTTAGATGTACATTAATTGAGTTAAACTATTTGTTTATTTCTTTTATTTATTTATTTATTTATTATACAAAAATCTAAAACTGAATATTACTAAATGCACAAATAATCCAAAAATTTATTATTTAGAATATACAAATATCAGCATAAAAGTGTACCAATTAAATCCAAACATACAATTTCTAAATAAAAAAGTGGATCAAAAGCAAAGTGTATGAAATGCAACACACTCTCTAGTAGGGAAGAGAGGGAGAGGTTTCCGAATTGGATCGTAAATCATGCCCACTTCTCACCAATCTTCACACAAGTTTCTTCCTTCAATTCTTCATTCGATTCTTCCTTCATTGTCAACAATAGAGACTTGAGTTTTCCTTTATAGTGCTTTCTATTTGTTGTTTCCGTTAAAGTATTTGCAAAGAATATTCTTAGTTATCCATGTTGTGGAATAACCGCGATAATATCCCACCGACTAGGTAAATAGTGTGAATGTTTAAGCACCACAATTATACTTAAAACTAGCTTATTGAAAAGTAGACAACACAAAAGCGAACAAGAGAATGTAACACCACAAATTATATCTTTCTTAATCAAAGAAACATATTACAAAACTAAAAAGCTATTACTACGGCGCAAAAAAAATTAATAAAAAAAAAATGCTTGTATGTGTGTTTTGGTGCGTCTTGCTTCAAAGTAATGAGCTCTATTTATAGGCTCAAAGAAAGCATCTCAAGTTGCATATCAACTTGCAAAAATGTGCATCTTGCAAATCTTCTAAATCTTGCATATCTTAAGATTTCATATCTTTATTTAGATTACATATCATTGAGCCAATATAGCGAAATACCAATATCTTCAATCCCGTTGTCAACAATTGTTGGTGGAGTCTTCAAAACCAATCATCAAGTTTTCCGAATATTGATCGAGTCCAAACAGTAATTGAACTTGATCCCAGCTAATACTTTAGTCAGCATATCTGCGGGATTCTTAAAAGTATAGATCTTCTGTATTCTGACTCCACCTTTTTCCAGTATCTCTCATATGAAATGATACCGAACATCAATGTGCTTTGTCCTTGCATGATAAACTTGATTCTTCGCTAAGTGAATTGCACTCTGACTTTCAGAATGCATCGTGACAAATTTCTGATTGATTCCAAGTTCATCGAGCAACCTTTGAAGCCAAACTACTTTCTTTGAAGCCTTTGTAGTCGCCAGATACTCAGCTTCCGTATTTGACAAAGCAGTAGTTGACTCTAAGGTAGATTTCCAACTAATTGAAGCTTTTGCCAGAGTAAATACATAGTTGGTCGTGGATCTTCGATTTAAATTTTTGAGCTCGAATTATTATTATTATTATTATTATTATTATTATTATTATTATTATTATTATTATTATACATCACTTTATTATAAACTCAAAGATTTACAAGAAGTTAGTGGGAAGCCGAGATACTAAGCGGGCTCCCACCTCTAGCTATAGAAAAGCTAATCCTTCTAAAGATATGAAAAGCAACACGTGCACCAATGTCTTGGGTCATCGAAAACTTTCGGATTCGCTTGGTAAAGGTCACAAATCATTCTCAAGTTCCCCAAAGAAGAGAATGAGAAGGGAGAAACCCATATCTAATATATGCGCACTTGGCCTCATACTTAACGTTTACGTTGTGCAATGACACCGCATACGACCAGGCACAAAATCAACCATACCAGATTGCGTCAAGGCGAAGACCAATCCTTATTATTATTATTATTATTATTATTATTATTATTATTATTATTTTATTTTTTTTTTTTTATTATTTTTTTTTTTATTATAACATCACTTTTATTAAAAACTCAAAAATATTTACAAGAAATTAGTGGGAAGTCGAGAAACCAACTGGGCCCCCACTCCTTTAGCAATAGCAAAACTAATACGATTAAAAATGTGAACTGCAGCACGAGCCCCAATGTCTTGAGTCAAGGAGAAAAGTCGAATACGCTTTAGTAAGGTTACCGCCTCTTTCTCAAGTTCTCCAAAAGAAGAAAAGGAAAAGGGGAGGAACTTGTATCCGATATCTGCGCATTTAACCTCATACTTGACACGTTTAAGCCGTGCAGCCTCACTAACCGCTCGCCCTGGCACAAAATCAAGCAATCCCGATTGGGTCAAAGGAGACGAACCAGTAAGGTCAACACAAACATCACGCCCACCATCCCAAGAATAAAGCAATATATCAGCTGGTCGCAAGGATCTGTCCATATCTCCATGAAGCCCAATATCCACCTCCTTACG